>BSBM01001063.1:897500-1380000 GCA_027924585.1 Larix kaempferi
TGCTCCAAGCTCCAATGTGCTCCTTCTCTTTCTCCAATGGTGGAAATGGGCCAAAAGGGGCTCTCAAGGTGAAAGTGGCTCAAGGGTGAGCTAGGGTTTCAAGAGAGATTTTGGCAGAGTAAGGGTGCTTATGATTGTGGATGGATAATAAGGGATCTCCATCACCTATTTATAGTTTTTTGGTGGTGGAGTGCTGACCCATGGTTTTGGGAAGCTGTATAGGGTTTTTTCCTTCTTTTACTCATTATTTTATATTTTTTATTCCCTTTTTAGGGGATTTTTGCTATTTTTGGAGGAAAAATGGGTTTTTTAGCCTTTTTGAGGCTATTTTGATGGTTTTGTGGACTTTTGGAGGCTTTTTAATGGGCTTTTTTGGGTTTTTAAGGGAAATATGGTAGGAAAATGGACAAATGAGCCATATAATGTGGTAGATGAGGTAGTGAACACTTTTTGGGTGTTAACAGATTGCCCCATGATGTGCGAGGGTAGGAGCTCATCGTATGGCCGATGGACATCATAAGTCATGAATGGTTTTCCTGGGGTGTGGAGAGAAGAAAAGAAACAAACTGAAGCCCGGAACAATGATCCCGAACAACTACAAGAACTAAAAGTACATAACCTCAATATTGGATGAGGAATCATCTGATCATACAGATGAGGCGGGCATACCCATGCTCGTATCAGGATATAACATAATAATGACAATGGGGTCCAAAAAATGGGGACATGAAATATACATGACCTCACATACTGACTGAGGAATAATCTCAATATATGGACGAGGCGGGCATACCCATGCTCGTATCAAGATACATAAACAGAACTGTGAGGCCCGAAAAGGGGGACCTGAAAATACATAGATAACCACTGTGTACATCATAAGTGTCCAGAGGGGACACAAATCTGGGACATACTGTTGGGCGGACCATGTGTGAACTGAAGAACTGGTGCACTGGAACGTCAACAGTGCTGCTGACTAGGGTACCAGAGGAACTGATGAGCTGCTGGATCATAGTGAAAAGGGTCATACTCTCAATGGTACACTGAACTGGAACGGAACTAGGTACTCAAGGAAGCATATAGCTGGATGGCTTCCGAATACAATCGCCAACGCAGCCTGGACATCCACAGGAACATAGAAATGGGTCGTTCCGAAGTGACTCACCAATGTGCTAGAGTTGGGGGAAATCCGGGGTCTTCGACTAAGAACTGATGGGATATAACCCTACGCGATTCTCAATGATGCGATCAAGGTGCTAAAGTCAAGCAAGTGAGAAACAACCACTCGGAGAGGTAATGATGACTCCTCTCAGAATGGTCCGTAGGAACCTACCACAGATGGTGATAAGTCCAAGGCGTAGGGACCTCTGGGCCTATCCTCTGGAATAGAGGGGTTGTCGTCGACAGAGGGAGACCTGCAACTATCAAGGCAATGATGTTTCCTTGACAGGAGCGTGAGGTGGAGAACCGAAATGTAATAGTACTGATGGCAGGACTGACCAAACTGTGGGGGGACAACTGGGCAAGTAGAGTGGGTGGACTCAAACTTCCTTTGTTCAGAGTATGATAATGGGGATGATCTGGAAGCATATGAAACTTACTGAGGGAAAATGGATCATAGTTGTATTGAGTTGGGGAGGATGACTGCGCTGAGGGAGACTCAAGCTGGTGTAAACTGACAGGAGACTGCAGAGTACTCTGAACAAAGGCGACCTGATTGGGGGTGCTGCCGAGATGATCAATCATAGTGCCAAGAGGCACGGGAGGGGACTTCTTCATGGGTTAAGGAACTAGAAGAAGTATGTGTAAAAGGATACTGTCGTGTGGATTTATACGAGCCCAGGACAGTTCATGCTCGTGGTTGCTTTCAATTTTAAGGAGTCTGAAAGCGATAAGAAGAATCTGAAATGATGGAATGGTACTGTCGTGTGGATTTTAACGAGCCCAGGACAGTTCATGCTCGTGGTTGCTTTCAATTTTAGAGAGTCTAAAAGCAAATAAGAAGACTCCAGGGGGTTGCTTTTTTCGTAGATTTAGTCTCCAAGGCCCAAAGAAGCATAAAAGGATGCAATGAAGAACTCTTTTAGCCGGTGTGACTAGAGTATTCCTTTTTCGTAATTAGTCTACCAGGTTTGGAAAAGGGTTAAACTTATACCAGATAGACGCCCTTTCAGGTACTTTAACGAGCATGAAAGGAAGCAAGATTGCTCAGCGATCTTTTCATTCTTTTAGGAGTCAGAAAAGAGCTTAACAGAAACTCCCTAAGTGCCTTTTTCGTAAAGGACTTGTTCGGCCCGAAAAAGGGATAAAATTATCCCGAACAAAAGGAATGGCCAGGCAAGGAGGAAGTGTTCAATCAAGGATCAATAATGATGACCAAAAACGAGGGTAGGGGGGAACATTGGTGGTCCTCCTTGCGGTGTGAATGAAATGGTGGAAAAATAACGAAACATTTGCTGTATGACAGGAGTGGAGGGCTCATGTAAAAGTGTGGAACAATCCGATGGCGGCCGATGTGGTGCACAAACCGAGGTAGCAAGGTGTTGGGACACAATGTTGAAATTGTACCAGGTGAGAGCGAGAAATGATCTCAAGCATCCTCACGAGCTCGAAAAAATGAATCCGGCGATATAAAGAGTGTCAAAAATGGGTACCGGCCAATGTGGCACGTACACCGAGGCGACGGGGGCGTTCTGGAAAAAATACCCAAAAAATCAGGGTGTGAGAGCAAGAAATGATCTCAAGCATCATCACCAGCTTGGAAAAATGAATCCGATTATATAAAACATGTGAAAAATGGAGAACGGCCGATGTGGCACGCAAACCGGGGCGACAAGGTGTCGGGACACAATGTTGATATTGGTCCTGGTGAGAGCAAGAAATGATCTCAAGCATCATCAAGGGAACTGAAATATGAATCCAGCGGTGCAAATGGTGCGAAAAATGGAGGTCATGAGGACTCCGAAATGGTCAAAGGTGAGCCCACCAAGCCAAGGATGCATTGGTGGGGAGAAATGATGACCCGTGGGGGAATAATACTAGGTGTATCAAATCAAATCAAATCGACAAGTGATATGTGACCTCAAAAATGGTTGAGATCACAAGTGTCAAAAAGTGAGTAGGGTTAATGACTTGCACCCATGCTATGTGCATGGGGTTTGTGATTATGGATCACATATGTGTGGGTTTGAACAATGGGTTCATTGACGTGCTGAGATAGATGTGATGGGGAAGGTTCAAAATGATTGATCATGCCCCCTATCCCAGGGTCGAGGGAATCTATTATGCCCCTTGACTCAGAGGTGTCAAGGTGGTGCTCTATGATGGCGGGGTCAAGACCGGGCACTTCGGTATAGGACCAGGCAAAGACATCACGGAACTCTGGGAAGAGTTTTCGGTACTCCTCAATCTCTTGTTCACTGTAGGAGGCTCCTAAGGAAATGCATTCATGGACGTCAGGTGGGTCAGAGATATCTATGTGGATGACGGGTGAGATGTTGGCCATGTTACCCTCCTCGAAGGTGTCAGGAGCAGGAATAGGGTCTTTGAACCAGTCAACCTTGGTGGGGAGGAAGTCTTTGGATTCAACCTTGAACTGGGTGGCTGTGCTAGAGGAGGATTCTTTTGGAATGAAGTAGGAATGATGATGCATATCATCCCAGGGATAATCCAGGGCAGTAAGGGCCTCAAGAATCTCCTCATTAGTACAGAAAGTTTGTGTCGTCAAATCGGTTGATGAGGGAATGGTAGTTGAAGAGATCATGTAAATGGTATTAACCTCTCCTGAAGGGGAAGAAATCGGGGGGTAGATTTCCTCAATGGTGGGTGGGGCTGTCTCAAGATCCAGATTGTTCATCTCATAGAGAGCCGCTCTGTAATCCGGGAGATCGAGACAATGATGGGAATAATGCCTGTAAACACCGCATATGGCACAGGGGTGGTTGGTACGCAGGGATTTATCTTTGGGCTTAGGGGTGGGGTTTAGTTTGACAACCGGGATGTTGGGGTCGTCGTCGAGCATCTGCATGTGCTCCTGTAATGCGGGTAACTGTGGACATTGGTGAGTGGCGTGGCCTAACTCGTCACACAACGAGCATTTGGGAGGAGCGCGAAACAGTGTAGGGTTTTTTACTGTCTTAGGAGGTGGTACAGCAGTGTAAGGTTGTGGCCCTCTGCCCCCAATGGGTTTGGGAGTAGGAGGGGGAGTCATGGAGGATGAAGGGGTAGAGACACCGGGAGGTGGCTGAGTGGTAGTAGCCATGGGTTGCACCGGTTGGAGGACGACGTCTGGTGTCGGCGGGCGAACGGGAGACGAAAGATACCATACGGGTAATCCCAAAGCTAACCCAGGGAGGCTAAGGGTATCCATGATCGGGGCGCTTACTACTCCCGATGGGGGGACTAGGAAGGGGATCGTATGGATAGGTGTAACACCAATGTGTCTAGGTACTAGTGGTGGTTTAGGAAACAAGGGTGGTTGATTATTAGGTGGTTGGTTATCGTGGGATAAGTTACATAAGTCAGACACTTCGGGCGTAGATGACGGGGGAGGAATAGATTGGAAGGTGGAGGTCATCGGCGCGTCTGAGTAAACTCCAGGTCCCATAGAGGAAACGAACGAGGTAGTGGCCTGAGAAACAGGTTGTTCAACCATGGGAAGAACATTTTTAGGTGCCGCGGGAGCACTGGGATCATAGTAGGTGAGCTGGATAACCTTGAACACGCGTGCCTCATGGGGGAACATCATGGTGCAAAAAAATGGAAGAGGCAACCGCCCGCATGGCATACATGTAGCTGCGGCCAAGTAAAAGGTTGTAATCCAATTGGGCATTGATTACCTCGATGTCGATAAGTACGGTTTTACCACCTAACTGGATGGGGACATTGGGTAGGAGGCCTTGGGGCTGTGCCGACCGACCGTCGTAGGTGCGTAATGCAGTGGTGGACTGCTGGACGGTAGGGGATCCCAACTTCTGCCATACAAATGTAGACATAACGCATGTGGAGGCACCTTCATCGATGATGCATCGATGGATGACAAGATTCTGAACGGAAATAGAAACTTGGAATGCTAAGGAGGAGGGAAGGCGTGGTTTGGATTGGTCCAAATCAAATGCCATCAAATTTGAATCATGTGGGTCAATCGCCCCAATGGCGGATAGTAGAGTCTTGCACTGAGAAGGGCAGTTTTTTAAGACTTCTAATGCAGACATGGCTACGGGAGATTGGGCTAGGTCATCGACAATGTTGTAGTTTGACGTGGCCCACGCATTGGGGTTATTGTTGATACGGCGAAGCGGGAAACGAGGTGCTTTGGGAGCGCCTTCTAGTGGAGGCGGGGGTATACGTAACGCTTGATCAGTGGGATGAGCGTTAGGGGTTTTCTCAGTAGGAGGGGCTTCAGTGGTGGAGCCATATTGGTTTCGACGAGTCTGGAGGTTGACGTCAGCGGATGACATCATCAAAAAGTGGTGGGTTCCCGAGTCAAACATGGGTTGATCGGAAGCAACGTACATGATCTGTTGTTGGGGTTGCACGTTGGCTTGAGGGGGAGCCAACGGTTGAGTGTTCACGACGCCTTGGGTTGGTAAGGGGTTTTGCAGAACCAAAGGAGGCTGCTGAGGCTGAGGGGGGTTAGGTGGCGCCTGAGGAGCTGCATGCCCTTGGCGATGGGCATCATCAACCCAAAGTTGGCGAGCTCACTCCAAGTGTGGGCAAGCATGCGTGTAGTGGCCATAGACCCCGCAAATAGAACAAGGATGGTTTGTTCGCAGATTGGGATTTTTAGCCTGCTTGGGCGGGCGATCAGGGTTTTGGTTAGCAGGGGCCGCATTATTGTTGTCGAGGGGATTCGCCGGTTGACCAGCTTGGTCTGCAGGTTGGTTGTTCCCACGATTACAGCCCTTGCCGCGGTTTTGTTGGCCCTGGTTGCGTTGGTTGTTCTGGTTTTGTTGCGGGTTTTGTTGGGCGTAAACTTGCCCTTGGGAAGCAGGTGGATTTTGAGGTTGCGCAGGTGCGGGAGCAGGTTGCGGTGGATGATATGTAGGTGGAGGCTGCGCAGGTGCAGCAACTATAGGGGGTTGCTGATAGGGCTGCGGAGCAGGTTGTGGGTTTTCCGCAGGGGCTGCCTGTGGCGGATAATAAGCGGGTGGGGCTTGTGAAGGTGCAGGAGCTGGTGTAGCCTGCTGGTGGTAGTACGGCTGAGGTGCGATCGGGGGGGCATAAGCAGGAGTCGCATGATCGCAACACTGAGGTGGACATGAGGGTACATGGTGGTGATGGTGTGTCAGGGGAGCATACGAGTTGGTTGCTCCAGACTGTGTGGTGGCCCGTGAAAGGTCGGGGCTAGGGTTAGGACGTGCTATGGAAAATGGTTGGGGATGCGAAGAAACACGACCAATGATGCCGTCTGCAGCGTGGGATGCCCCCGGTGCATCGTGCTGGGAAGACTCGCCGCAAGGGGCATCAGGTATAATGGTATAAAGGTAACCCGACTGGGCGTAAATGAGGTCAAACTGTTGGGCCTTAAGGATGGCCTCTTCTTCAAACTGGGGTCTTTCTGATGCCACATCCTTAGCAATGACAGGGAGAAGGGATTTGAGGAACCAATCTAGGAAGATACGGTCGTCTAATTTGATCTTGCATAAGCTATGGCGTCGACGCCACTCATGGATGTGGTCCGTGATATGGGTAGCCGTGTTTTGTCTGTAGGATAGGAGGATCTCAACGCCTGCGTCATAGCGGACAGGCAACTGGAAGAACTGCAGGAAGGTTGAAGTAAGGGAAGCAAAGGTGGCATGGGTCCCATGTGGTTTCTCGATATACCACTTGGTTGCAGAGCCAGTGAAGGTGCACTGTAAGAGACGGAGGCGAACAGAGTCGTCCACTATGGAGTTAGAGGAACACCATAGGTGGAAAGACATGATATGGTTTTGTGGGTCCTCACCGGCCTTGCCCTCGAACTTAGGGATGTCAGAGGGGAGCTTGGTAGGCATATGAGGCCATGTAGGGTCATGTCAGATAGGGTCGTTGGTCAGTCTAGCCAGGTCAGGTAGGTTGAGGCTAGCCATGAATGGAAAACTAGAAGAAGGATGTGACACAGGAGTGGGTTGGACCAGGTTAGGGCCAATGCCCCCAAGTGGAGGGACAGGATTTGGGATGGTGCCCCCAAGTGGGGGAACGGAGGTAGTATAGGAGGGGCCTGCACCACCATGGGTAGTGTGAGCCACTGATGTAGTGGGGATAGGAATTCCCGCTGCGGGAATAGGTACCGTGAGGGGAACGGTAGATGAGGGCCCCATGGAGGGCATACCCAAAACAGGTGTAGTGGTGGATGTGCCACCAATGGTCCCTATAACAAGAGGAGTGGAAGTCGTGCCAGCCATGGGGCTAGTAGGGGCAGTGTAAATAGGGTTCTCAGACTCTTCGTCAGAATTAGAGGTAAAGTAAGGAGCGTCAATATCTGGTGACGGAGTCCTATGTCGCTGACGAGTGGAGTCAAGTGACAAGGCTCTAGATCTGTGATGAGTGGTATCAACGGATGATGATCGGAATCTATGACGGGTGGTTTCAAGTGAACCGTGTTGTGCGGGCTCGCCCCTGAGGTGCCGAGAATGTCTCGGGGACTCAATGGTGACAGATGGTGTCAAATCTCTGTGGGTTGAGGTGAGTAGAAAAACAGCTCAAAAAGGCCTAATGCAACCGAGTGTGCAGAAGGAGAGCTAAAAAACAAGGCACTCAGGCCAATAACCAACTCAAAACACCCACTGCAACAGCTGTGCTACAATAGGTGGAGTATCAACAAAGATGGTCAGAATACCAACAAGCAGCAGGTTTCCTAGAAACATAAAATGGTGGACTCACTAGACCAAAGGGAGGTAAAGGAGCATGCAAACACCTAACTAAAAGTATTCTGACTCAACTAAACATATCCTCTGCAAGTTGATGAAATCCAAGTCAGACAATATGAGTAGGAAAGCCAAGTGGCTATGATATCCCCCTACCGGGAGGGACACCGGGTAGTCAATCCTAGAAGAATGGAAACTAAGATACCCCGTTCATGACACGTCCAGAAAGGTGAATCTGTTGTTTAGTCCGTTTACCGCAATACCCCTATACAGGGATATCCCGCAAACCGCGAAAGGTAGCCCTTCGGTTACTGAATGGAGTGCGGTATTCCACTCAGGCCTCCGGAACCAGTCTCCCGACTTCAACCCTCCTAAGGGAGAGGCCCTCTGATAAACTGGTCGTGACCATGCCAAAATGTAATAGGGGATTTTGGCTCCCTATTTGGACAACAACTATGTCTCAAGTGAAAGTAACCGAGGGGTGTTATTGGAAGCCTATCCCCCCGATCCTACCTAACTACAATGATTCTTTTGTGTTCCCCAAGTGGGGTTAGAATGTTGGTTTAGTTAGGTACTTTTTAAGGCTCACTTGAATTATGTGACAGAGTGTGTGCTCGTGAGGTGATGAACCCAAAATAGAAGTGCCACAAGGGGGGAAACTTCTTACTATCAATAATACTGAAATTGAAATTTTAACTTGCAAAATTTTCTAAATTAAAAATACTGAAATTTTAAAAAGATTCTGTAAAGGGAACATAAATTATGTTGCAGAAAGGCTGTAAGGAAGTGGGGCTACAAGTAGGACAGAGGGCTGTTCAGATGCAGAAAATATTGCAGCAAAAGGGGCTGGGCTCAAATTAGGGAAAAAGTGCAGAGATCAGACCGCGGGTCTGTGGCGAATCGGAACAGGCGGACCGCGGGCTTAATGGAAACAGACGCGGGCAGGTCGCGGTTATAGGGCCGACAGGCGCAGTCGGGACGCAGGAAACGGGGAAAAATACGCAGTCGGGTCGCGGCAAAAGGGCTAACAGAAGCAGTCAGGACGCCGGAAAGGGGCTGAAAGCCGCAGTCGGGACGCAGGAAAATGGCCGACAGGCGCAGTTAGATCGCAGCAAACAGGCTGATTAGCCGCGGTTGGATCGCAGGTAACAGACTTGAATCCGCTGGCAGGGCATGGAAACAGTCTGAGAGCCGTGGTCGGGTCGCAGGTAAAGGCCTGAAAGACGCGGTCAGGACGCGACTGCAGAGGGAAAAGACGCGGTGTACGGCGGCCGAAAGGGACAGCCGAAAGGAAATTTTTTTTAAACTGAAACCAGAAATTCAAAATCTAGGGGAGTCACCAAAACTGTAGCTAGGTTTTTACCCCTAGCTTGTGCAAATGAGCACCTACTAAGGAGAAGGGACTCCTTAGTAGCAGTTCAGTAAATGAAAATATTAAGCTAAAACAGAAATGAAAAAACTACTCTAAAACATGTTCATAAAAATAAACAACAATTTGTAAACAATGGTTTTGTATTGATATTACCTCCAATGTGGAGGTTGATGAAGCCCTTGCAATGTCCAAGAGGGTTGCTCCAAGCTCCAATGTGCTCCTTCTCTTTCTCCAATGGTGGAAATGGGCCAAAATGGGCTCTCAAGGTGAAAGTGGCTCAAGGGTGAGCTAGGGTTTCAAGAGAGATTTTGGCAAAGTAAGGGTGCTTATGATTGTGGATGGATAATAAGGGATCTCCATCACCTATTTATAGTTTTTTGGTGGTGGAGTGCTGACCCATGGTTTTGGGAAGCTGTATAGGGTTTTTTCCTTCTTTTCCTCATTATTTTATATTTTTTATTCCCTTTTTAGGGGATTTTTTCTATTTTTGGAGGAAAAAGGGGTTTTTTAGCCTTTTTGAGGCTATTTTGATGGTTTTGTGGCCTTTTGGAGGCATTTTAGGCCTTTTGGAGGCTTTTTAATGGGATTTTTTGGGTTTTTAAGGGAAATATGGTAGGAAAATGGACAAATGAGCCATATAATGTGGTAGATGAGGTAGAGAACACTTTTTGGGTATTAACACCCCAGTCAGAGGAAGAAGCTATCTTAAAAGCTCAGCAATTCGACCTGATTTATGCCCAGTCAGGCTATCTTTACACCATCATACCAGATGCCCCATGAGGCGATTCTTCACACGGTGATGCTCTGGGGGCATCACATGCCGCTGATGGTATTATCGGCCAAGTCATGACACAAAATAAACCTTTTAGCATGGTGAGCACCATAAATGCCCCATACCTCTCTAGGGCTACATCTGATTCTAGATTGACAACTTTGTACGCTCCAACGAATCAGAATCATCACACTCATGGACCCTCTTGTCCAAAACATTGCTATGGGAAAGTGCCATTTACATGTGTACCACCCACATACTATAACCAACCGGCCACCCAGAACCCAATTCATTTACCGGCACAACCAATGTATTACCCATAGCAAGCTACACCAGCTAACCCAACACATCCAATAGCTCAGGGTTACCAACAACCCCAATAGGCAACTGGACCACCTCCAGCCCCACCAGTTTATTATCCACAGCAACCTGCTCTCGCACCTGCGGCACCCCAAAATCCTTCCACTACTCAAGGGAAAGTGTACACACAACACAATCAGCCCAAACATCAAAACAACCAATGCAACCAAGGTGGACAACAAAACCATGGAATAGGACGTAACCGCGGCAACAACCAACAACATAATCAAGGTCCACCACCTCCCAATCCTCCAAATAATAGCAATACTGCTCCTCCCAACCAGAATCCTGATCGTCATCCCAAGCAACCAAAAAGAAATAACCTGAGAACAAACCATCCATGTTCTATATGTGGAGTCTATGGACACTACACTCATAACTGCCCCCATTTAGAGAAAGCACGTAAAATTTGGGTTAACGATGCCCAACGCCAGGGCCACGCTGGACAACCAGCTCCAATTAATCAACCGCAACCCATGATATTACAAAACCCATTTCCAAACCAGGGAGTAGTAAATACTCACCCTATGGATCCCCCACAAGGATCTGCTGCACCCTAGCAGCAAATCACCTATGCCGCAACTGATTATCAGCATATGGATCCAGGCACACACCATTTATTAATGATGTCATCCAATGACATTAACCTCCAAACTCGCAGGAATCAGTACGGCCCACCCCCAGAAACTCCTCCCACTGACACATCCACCTCCCTTCCACCAGATCAACCACTACGCATACCAAATATGCCATTGGACGGAGGACCTAAAATCCCTCGCATCCCTTTGTGAAGGATTAACAACAATCCTAATGCTCGCGCAGCATCCAATTATAATGTCGTGGAAGACCTAGCACAATACCCCGCTGCTATGTCTGCTTTAGAGGTACTGAAAACATGCCCTGCACAATGAAAACTACTACTATCCACCATCGAAGGAGTAGAACCTGATGACACACACATGATGGCTTTCAACATAAACCAAGCCGAACCTCAATTGCCATCAAATTTGGCTTTCCAAGTATCAGTAAACATTCGAAACCTTGTTGTACATCAATGCATCATCGATGAAGGAGCTTCAACCTGCGTTATGTCCACCCTTGTGTGGTAGAAACTTGGCTCCCCCGCTTTACAACCTTCCACCACGGCATTACGAGCTTACGATGTACGCTCAGCTCAACCACAAGGCCTCTTTGCGAATGTACCCGTAGAACTAGGTGGCAAATTAGTTCTTATCGACATCGAAGTGATCAATGCCCAACTCGACTACAACCTCCTTCTTGGACGTAGCTATATGTCCAAAATGAAAGCAGTGGCTTCATCTATTTTTTGCCTCATGATGTTCCCACATGAAGGACGCATTATCAAGATTGATCAACTCACATATTATGATCCTAACGCCCCCGCAGCTCCCCAAAATGTGCTACCAATGATTGAACAAACCATTCAAACCGCACCAACATCATTTGTGTCGTCAATTGGTCCTGGAATCTACACCGAGTCACCTATGACTTCCACATTTCCATTGATCTCACCACCTTTATCGATAACAAAAACATCGGATTTGTGCATCCTTTCGCACACCACAGAGCAACCTTCATCACTACCACAAACACCCACAGTTCCTACTCATATTGGCACAGTGCCAATTCATACTGTCCCGTTCTTGTTCCCATTTTCCGGAGTTGTTAGTTCGCCAGTAATGGCTACACTCAACCTTCCTAGCTTAACATTAGGGATACCTATATGGTACTTACCTACTCCGAGCCCCCCGCCAACTCCGACTGTTATTTTACAACTGGTACAACCTATCCCAACTACCAACCACCCACCCCCTCCGGTCGCTCATCTGGAAAACAGACCACCCCCAATAGTGACTACGGCATCAACATCCAGAAATGCCCCACCTCCATTACGGAACACAGGGGGCAGAGGCCCACCAACTTATAACACTCGACTCATAACTCGCACCCCCCCAGCAACCCGCAAAGTAGCTAAAAACCCCCCAACTATTCGCATTCCCCCTAAGTGCTCATTGTGTGACGACGTAGGCCATGCCACTCATCAATGTTCATAATTACCTGCACTCCAAGAACACATGAATATGTTGGATGACGACACCGGAATTCCAGTGGTAAGACTTGAGCCACCTCCTCAACCTCGCGACAAAATGATTCGCACTAACCACCCTTGTGCGATATGCGACATTTATGGCCATTATTCACATCACTGCCCCGATCTCCCAGATTACAGAGCAGCACTATACGAGTTGAATAATGTCGACCTAGAGATATCCCCTCCTCTCATTGAGGAAATTCATCCCCCACCATCTTCCTCCTCAGAATATATTAACACAATTTACATGGTTTCCAATGGAGACCCTTTTGTCCGGTCAACCCCTTCCATTGATCCCTCTGAACCACATATTCAACCTTTTCAAATCAAAGAGGAAACCACATGTCCACAGCATGGGGGCAGGCCCAAAAACTTTCCTACTCATCACCATCGTAATTCTGTTAGGATATTTAGACACTTAGGAGTTAGTTAAGATCAACTTGTGTAATATATCCGTTAGGGATAGTGTGTTTCTTTAGTATGCATTAGTATGCATTTGTAAATACTTAATCCGACGGTCACGATATGTTTCCGACATAGAGTGATCCGACGGCTCAACTTCTCTTAGATCAAACCTAACCTTGATCCGTGGCTTAACACCTGATTGGTCCATGATCTCTATTTAAAGAGCATGGAGGGTCATTGTTTAGTTGATCGATTATGAGAAGCTCATTTGTAACTTTCTTTCTTTGCATAATAAATTGTCCCGTAGAAGCTATTTGGCCGGGGCCGTGGAGTGTTTCCCTCAAGAGGGTTTAAACCACGTCAAAACATCGGTGTATTGATCTGTGATCTGTTTGTGTGAAGTGGTTGCTCTTGGTGTTCGGTCCTTTGGTAGTACCCTGTGTACCCGAACATGGTATCAGAGCTTTTATGAAGTGCCGCTTCCGGTTATGATCTAGATCTTGAACTGCTGTTGCCGAAACTCGTAAGGGTTTCTAGTTCTGGTATTTCTGTGCATTTCTGGGCTGTGGGAGGTGTTCCATTGCGTCCGGAGCGTCGTTTCCATTGGAAAATAGTTTTCGTTTGATCGAAAACGGTTCCCGGTTGCTCCAGAAACGCGTATTTCATCAGATCTGAAGGTATAATGTTACAGTGACGCATTTTTTTTTATTTCGTTTTTGAAAAGAAAAATCTCATATTTCATTTTTTTTTACTATTAGATTTTTTATTTGGGTTCGGATTGTTGCTTTCCCGTCTGCGTATGCTCTTTGCCGTGCACCTTGAGCGATCTCGGGAAATCAGAAACAGAAAGGGAAAGGGTTTTTTCGGCTGCGTATGCTCTTTGCCGTGCACCTTGCGCGATCTCGGCAAATCAGAAACAGAGAGAAAACGTAGACTTTCCGGGCAAGCTAAGAAGATCTAACTCCACAAGTGTGGAAAAGTTTTTTTTGTTTCGATTTGTGCTCTGTTTTGCAGGAAAAAGGGCAAGCACGCAAACTGAGCAAGAAGAGTAAAAAAAAAAAAAAAAAAAAAAGCCCCCTTCCTCATTCCCATATTTTACATACCTTTTAATCTAGCTCACTTGGTTCAAAGCTGCTTTATTCCTTCATAGGTCTTGAGTTCAAGTCTTAGGAAGTTACTTTTAAAAGGAAAAGTGCATGCAATTTCTATTTTCAAGTTACTTTATTGTAAAAGTGCATCTCACTTAAATAATAAAAAATAAAAATACAAGTGAGTCACTTAAGTTTTTTATTGTTGCACTATTTAAAAGTAATATCATTGTAAAAGTGAAATCACTTATTTTACAAAAGTGGTTCACTTCAAGCAATTTTTTGTAAAGTGATTGTCAAAAGGTTCATTTTGGGAAGAGGGGGGTTCTTTTTTTTGCTGGACATTCTCTAGCTGCCACGTCACTATTGGGGACGTCTTCAACAGTTTCTTTGTTCAAGCATAACTTCATCATACAGAGTCAGTTTTCAGTGCCGTTTTTTTTGAAACCGCCTATTTTTTCGAGCTCTTCACATTCAGACTATTGGTTTCTGCTTTTACAGCCATTACTTTACAAATATGGCCGCCCATTGTGATATTCTACTTAACAGTTCTAACTATTTCTCATGGAAATCTCGTATGGAGGATGTTCTACGAAGTAGGGGACTTTTCAGAATTACCACAGGGAAAGAAAAAGAACCCACTGATGATGATAAGAAAATAAAATGGGCAAATAGATGTGATGAAGCTCGTGGATTGATTGGGATGTCAATCTCTACTGATTTGCGATTCCACATATCTGGAATTGATGAACCTAATACTGCTTGGGACAAGTTGGAAACTGTGTTTGGTAAACACAATGAAATTCGAGGTCACCAACTCGAAAATGAGTTGATTTCTTTAAATCCAAGTGACTTTTCATGCATTCAAGATTATTTATCTAAGTACAAAACTCTCAAGCTTTTATGTGCAGAATGTAAGATTGAGAGGGAAGACAAACAGTGCATTTATCATATTCTTTCCAAACATGGACCTGCATATTCTGTTTTTGTATCTACATTTTACTCCATGAAAGCATCATTGAATGCAGCTAGCTATCAAGAGCCTAGTCTTGAATCCTTTTGTGATTCTTTGATTAGGGAACAAGATAAACTCATTCATCTTGGAATAATCAACAATGCAGATACATCTGGGAAAGCCTTATTGTCCCAACAGAAAGAAAAGTCCAAGCCTCCCAAGAAACAAAATTTTCGCAATAATAAGTCAAACAAGGGTCCAAAACCCTCTCAATCAGCTCCTTCTTTAAAAAATGACAAAGGATCCAAGCCCAAAGGCAAGAAGACTGAGCGGCATTGCAACTATTGCGGGAAAGATAATCATGATGAATCAAAGTGTTTCAAGAAGATGGCAGCCTTGGAAGCAGCAATGAAGAAGCACCACATCAGCCTAGATTCGCCATCAGAATCTACCTCTCATGGACATGCACTTTGTGCTTCTAGTTATTCTTATAATGCATCTTCTTCTTCTACTTCAAATGAATGGCTCATTGATTCTGGAGCATCTTATCATATGGCTAAGGATCAAGCCATCTTTTCTACTATGCACGAATGTAACACCAAACAAATATTTGTTGGTGATGATAGATCTCTAAGTGTTGTAGGAGCTGGAACAGTTCCAGTAGATAATGGTCATTTTAGTGATGTACTATGTGTTCCAAGAATTTCCTGCAATTTGTTATCAGTCTATCAGATCACTCATTCTGGTGAAGGTAAAACTGTGACCTTTACACCTCACCAAGTTGTAATCAAGGATTTTAAAGATCCTCAACAGGTTCTAGCTACCGGAATTGTTGATGATATTACCAGGTTGTACAAGTTTAACAACTTTGGGTCATCACCTTTCCCTTCAGTTTTTGTTGCTCATAGTGATAACTTGAGCAAACTTTGGCATGAGCGATTTGGTCACTTAAATTATCGCTCATTGCAACAACTATGTAAAGAAAATATGGTGACAGGTCTTCCGATGGTATCTTGCAGAGATGGTGTTTGCTCCGGTTGTGTACTCGGAAAACATCATCGGGACAGTTTTGACAAACGTGCCTCTTGGCACGCCTCGGTTCCCTTGGAGCTTGTGCATAGTGACTTGTGTGGTCCTCTTCCATCTGCTTCCTTTTCTGGTTTCAAATATTTCTTAAATTTCATTGATGATTACACCAGACGCACTTGGGTTTATTTCCTAAAACTTAAGAGCGAAGTATTTAACATGTTCTTGGCCTACAAGGCCCTTGTTGAAAAACAATCTGGTCATCAAATTATTAAGTTAAGATCTGACAATGGAGGAGAATATGTTAACAAACAGTTCACTACTTTTTGCACTGAACAAGGCATCCAACAACAGCACACTGTTCCATATACACCACAACAAAATGGTGTAGCTGAGCGGAAGAACCGCACTTTAAAAGAAATGGCTAATTGTATGATCCAATCTAAGGGACTAAGTCTTCAATTTTGGGCTGAAGCCATTAATTGTGCAAATTACATAGTTAATCGCACCCCCACTAAAGCATTACAAGGTATAACACCGGAAGAAGCATGGAGTAAAACTAAACCTGATGTAAGTCACTTCCGTGTGTTTGGTAGTGAAGCATGGGCTCACATTCCGGATGAAAAACGGAAAGCATTGCAGCCTAAAAGTGAAAAGTGCATATTTGTTGGATATTCTGAAGATGTAAAAGGTTATAGACTTCTTCAACCACCTTCTCATGCTATAATCATTAGAAGAGATGTTAAATTTGATGAAAATATCTTGGCCTGCGAGCCTAACTCGGCGAGTGTGCCATCTTTGGCCTGCGAGCCTGATTCGGCGTTTGTGCCTTCTTCTTCTTCTTCTTCTTCCAACTTCCTTGACAGGTTTCCAACTCCAGTTTCTGATGATGACAGTGAGGATGAAAATCCACCTCCGCCTGCTCATGTTCCACCAGTTGCACCAGCACAAGTGCTTCCTCGATGGGTCCGTTCAACATGTGAAGCAGCTGGTGATCTTGCCGGTGATCCTAGAGATCAACGTCGAACACGTTCTCAGTTTCAGCGAGCCTCTTCTCTTTTGGCTCAAGTTTCCGAGAATCATGATCCAGAAACTTTTGCAGAAGCTTCAGGGAATCCAGATTGGGATGCAGCCATGGATGAAGAATATCGTTCCTTAATGGCGAACGATACTTGGGATCTTGTACCTCTTCCAAAAGGAAGAAAACTTGTCAGATGTAAATGGGTCTACAGAACTAAGTATGCATCAGATGGAAGTGTTGAAAGACTTAAGGCAAGGTTAGTTGCCAAAGGTTTTTCTCAAGTTGAAGGGATTGACTACAATGAAACCTTTGCTCCCGTCGCCAAAATGAACTCCATCTGCCTTGTTCTTTCCCTTGCAGCCTTACACAACTGGGAAGTCCATCAAATGGATGTCAAGTCTGCCTTCTTACATGGTGATTTACAGGAGGAAATTTACATGGAACAACCTCCTAGCTATGTTCAGAATAACTCTAGCCTTGTCTGCCGCCTTAAGAAATCCTTATATGGCCTTAAGCAAGCTCCTAGAGCTTGGTATGCCAAAATGGATAACTTTCTCCTTGACACTGGTTTTTCTAGATGCCATTCTGACCCCAATGTCTATACCAAGAAAGTAGGAAACCATCTCATCATACTTGTTCTATATGTTGATGACCTTATTCTTACTGGTAGTGACCCTAAGCTTATAACCCATGTGAAATCCAGTCTTAAATAAACTTTTGAAATGTCAGACTTAGGACATTTGCATTATTTTCTTGGTCTCCAAGTTCTGCAAACCAAAGAAGGAATCTTTCTTTCACAGTCTAAGTATGCTTGTGACCTTCTTCGTCGCTTTCACATGGAAGATTGTACACCAGCCCCTTCTCCCTTCCAGTCTGGAGTCAAACTTTCTGCCACTTGTACTTCACCTGAAGTAGATGCCACCTTGTATCGTCAGCTTGTTGGTTGTCTCTTATACTTGACTCATTCCCGTCCTGACCTTTCCTTTGCCGTTGGTAGAGTTGCCCGTTATATGCAGACACCTCATGAAAGTCACTGGAAAGCAGCTAAAAGAATACTTCAATATATTCGAGGTACAGTTCAGTTTGGGATTCATTACAGTACAGGGGGGAAACCTTTGTTGGTTGGTTTCACTGATTCAGATTGGGCCGGCGATCCTGATGATCGAAAGTCTACTGCAGGTTATGTTTTCAGTCTGGGCTCTGGACCTATTACTTGGGCTTGTAAGAAACAACAAGCTCTTGCTCTTTCTTCAGCAGAGGCAGAATATCGAGCCGCAGTTAATGCCAGTCAGGAAGCTTTATGGCTTCGACAGATCCTTTCAGAGTTTGGATTCGAGCAGCAGCATCCTACTCCACTTTGGTGCGACAATCAAAGTGCCATCAAGCTTGCCAAAGATCCAGTTCTACATCAACGCAGCAAACACATTGAGCTACACATGCACTTCATCAGAAATCTTGTTCATGATCGTGTTCTTGAAGTGCTCTTTTGCCCTACAGATGATCAAGTTGCAGACATCTTCACCAAGTCTCTTACAGAAGCGAAGTTTTCTAAACTTCGATCTCTGTTAGGAGTTCATGAACTTGTCATTAAGGGGGGATAGGCTCTAATGCCTCCTTCCTTCTCCTAATAGTGTCACTTTTATAAATCCTTCAATCCTATCCCAAGTTGTTCTTAAGGGGGGATGTTAGGATATTTAGACACTTAGGAGTTAGTTAAGATCAACTTGTGTAATATATCCGTTAGGGATAGTGTGTTTCTTTAGTATGCATTAGTATGCATTTGTAAATACTTAATCCGACGGTCACGATATGTTTCCTACATAGAGTGATCCGACGGCTCAACTTCTCTTAGATCAAACCTAACCTTGATCCGTGGCTTAACACCCGATTGGTCCATGATCTCTATTTAAAGAGCATGGAGGGTCATTGTTTAGTTGATCGATTATGAGAAGCTCATTTGTAACTTTCTTTCTTTGCATAATAAATTGTCCCGTAGAAGCTATTTGGCCGGGGCCGTGGAGTGTTTCCCTCAAGAGGGTTTAAACCACGTCAAAACATCGGTGTATTGATCTGTGATCTGTTTGTGTGAAGTGGTTGCTCTTGGTGTTCGGTCCTTTGGTAGTACCCTGTGTACCCGAACAAATTCTCATCAGAGATACTGGGGGCATCCACCCCACAAAGGGAATACCCCATCATCATATCATCACTTCAGTATGCCACCACGGCCCACAACCTCATGGTATACAACCCCGCCAGCAGTTGCTCAATGCCCTATTCATCTCTCTCTGAGACAACATTTGCACCACATTGACACCTTTGAGTTAGGGGGCATAATAGATTACCTCGACCGAAGGATAGGGGGCATGATCAATCATTTCGAATTTTTCCCATCATCTCTATCTCAACACCTCAATGAGCCCATCGTTCAAACCAACACATATGTGATTCACAATCACAAACCCCATGCACATCGCATGGGGGCAAGTCATTAACCATGCTCACTTTTTCACATTCATGATCTCAACCATTTTTGAGGTCACGTGTCACTTGTATATTTGATACACCTAGTATTCTTCCCCCGCAGGTCATCATTTCTCCCCACCACTACATCCTTGGCTTGGTGGGCTCACCTTTATTTGTAGCCATTTTTTAACCTAGTTATTTCCTTTTACCATTCCAAAGTCCTTATGACCTCCCTTTTTCGCACCATTTGCACCACAGGATTCATATTTCCGTGCCCGTGATGATGTCTGAGATCATTTCTTGCTCTCACCAAACACTTTCGGGCATTTTTTGCATGCCCCATGCCACCTCGAATTACATGCCACATTGGTTGTTGTTAGTTATTGGGGAATTTTATACCATTGGATTCATTTTTCCGAACTTGTGATGATGCTTGAGATCATTTCTCGTTCTCACCTCCAGATTTTTTGGAAAATTTTTCCCATTCCCCTCATCGCCTTGGTTTGCATGCCACATTGGTCGTTTCCCGTTTTTGACAATCTTTATGTCGCCGGATTCAATTTTCTGCGCTCGTGATGACGCTTGAGATCATTTCTCGCTCTCACACCCAAATTTTTTGGGCATTTTTCCCATGCCCCCCTTGTTTCCTCGATTTGCATGCCACATCGGCCGTTCTCCATTTTTGACGAGTCTTATATCGTCGGATTCAGTTTTCCACGCTCGTGATGACGCTTGAGATCATTTCTCGCTCTCACCTCCATATTTTTCGGGCATTTTTCCCATGCCCCCTAGTCGCCTCAGTTTGCATGCCACATCGGCCGTCATCTGTTTTTGACAAGTTTGATATCATCGGATTCAGTTTTCCGCGCTCGTGATGATGCTTGAGATCATTTCTCGCTCTCACCCCATAATTTTTGGGCATTTTTTCAAAATGCCACTCATCACCTCGATTTGCAAGCCACATTGGCCGTTACCCCTTTTTGACAATCTGTATGCCACCGGATTTAGTATTCCGCACTCATGATGATGCTTGAGACCTTTTCTCGCTCTCATCAATCCATTTTTGTTCGGTATAGTTTTACCCTTTTTTCGGACCTTGTAGACTAATTACCAAAAAGGAATACTCTAGTCACATCGGCTAGAAGAGTTCTCCATCTGCATCATTTTACGCTTTTTCGGGCCTTGGAGACTAACTTACGAAAAAGAACACCAATGGAGTCCACTTACTGCTTTCAGACTCTCTAAACATTAAAGCAACCACGAGCAATCACCATCCTGGGCTCATAAAAACCCACAGGATGGTACTTAGAACCACTGCAGAGTCTTCTTATCATTTTCAGACTCCTTAAAAATGAAAGCACCCATGAGCACGAACAGTCTTGGGCTCACAAAATCCACAAGATAGTACCATTTCAGAGCACACTTTTATCCCTTCTTGGAGCTCATTTAAACTACAAAGAAGGACCCAATGGTGCTTCTCGGTGCCACAACAGATCATGTCTACTAATATGGTAGCTTCCCCATTTTGGTCGCCTTTGTTCAGAGTATTCTACAGTATGTCACGCTGACAATCCCTCGACAACACCCATCAGATCGTCCCCCCCCAGAGTTAATACATACCCTTCAGTCCTTAAAAGCTATGGTCCCCACACCTACAAGTCAGTTCCCTACGCTGCCAGGCCAACCACGTCATCATGCTCTGAACAAAGGAAGTTTGAGTCCACCCACTCTATGACCCTAGTTACTTCCCATCCCCACAAGTATGTCAGTCCTACCATCAGTACTACCACACTTCAGTTCTACACCTCGTGCTCCTATCAAGGAAACATCATTGCCTTGTTAGTTGCTGGTCTCCCTCTGTCGATGCCAACCAAATTTATTCCATAGGATAGACCTAGAGGTCCCTGTGTCTTGGACTCATCACCATTTATGATGAGTGCCTACGAATCATTTCGAGAAGAGTCCTCAGTGCCTCTCCAAATGGTTGTTTCTTACATGCTCGACTTCAACACCTTGATCGCATCGTTGAGACTCGCATAGGGTATTGGTCCATTCAGTTATTTGTTGAAGACCCCGGATACCACCTGACTCTTCCTCATTTGAGAGTCTACTTATGGAAACAACCAGTTACATTTTCCTATAGATATCTAGGTTGCGCATGGCGACAGTATTCAGATGTACCCCAATTTTATACTCCCTTGAGTATACAGTTACATATACTCCTCAGAGTTGAATCAGAGTCATTGAGTCCCTACAGATGTCGGACACCTTCAGATTCAGCAGTTCATCAACCCTTCTGAAACGTTGTTCAGAACGGTTGTCACTTCATTCCAGTGTATCAGTTATTGATATCAGTCATGTTATGATCATAAGTACATCCCAAAATAGTGTCCCCTTTCGACCATTATGATGTACCAGCAGATTTTGTATGTATTATTCAGGTCCCCCTTCTTGAGACTAATTGTTATGTATATGTCTTGATACGAGCATGGGTATGCCCGCCTCGTCCATTATCAGAGATTATTCCTCATTCATATTGAGGCCATGTAATATTTTTTCTTTTTTTGCAGCTTCCAAGGGTCGTGGATCCAGTCTCCAACCGGTCTCTTCTCTTCCCCAAACCCCAGGAAAAAGACAAAAGAACTATGATGTCTATCAGCCATACGATGAGCTCCTCCCCTCACACATCAGGGGGCAATCTATTAACACCCAAAAAGTGCTCACTAACTCATTTCCTTATTCACATGACCCATTTGTCCACTTTTCCACCATTTGAGCCTCTAAAGCCATCAAAAAGTCACCAAAAGACCATAATACACCCCCTTTTTCCCCTCAAAATGAATATTTTTCCTCAAAAAGCATAAAAAAACCCTCAAAAAGGGTCCAAAATTCCAAAAAATATTAAAAAGGGAATAAAAATATTCAAAATATTCAAAAAATGAAAAAGGAGGGAAAAGGTACCTAAACCATGTTGGTCAATACCATTGGTTTCCTCAAAACCATAATGGTATTCCCCACCACCAAAAACTATAAAAAGGTGGTAGGGCCTCCTCACTTTCCATCCATCCATCATCCTACCCTCACGCTGCCAAAATCTCTCATGAGACTTTTGGCCATTTTCAACATTTTGGAGAACGAACCTTTGGAGCTTGGAGCTACTCACCTTGGGAGTTTCTCAACACAAATCCTCACCATTTGAGGTATCTTAATACATAATACTTTTTCTTTTATTTCTTGTTCTTGAATCGTTTTTAAAAAATTTACTTGTTATATGCACATGCTAGTTTAGATTTAGATTTAATTTATAATTGTTTTTGCTTTCAATATTGAAACTGCTATCACATTGTTTATAGGTGCCCATTGCACAAAGCTTGGTTGCAAAACCAAGCCAACACATGCCATCTCATCCAGCTATGAACATTTTTGTAGGCATTATCCTCGAGAAGCAGGGAAACCCTGCCAAATATGCAAGGTCGATATGTGTAGTTTGTGGGAGACTGAGGTAGAAGATAATGTGGAACTGGATGCAAGGGAAGAAGCATTAAAAGAATTTGGAGACAATGATCCCAACTTGCTTGATCAAAAAATTGGACCTCCTCTTGTAAAGCAGACAGTACAACCGTCTAATCGGCATCCACCATTACCCCAAGTTGAACTTGTAAATGTTTTTGCGGATGATCACGTTCATGTTTACAGGGATTTACATGGTAACGAAGGACACAAAGTTGAATTTGAGTGAAGGCAGTACATCCAGTTGCAACTACTAGCTCCAAACATGGTGATCCCAACAGTAAATCAGCTAGTTGGCAATCAGATTGCAAACATGGCAATCCCTCTACCAGTCCTCCAGAAATCCTAAGAGTTGATGATGAGCTTGCAAATATGCAATTACAAGCTAACGAAGCTGATGGAACCGAAGAAGACGGCTCTGAAGATAAAGTAGGTGATCTCCAAAGCAACTGATTTTCCAGCATCCAACTAATTTCATCAACTTCCATATTGATTTCAATCGTTCTCCATTCTCTTCTTACAAATTATTTTATGTATAATTAATATATACATAACTCTTTGATTTAATCTCTTTAATTTGTTTAATGTACAACTTTTCATTTCATTTCATTGTAGTTATTTATACATATGTTTTTCTTTAATTTATACATTTAATTGTAGTTATTAATGTGTATTTGTGTTCATTCTTTTTGCAATAATTTTCTAAACCAGGTAGGTAATGTCCATGAATTATAGAATATAAACCCCCTTTTAGACTGGAAATGTTGAGGAAGTGTGTAATGCAATGCTTATGGTTTTAATTTATCTAATTTGTGCAGTTATATATATATGAAGATCTAAATATTTTAAATCTAATTTGATTAGATAGGTTATTTTTAAAATAATTTATTATTATTTATGAAGGACACTTGTAAGCTATAGGATGAGTGCGGAAGAAGTTACACATCTCCCCCTACTTGGCTGTAGAATGCGCCTCTAGAGGCAACAATTTTATTATTTCAAGCTAACAATCACTACAAATGCATATATGGATAAAAGTGGTTTTTTTCCATTTCTAAATTTTAGTTTTAAGGCCACATATAAATAAATCAGTGATTTTTTCTCATAATTTGGTGCACATCTAAATAATGACATAGTTGCACAAAACACGCGAGCGTTTCTTCATGCAAAAACGCGGTAGCGTTATTGTAATCATCAAAACCTTATTCAATAGTTTATTTAATAGTTTATATGGGTTAGGAGGTTGAATGGGGATTTGATGGTAGGGGACTAGGGGTTAGAGATGGAGGGTGTGTTGATGTATTTGTAACTTCGGAAGATATTCACTTACATATTACATTTGTACTTTATTGTATCCCCAACGGAGATGTATTATTCCTCCGATTGGAAGTGTCGTCATGTGTACTTGCAAGTGTCGCAAGTTATACTGTAAGTATCGTAACTTATACTTGATGGGTTATTAGACCACCTTGATGGGGTCGGCCCTGTATGAGTCATGTGGGTCAAAGGGTTATTAGACCACTCTAGAGGGGTCATCCCAGTCAGCATTATGTTAAGTGGTTAAGTTGGGGCCGACCTAGTTAGAGTTAAAATGCAAGTCAAGTTAGTGTATAAATAGAGAGTGTGTCTCTCTCATTTTACACATTCTATTATTCACTCACTTCGCATTAGTGAGAGGGAGGAGGAGGAACATGTTGCTGAAGTTATATATATCTTGGGTTTGATCATGGTGGTCCTAGGAATTTATGCTTATTCTATCTCTGAGGAAGTTGCAGGGTTATTCACCTTCTTGGTTTTCCCCGATGAAATTTTCTATGTCTCTTGTCTCTTGTCTCTTATGCTTGATATGTTGTACATGTTGTTCTTTCAGTTAAGATCCTATATCTATTGAACTAAATGATGAAAAAATAATATGGTATCAGAGCTATCCTGAAGGAATGCATGGTATGGCATATAGAATTTATGAGACTTGTTGCACTTGCGACAAATTGGAAGCTAGGGCTTGATATAGCAAAAACCAGTCATAGTGGCACTTTCACTATAAATCCATTTTGGAGAAGATTCATGATGTGAAATGATTACAGGTCGTAGATAACATCCCCACGTACCTTGTGTCTGAAGCACAACATCTAATTCTCTGTACTTTGTGATTTATTATCCGTACAATCTAGGATTTGTTCCTCTTCCGGATCTCAGTCCTAAATAGGGGACCTAGGAAAAAACGTCACAAATTGGGCTAAGAAGCTCCGAATGGATTTTTTTAAAAAGTTGAAGTTAGGGCACGGATTTTAGTCTCTCAGGTAAGTTTTTCAGAGGCCAACGTTTAACCACTGACATGGGGCACGCCGTACAAGTTCGCTCTCCTGTTTTATCCCATAAACAGGTCACGTTGCGACACTTGGCATAACTCTCTCTCAAAGAATCCAATTGAGGTCACACCTATGGGGTTGGAAATATGATAGGTCAGGATACTATAGGCCGAAGTTTCAGACCACGTGGATTCGTAATTTCAGAGATGCATCAGAAACAATCAGGTGCATATTTATGTCAAAACAAAATTAGATTCTGAGCACCTTCATTCTTGGCTTCTCACTGTTGCAGGAATTTATGGCTTCAAAGCAAGTTGGAATTCTTGGAATCGGAGTCCATGGCTGAATTTTCCTCATCAAAATCAATTTTTAGAGACCAAGATCGAATTTTTTGGTTGGGAAGAAGGTCGGGCTTGATCAAACCCTAGTTCAGGATTTTGATCGGAAAGATGGAAAATTAGGGCTTCTGCAAAAGTTGGAATTTTTGAAATCTGTGACCATTGCTGGAAGCTCCACAGAACAATAGAAGTATAGAGCACAATATTGAACCTTTTGGATGGGCATAAGACCGGTCTTTATCAAAACCTAGTTTGTGATCATGTCCACAAGATCTGAAAGCTTCAAAGGCAATTTTAAGGGGTCAAATTTCATAGTTTTCAAAATTGAAGTATACCAACTTGATTAACTCAGCAAGGCACATCTTTTCATCAATTAAGAAGTTTGAAATTCAAAATTTGAATTTTTAGGGTTTCTCTCACAAACCCTAATCCAACTCTAGATGCATTTTCAGCAAATCAAAGTGGATTGGGTTAATCCTAGAAGAGAATGAATTGGACACCTGCATAAGTGAAGAAGTTCCAGTTCGAGAGGGAGATAAGGTTAAGGCCTTACATAAGAATGCTACAAGCAATCTCGTCAGGTATGACTTGAGGAGATACATGTATGTTTTCGAAATCTATTCATGATTAAGGTTATGATATGTTTGTCTTCATATTATTGAGATTAGTACAATATTGATTAGGGTTATGACACTGATGATTGTACTAATGCACTGTGGTATTGTATGAGGATGATGTTGTCCACTAACATGAAAGGTACAAATCAAATTCTAGATCAAGAACATATCACCATGGTGACATGAAGACAAAGACTCATGGATCACATAGAAGATCTACTTACGAGGTATGTATAATTTGGTTCTATAATGGGTAACTTATGAATTATGCAGGTTACTAAGCACAAGTCATTGAAGAGAACAAGAATACATTGTTTGGGTATGTTAGACATAACTAGCAAACATGATAACCAAGTATGTTTTTCCTATATCAAGTTAGAATCCTACCTTATGTTAGGATCTTATACTTTTGTATGAATGATTATTCTTGAAGTTAGAAGTTCAAGTAATCAAGAGTTTATGCATATTATGTTTCTTACTTTGATTGATCATATGACTAACCAAAAGAGTCCTGTGGTCAATAAGAATATGCATGAGTAATATAAGTTCTCCCTGAAACCTTGGATACTAATGCTTGTGATAAATTAATTGTGTGTGTGAAATGCTCATTTCCATAGATGTTCAGAGTATTTAGGATCATAATGTTTTGATAGTATTGATATTATACTAATATATGTATGGTTATGTATGAGATCTTGAGGATGACACAATGATGACACTAGTGCACACTTAAGCATGCGTAGTGGTCTAGGATGGACATAAGTTCAAGAGGGAGCACACTCCAGTAGTTCCCGTAAGGAAGCAAATATTGAGCGGGAGTCCACCCTACAACTAAACAAATATAAGTATTTGAATTATCATTTCTTATTACTTAAATGATGTTGTTCATTCATGTACATACTTATGTTTGTGTATTATGCATATTTCTAGAATAATTGTATTAATGAACAGTATACTACTAATATGCATGTAATGGGTAAGTGTCCTATGGCACTATACAACATTCCATTGCTACTTATCTAGAATGAAACCTCTTTGCTGACATGTTAGGAGTAGTGCAAACTCTTAACAATGTTCTGGTAGAGATGGAAGGCATCTAGAAAGTTACGGGATATGGATAAATGTTGTATTGAAGCATTGGCTAAGATAATTGCATGACTGTATGACATGTGCCTTTATGCATAAGAATGTTTTTTTTGAAAAATTATGAGAAGTTTCTAATCATGCAATTGAATCTGACTTGTAGGAAAGATCGTGTACAATCACCTACAAGGACAAACAACATTTGTTCTAGAAGTGAAGTTCAAGAAAACTATCTATTGAATATGTTGAAGAATCTAAAGTTCCCAGGATTCAGGATGCGGTAATGAAGGGATTCCATGGTCAAGGAATACCATTCGATCATGAAGAATGATGTTTGGAATGTGGTCCCAAGACCTAAAGGGAATTCTATTGTGACTTCCAAGTGGATCTATAAGATCAAGCATGCTGCAGATGGTATCATAGATAAATACAAGGCAAGGTTTGTGGCTCGTGGATTCTCCCAGAAAGAGGAAATAGATTATGAAGAGACTTTTGCTCCTGTAGCTAGATACACTTCCATCAGAATAGTACTTGCTCTGGATGCGGTGATGAAATGGAAGATACACCAGATGGATGTCAAGACAGCTTTCTTGAGTGGTGTAGTTGAAGAGGAAGTCTATGTGGAGCATCCACTCAGTTTTGAGACACATGACAAAGAGTCATATGTATGCAAGTTGAAGAAAGCCTTGTATGGCTTGAAGCAAGCTTCTAGGAATTGGTATGGTAGGGTGGATAGTTTTCTACCCAGTTTGGGCTTTAGCAAGAGTAAAGCAGATTCCAACCTTTACTACAAGGTTGAGGAAGAAAATCCTGTGATACTACTCCTATATGTGGATGACCCGTTTGTTACAAGAGAGGATGGATTGATTGTCGACACCAAGAGGAAGCTTGCAGCCAAGTTCGAAATGAAGGACTTGAGGATGATGAAATACTTCATAGGCATGGAGGTGTGGTAGAGTGCAGATGGGATCTTCCTTGGACAAGGGAAGTATGCAGTAGAGATCCGGAAGAGGTTTGGGATGATGGACTGTAAGGACATGGCCACACCTATGGCATCGAACCTGAAGCTTCTGTGTGATGCTTCATATGAGTCGGTTGATGTCACTGTGTATTGTCAGATGATTGGGTCCTTGATATACCTAACGAACACGAGACCAAATATTTTCTTTGCGGTGAACACCTTGAGCCAGTTTCTGACTCATCCTAGACATGTTCACCTGATTGTTGTAAAGCATATTCTGAGGTACCTGAAGTGTACGGTTGATTATGGGCTCAAGTATGATGCAAATCAAAAGTTTAACCTGGAGGGTTATGTTGATTCAAATTGGGCAGGCAGTGCTACAGATAGGAAGAGCACTTCAGGGTGTTGCTTCAGTATGGGATCTGGTGTGATCTCTTGGTTTAGCAGGAAGCAATCTTGCGTAGCACTAAGTATAGGCGAAGCAGATTATGTCATAGCTTGTTCGACTAGTTGTGAGGAAGTATGGCTTAGGAAGATGTTGTATGAGTTATTTGATCTCTCGTTGGATGCTACCTCTATCTTCTGTGACAACCAAAGTTGTGTGAAGTTATCTGAGAACTCGGTGTTCCATGACAGGTCGAAGCACATCGAGATCAAATATCACTATATCAGAGATATGGTGCAGAGAGGAGCAGTGAAGATCCTGTGTGTTGCGACAAATGAGCAGGTTGTAGATGTGTTGACGAAACCACTAGCCAGAGTGAAGTTTGAGTACTTCAGAGAGAGGCTTGGTGTTCTTCAGATTGAAGATACTTCAAGGAAGAACTGATGGGACACATTTGCAGGAGCCATTCCAAGCATGGTGGCAGGAGGATCCTTGCACGGATGTGGATGTAAGCAATGTGTGATGACCATCAAGACGATGCTCCAGTTACTGCTATGATATGCATAGGGAGGATGTAGTGATGATGATCAGGTTGATCATGTGTGATGAGTATCAAGATGATACTCCGGATGATATGCATGAGGTAGATGATTTGTATGATCAGTTGGATCATGTATGATGACATGCATAAGGATGAAGCAGTGATGATGATCAGGATGATCATGTGTGATGAGTATCTGGAGGATAATCTTGATGATATGCATAAGGACGATGCTATGATGGTGATCAGGATGATCATGTGATGAGGTACATCCGGATGATGTATGGTGATTATTAAGTTGATACTATGTGGTCGTGGACAGGTTGTGCAGATAAGCATATAATCGCGCCCTGGGAGATTTGCAGATACTCTTGATAGGTTTTTCCAATGGCATATAATAACTCCCTGGGATATCTAGAAAATGCTCTTTTGAGGTTTTGCTTGGAGGGACATATAATAGCGCCCTGAGAGGTTTGCAGATACTCTTGCTAGGTTTTGCCGATAGCATATAATAGCTCCGTAAGAGATCTAGCAAATGCTCTTTCTAGGTTTTTTCCGTGGCATATAATTTATCCCTGGGAGATCTTGGAGGTTGTGCTGGGCACGTAATCACTCCTGGGATGCTCTTGTTAGGTTTTGCGAGCTCACATGTAATAGCTCCCTGGGAGATCTTGTAGGTTGTGCTTGGCACGTAATCAGTCCTGGGATTCTCTTGCTAGGTTTTGTTGACGCACGTAATAAGTCCTGAGGATTCCACAGTATGGCCAGTGTTGATGAAGACCTATAGGTGGTTGTCCTCCATCCAACATGAAAAAGGGATGGCTTTGTAGAAATTCCTATGATGAGAATAATTCAGAGATAGCCCAGATGTTGAGTACAGTAGCAGTGATGATGATGATAATCCATGATCCAGTGACTTGATCCAGCTCCTGAATTGAAGACTTGTGCCTATATGTATTGATGACTTGTGTCAAGAGAATACCTTCCTAGTTAAGAGGGAGTATTGATGTATTTGTACCTTCGAAAGATATTCACTTACATATTATATTTGTACTTTATTGTATCCACAACGAAGATGTATTATTCCTCCAATTGGAAGTGTCGTCATGTGTACTTACAAGTGTCACAAGTTATATTGTAAGTATCGTAACTTATACTTGATGGGTTATTAGACCACATTGATGGGGTTGGCCCTATATCAGTCATGTGGGTCAAAGGGTTATTAGACCACCCTAGAGGGGTCGGCCCACTCAGCATTATGTTAAGTGGTTAAGTTTGGGCCGACCTGATTAGAGTTAAAAGGCAAGTCAAGCTAGTGTATAAATAGACAGTGTCTCTCTCTCATTTTACACATTATATTATTCACTCACTTCACATTAGTGAGAGAGAGGAGGAGAGAGGAGGAGTGTGCACACGTGCAGCAGGAGCATGCTGCTGAAGTTATCTATCTCTTGGGTTTGATCATGGTGATCCTAGGAATTTATGCTTATTCTATCTCTGAGGATGTTGCGGGGTTTTTCACCTTCTTGGTTTTCCCCGGTGAAATGTTTTGTGTCTCTTGTATCTTGTCTCTTATGCTTGATATGATGTACATGTTGTTCTTTCAGTTAAGATCCTAGATCTATTGAATTAAATGATGAGAAACCAACATGCTATCAGAGCTAGCCTAAAGGAAGGCATGGTATGGCATATCGCATTTATGAGACTTGTTGCGCTTGCGACAAATTGGAAGCTAGGGCTTGATATAGAAAAAACCAGTCATAGTAGCACTTTCGCTAATCCATTTCGGAGAAGGTTCATGATGTGAAACAATTACAGGTCGTATATAACATCCCATGTACCTTGTGTCTGAAGCACAACATCTAATTTGCTGCACTTTGTGATTTATGATCCGTACAATCTAGGGTTTTTTCCTCTTCAAGATCTTAGTCATAAACAAGTGACCTCGGAAAAAAGGTCACAACTTGGGCTAGGAAGCTCCAAATGGAATTTTGTAAAAAGTGGAAGTTAGGGAACGGAATGTAGTTTCTCAGGTAAGTTTTTCAGAGTACGGAGTTGAACCAGTGACACGGGGAACACCATAAAAGTTCGCTCTCTTGTTTTATCCCATAAAAAGGTCACATTGCGACACTTGGCATAACGCTCTCTCAGAGAATCCAATTGAGGTCATACCTATGGGATTGGAAAGATGACAGGTCATGATACAACAAGCCAAAGTTTCAGACCTTGTGGATTCGTAATTTCAGAGATACGTGAGAAACAATTAGGTGTATATTTCTGTCAAAACAGAATTGGATTATGAGCACCTTCATTCTTGGCTTCTCACTACTGCGGAAATTTATGGCTTCAGAGAAAGTTGGAATTATTGGAATTGGAGTTCACTGATGAATTATCCTCATCAAAATCAAAATTTAGAGACCAAGATCAAATTTTTTGGTTCGGCAAAAGGTCGGGCTTGATCAAACCCTAGTTCGGGATTTTGATCGGAAAGATGGAAAATTACGGCTTCTGCAAAAGTTGGAATTTTTGAAATCTGTGACCATGGCTAGAAGCTCCACAGAAAAATCGAAGTCTAGAGCACAAGATCGAACCTTTTGGATGGGCATAAGACCGGTCTTTATCAAACCCTAGTTCGGGATCGTGTCCAAAAGATCCAAAATCTTCAAAGGAAATTTTAAGAGGTCAAATTTTGTAGTTTTCAAAATTGAAGTATACCAACTTGATCAGCTCAGGAAGGCGCATCTTTTCATCAATTCAGAAGTTTGAAATTCAAAATTTGAATTTTAAGGGTTTCTCTCACAAACCCTAATCCAGCTCCAGATCCAGTTTCAACAAATCAAAGTGGATTGTGTTAATCCTAGAAGAGAATGAATTGGACACCTGCATAAGTGAAGAAGTTCCAGTTCCAGAGGGAGAGAAGGTTAAGGCCTTACATAAGAATGCTACAAGCAATCTCGTCAGGTATGACTTGAGGAGATACATGTATGTTTTTTAAATCTATTCATGATCAAGGTTATGATATGTTTGTCTTCATATTATTGAGATTAGTACAATATTGATTAGGGTTATGACACTTATGATTGTACTAATGCACTATGGTATTGTATGAGGATGATGTTGTCCACTAACATGAAAGGTACAAATCAAGTTCTAGATAAAGAACATATGACCATGGTGACATGAAGACAAAGACTCATGGATCACATAGAATATCTACTTACGAGGTATGTATAATTTGGTTCTACAATGGGTAACTTATGAATTATGCAGGTTACTAAGCACAAGTCATTGAAGAGAACAATAATACATTGTTTGGGTATGTTAGACATAACTAGCAAACATGATAACCAAGTATGTTTTTCCTATATCAAGTTAGAATCCTACCTTATGTTAGGATCTTATAATTTTGTATGAATGATTATTCTTGAAGTTAGAAGTTCAAGTAATCAAGAGTTTATGCATATTATGTTTCTTACTTTGATTGATGATATGACTAACCAGAAGAGTCCCGTGGTCAATAAGAATATGCATGAGTAATAGAAGTCCTCCCTGAAACCTTGAATACTAATGCTTGTGATAAATTAACTGTTTGTGTGAAATGATCATGACCATAGATGTTAAGAGTATTTAGGATCATAATGTTTTGATAGTATTGAGATTATACTAATATATGTATGGTTATGTATGAGATCTTTAGGATGACACAATGATGACGCTAGTGCACACTTAAGCATGCATAGTGGTCGAGGATGGAGATAAGTTCAAGGATAGATAATCAAGGAAGCAAAGATCAAGAAGGAGCACACTCCAGTAGTTCCCGCAAGGAAGCAAGTATTGAGCAGGAGTCCACCCTACAACTAAAGAAAGATAAGTATTTGAATTATCATTTCTTATTACTTAAATGATGTTGTTCATTCATGTACATACTTATGTTTGTGTATTATGCATATTATCTAAATAATTGCATTAATGAACAATATACTACTAATATGCATGTAATGGGTAAGTGGCCTATGGCACTATACAACATTCCATTGCTACTTATCTAGAATGAAACCTCTTTGCTAACATGTTAGGAGTAGTGCAAAATCTTAACAATGTTCTGGTAGAGATGGAAGGTGTTATCTCCCCAAATAATTTTGTCGAGTTGATCAATTTTAGATGATGGGAGGTCATTTGAAAATTTCTTTCTAAATTTTTTAAGGCTCATTTTTTATATATTTATGCATGTAATACAGTTTGAAAAACATTGGATTGGGTTTTCATTTCAAAAAATTTCAAAAGACAGGTTTTGGTAGCTAAGCGCTCATTTGAAACGGTCCCTAAGCTACCGAGAGCCCTGATTTCGGCAGCTTAAATGAAATTTTCGAGGCTCTCCTAGCAACCAAAAGTGAAAGGACATACAACATGATTCAAGGGGCAGTTTTCGGTGGCTTGGGAGAATATGATGGTGTTCATTAGCCACTGAAAGGTAAGTTTTGGCAGCTTACAAGTCAAAAGAAAACTTTTTCAAAGCTACTGAAAGCGGAGGCTTTCTCAACACTGTTTTGACAGCATAAAGGAAAAATTGCCCAAAGCTACCAAAAGGAGAGGCATTTTCACCACTTTTTCGGCAGCGCTCGTGTTCAAATGCAAATTAATTCCAGCTACCGAAAGAGCAAAAGAACTTCACTTGTCATCAAGAGGCTGAGACAAAATACATTTTTTCCATTTTGGAAGATTGGTTTCAAAACAGAGCTTTCGGTGGCTTAGGCAGGCTTTCACAACTGTTCTTAGCCACCGAAAGCAGAGCTTTCGGTGGCTTACAAGTTTGAATTTTCGCTCTTTAGCCACTGAAAGTGCAAAACAAGGCAGAGAGGCATTATGTTTTGCCCAGATCACAGCCTTTGCTTCCAAATGGAAAGAGGATGGTTTTTAAGTGAAGGTTTCAATTAATAGGATCTGTTTCAATGGGTTGTTCCAGTTTTGAAGGTGTCAGCAAGATGGAAATAATGAAGAAATGTGGCATTTTTTTACTGTCCCAAGTCATCATTTTCAAATGATGATTCTGAGCGTCTGGAGAATTGTTTTGAAAAACGCTCAGAGTTTTTTGTTCCTAACATGTCATAGAACAATAAACTCTCCCCGTTTTCCTACAGGTGTTGCATATTGAGATAATCAAATCCGTCACTGAGCCCCAATTTTTGGATCCCAGAACCTGATTATTTCACACTTGTTTTTGAAATGCAGATCTCGGTCAAACCAAAATGATTTTTTAAGATATGAGAGAGGTTTTGTCTCAAAAAATAACAATGCACAATAAACTCTTTCAGTTTATACATAGGTGTCACATATCTGGAGAACTAAACGCATCTCTGAGCCTCTTTTTCAGCAGTTTCAACAAAAGTGGTGTTTTTACTGTGCATAGTCATCATTTTCAAATGATGATTCTGAGCGACTGGAGAATCATTCTACAAAATGATAGGAGGTGTTTCTTCCTCACACGTCAAAGAAAAATAACCTCTCTCACTTTTCCTACATGTGCCACATATTGGGAGAATTGAAAGAATCTCTGAGCCCCATTTTTCAACAGTCTGGCCAATTAAAAATGAATTTTCCTGGTTTGTTGAGAAACGGTTCTGGATTTTCCATCTGGAGTAAATTCGACCCAGCTTCTTAGGATCTGGAGAGATGTTGTAAAGGCTATAAATCCCAGAACTCATGTAGAACAATGGTTGGATTTTGTAGGGTGCTACTTGACTGTATTTTGTAAAGAGACCTCTTTCTTTAATATGATCAGCCTGCAAGCTTCTTTCACTCATTGTTATCAGACCTTGTTTCTTATTTTCTGTGATGTGCTATTGAGTTGAAGGGTATTCTTTGTCTATGTTTGTAATCTGAGTAACTATCATCTTACTATTGATTATCAAGCTAGGATCATTAGCATTCGTTGTAGTTTAATTGGCCCATCATATGTAATCGTTTTATATATGTTTTGGTTAATTGATCAGTTTCCTTTATCCTTTTTACCTATCTGATCATAGTCCTTGAGAGCCTTGGATTGTTTGAGTGTATTCGAGACTGTCTTGAGTAGATTATGCAGAAAATTAGATATTCATCTTGATTCACCCATCATACGAGAAAAAGGTTAAGTTACTAGGCTCCTTTGACTTACAACCTAGAAGGACTCCTGGAGTGATAAGAAAATGGTGCCATTGCCAGGGAAAGATTATTAAAGCAGCAGCTTCCCTGGGAGACGACATAGTTCCAGCTCCGATGATAGACAAATCCTGGACATTATTTTTGTTGTGATCATCTATCTGGCGACTCCACAATATTCAAATGTCGAAAGCATTTGCTACTCTTTTGGCTCGGAGGTTTGCACCTCTTGACTTCTCTTCAGTTCCTGGTTTCCCACATCCAGTACCTGATATGTCCGAATGGGGAGATTTTCCACTTGTCTTCAAGGAGGATAAAGAAGACAATCCTGCAAAACACCTCCTCAAGTTTCACAAATGCATGGATCTATTAGATCTGCAGCATGAATACTTTCATATGAAGATGTTCATGCACTCATTGTATGGCGATGCACGTCAATGGTATTTTGCTTTACCTCCCTCCAGCATTTCATCTTTGAAGGATTTTCTCAAAGCATTCAATGAGCACTGTAAAAGGTACTTTTCAAATGAGTTCTTATTTAGTGATTGGTGTGAAGGACATGAATTGCATTCTAAAGTTGAAAATCTAAATGGAGAAGAAGCTTTACCTCATCTTTCAAGTGATCTTCACTGTGATGTGCTTCCTCATAACATGAATCAGAAAGGAGTAATGAAGAAGCTGAGGGTTTTCCTATTACCTCTATTTCTGATTTTTATGAATCTCAAGAATTAGTTTCTTTCGCTACAATTGGAGGTGGTCAGCTATCTGTTATTCAAATATTCATTGAAATCAGTAAGGCTAGCCCACAGTTTTAAGTGTTCAAATCACAAGGATGTGGTGAAGGGGAGCAGAAAATTTTATATCCACAGTCGAGCATTCATATTTCTCTAATAGATCTCGAGCAGCCTATATTCAACATTGAGACCATTGAAGCAACCAACAGCATTTCAATTCTCAGTAGGGACAACAAGAATACTATCAAGGAAGACATCTATCTACAAAAAGTGAGGTCAGTAAAAGCAGTCTGAAACAACATTGCGATTTTCAGTTGGAACAACAACAAGGAGGGGTATTTCATTGTGACTTTGATGACCCAATTGCTGACTATTTGGATTCTATAAGCAACATAAATGTCCAAATACTATTGTCAGATGAAAGTTGGCTATGTCATCTTTTCAAGTTACATTTTTGCATGCTATGGTCCCTTATATTGTTTGGGTCAAGATCAAGTATGATATTAGAAAGTCCATTACGTTCTTAGCTGCATTGGAAATTTAGTTTTACCTGATCAATCTACCTCTACTGGTTATTGTAGGAGTAGGCAGAAGAATAAGCTCTTCGTACTAGCAGCTAGATCATCTTCAGTTGTTTTCAGTTTTTTTTTCAATAAGCAAGCTACAGGAAGGCACATGCAGGCTGCAAGTTTTCAGAGAATCAGTTGCAAAAGCCAAATGACTCCATAGCACAGTGGATATAAGACACTATTGGCAGGAGTAGTTTGGTTTCAAATGATGAGCATGGTTGTACGATTTGGATCAGTTTTGCAGAGGCCAGATGACTCCGTAGCCCAATGGATGCAAGGCGTTGCTAGTAGGTTTACGGTTTAACATTTGTGGACAGTTTGCAGAGATTTGGTGGCAGTTTAAATGATTCCATGACAATTGGAGCACTAGACTAGGTTCTATATTTTGTTTATCTAGAAAAGGCATTAGATCTTTGGTTCTTGAAACCTCACAGGGAGGCTTTCATCCCCGAGTAGGAGCCAGATGTTATCTCCCCAAATAATTTTGTCGAGTTGATCAATTTTAGATGATGGGAGGTCATTTGAAAATTTATTTCTAAATTTTTTAAGGCTCATTTTTTATATCTTTATGCATGTAATAAAGTTTGAAAAACATTAGATTGGGTTTTCATTTCAAAAAATTTCGAAAGACAGGTTTCGGTAGCTAAGCACTCATTTAAAATGGTCCCTAAGCTACCGAAATCCCTGCTTTCAGTAGCTTAAATGAAATTTTCGAGGCTCTCCTAGCTACCAAAAGTGAAAGGACAGACAACATGAGTCAAGGGGCAGTTTTCGGTGGCTTGGGAGAGTACGATGGTGTTCATTAGCCACCGAAAGGTAAGTTTTGGTAGCTTACAAGTCAAAAGAAAAATTGTTCGAAGCTACCGAAAGCGGAGGCTTTCTCAACACTGTTTTGATAGCATAAAGGAAAAATTGCCCAAAGCTACCAAATGGAGAGACATTTTCACCACTTTTTCGGCAGCGCTTGTGTTCAAATGAAAATTCATTCCAACTACAGAAAGAGCAAAAGAACTTCACTTGTCATCAAGAAGCTGAGACAAAATACATTTTTTCCATTTTGGAATATTAGTTTCAAAACAGAGCTTTCAGTGGCTTAGGCAGGCTTTCACATCTATTCTTAGCCACCGAAAGCTTTGCTTTCGGTGGCTTATAGGTTCGAATTTTGGCTCTTTAGCCACCGAAAGTGCAAAACAGGGAAGAGACGCATTATTTTTTTCCCAGATCACGGTTTTTGCTTCCAAATGGAAAGAGGATGGTTTTTAGGTGAAGGTTTTAATTAATAGGATCTGTTTCAATGTGTTGTTCCAGTTTTGAAGGTGCCAACAAGACAGAAATAATGAAGAAATGTGGTGTTTTTTTACTGTCCCGAGTCATCATTTTCAAATGACGATTCTGAGCATCTAAAGAATATTTTTTCAAAACGCTTGGATATTTTTGTTCCTAATATGTCATAGAACAATAACCTCTCCCCATTTTCCTACAGGTGTTGCATATTGAGAGAATCGAATCCATCACTGAGCCCCAATTTTTGGATCCCAGAACCTCCCTATTTGACACTTGTTTTTGAAATGCATATCTCGGAGAAACCAAAACAATTTTCGAAGCTCGGAGAGAGGGTTTTTCTCACAACAGAACAATTCACAATAACCTCTTTCAGTTTATACACAGGTGTCACATAGCTAGAGAACTGAACCCATCTTTGAGCCTCTTTTTCAACAGTTTCAGCAAAAGTGGCGTTTTTACTATGCAGAGTCATCATTTTGAAATGATGTTTTTGAGCGTCTAGAGAATGATTCTTCAAAATGCTAGGATGTTATTCTTCCTGATAGGTCATAGAAGAATAACCTCTCTTAGTTTTCCTACAGGTGCCACAAATTGGGAGAATCGAATGCATCTCTGAGCCCCATTTTTCAGCAGTGTGGCCAATTAAAAATGATTTTTCCTGGTTTGTTGAGAAACGGTTCTGGATTTTCCATCTAGAGTAAATTCGACCCAACTTCTTGGGATCTGGGGAGAGGTTGTAAAGGCTATAAATCCCAGAACTCATGTAGAACAATGGTTGGATTTTGGAGGGTTCTACTTGACTGTTTTTGTAAAGAGACCTCTTTCTTTAATATGATCAGCCTGCAAGCTTCTTTCACTCATTGTTATCAAACCTTGTTTCTTATTTTCTGTGATGTGCTATTGAGTTGAAGGGTATTATTTGTCTATGTTTGTAATCTGAGTAACTGTCATCTTACTATTGATTATCAAGCTAGTATCATTAGCATTTGTTGTAGGTTAATTGGCCCATCATATGTAATCGTTTTATATATGTTCTGGTTAATTGATCAGTTTCCTTTATCTGTTTTACCTATCTGATAATAGTCCTTGAGAGCCTTGGATTGTTTGAGTGTATTCGAGACTGTCTTGAGTAGATTATGCAGTAACCTAAATATTCATCTTGATCCACCCACCATACGATAAAAAGGTTAAGTTACCAGGCTCCTTTGACTTACAGCCTAGAAGGACTCCTAGAGTGATAACAAAATGGCGCCATTGCCGGGGAAAGATTATTGAAGCAGCAGCTTTCCCGGGAGACGACATAGTTCCAGCTTTGATGATAGACAAAGCCTGGACTTTATTTTGGTTGTAATCATCTATTTGGCGACTCCATGAATGATGGATTCGGTGGCGACTCCACAATATTCAGATGTCAAAAGCATTTTCTACTCTTTTGGCTCGGAGGTTTGCACCTATTGACTTCTCTTCAGTTCCTGGTTTCCCACATCCAGTACCTGATATGTCCGAATGGGGAGATTTTCTACCTGTCTTCACAGAGGGGAAAGAAGACAATCCTGTAGAACACCTCCTCAAGTTTCACGAATGCATGGATCTATTAGATATGCAACATGAATACGTTCATATGAAGATGTTCATGCACTCATTGTATGTTGATGCACGTCAGTGGTATTTTGATTTACCTCCCTCCAGCATTTTATCATTGAAGGATTTTCACAAAGCATTCAATGAGCACTGTAAAAGGTACTTTTCAGATGAGTTCTTATTTAGTGATTGCTGTGAAGGACATGAATTGCATTCTAAAGTTGAAAATCTAAATGGAGAAGAAGCTTTACCTCATCTTTCAAGTGATCTTCACTGTGATGTGCTTCCTCATAAACATGAATAAAAAAGGAGTAATGAAGAAGCCGAGGGTTTTCCTATTACCTCTATTTCTGATTTTTATGAATCTGAAGAATTAGTTTCTTTTGCTACACTTGGAGGTGGTCAGCTCTTTGTTAATCAAATATTCGTTGAAATCAATAAGTCTATCCCACAGTTTTCAGTTTTCAAATCACAGGGATGTGGTGAAGGGGAGCAGAAAAGTTTATATCAGCAATCGAGCATTCATATTTCTATAGCAGATCTCGAGCATCCTATATTCAACACTGATACCATTGAAGGCATCCAGCAGCATTTCAATTCTTAGTAGGGACAACAAGAAGACTATCAAGGAAGACATATATCTACAAACAGTGAGGTCAGTAAAAGCAGTCTGAAAGAACATTGCGATTTTCAGTTGGAACAACAGCACGGAGGTGTATTTCATTGTGACTTTGATGACCCTATTGTTGACTATTTGGATTCTATAAGCAACATAAATGCCCAAATGCTGTTGTCAGATGAAAGTTGGCTATGTCATCTTTTCAAGTTACATTTTTGCATGCTATGGTCCCTTATATTGTTTGGGTCAAGATCAAGTATGATATTAGCAAGTCCATTACGTTCATAGCTACATTGGAAATTTAGTTTTACCTGATCAATCTACCTCTACTGGTTAGTGTAGGAGTAGGCAGAAGAATAAGCTTTTCGTACTAGCAGGTAGATCATCTTCAGTTGTTTTCATTTTTTTTTCAATAAGCAAGCTACAGGAAGGCACATGCAGGCTGCAAGTTTTCCGAGAATCAGTTGCACAGGCCAAATGACTCCATAACACAGTGGATATAAGACACGATTGGCAGGAGTAGTTTTGTTTCAAATGATGAGCATGGTTGCAGGATTTGGATCAGTTTTGCAGAGGCCAGATGACTCCATAGCCCAATGGATGCAAGGCATCACTGGCAGGTTTACGGTTTAACATTTGTGGACAGTTTGCAGAGATTTGGTGGCAATTTAAATGATTCCATGACCAATGGAGCACTAGATTAGGTTCTATATTTTGTTTATCCAGAAAAGGCACCAGATCTTTGGTTCTTGAAACCTCACAGGGAGGCTTTCATCCCCGAGCAGGAGCCAGATGTTATCTCCCCAAATAATTTTGTCGAGTTGATCAATTTTAGATGATGGGAGGTCATTTGAAAATTTATTTCTAAATTTTTAAGGCTCATTTTTTATATCTTTATGCATGTAATAAAATTTGAAAAACATTAGATTGGGTTTTCATTTCAAAAATTTCAAAAGACAGGTTTCGGTAGCTAAGCGCTCATTCAAAATGGTCCCTAAGCTACCGAAATCCCTACTTTCAGCAGCTTAAATGAACTTTTTGAGGCTCTCCTAGCTACCAAAAGTGAAAGGACATACAACATGAGTCAGGGGGCAGTTTTCAGTGGCTTCAGAGAATACGATGGTGTTCATTAGCCATCGAAACGTAAGTTTTGGTAGCTTACAAGTCAAAAGAAAAATTGTTCGAAGCTACCGAAAGCGGAGGCTTTCTCAACACCATTTTGATAGCATTAAGGAAAAATTGCCCAAAGCTACCAGAAGGAGAGGCATTTTCACCACTTTTTTGGCAGCGCTCGTGTTCGAATGCGAATTAATTCCTACTACCGAAAGAGCAAAAGAACTTCACTTGTCATCAAGAAGCTGAGACAAAATACATTTTTTCCATTTTGGAAGATTATTTTCAAAACAGAGCTTTAGGTGGCTTAGGCATGCTTTCACATCTATTCTTAGCCACCGAAAGCAAAGCTTTCGGTGGCTTACAAGTTCGAATTTTGGATCTTTAGCCACCGAAAGTGCAAAACAGGGAAGAGAGGCATTATTTTTTTCCTAGATCACGGTTTTTTCTTCCAAATGGAAAGAGGATGGTTTTTAGGTGAAGGTTTTAATTAATAGGATCTGTTTCAATGTGCTGTTCCAGTTTTGAAGGTGCCAACAAGATGGAAATAATGAAGAAATGTGTCATTTTTTACTGTCCCGAGACATCATTTTCAAATGACGATTCTGAGCGTCTGGAGAATATTTTTGCAAAATGATTGGAGTTTTTTGTTTCTAACATGTCATAGAACAATAAACTCTCCCTGTTTTCCTACAGGTGTTGCATATTGAGGGAATCGAATTCGTCACTAAGCCCCAAATTTTGGATCCTAGAACCTGCTTGTTTGACACTTGTTTTTGAAATGCAGATCTCGGGAAAACCAAAATGATTTTTGAAGATATGAGAGAGGTGTTTTCTCACAATAGATCAATGCACAATAACCTCTTTCAATTTACACACATGTGTCACATAGCTGGAGAAATGAACCCATCTCTGAGCCTCTTCTTCAACAGTTTCAGCAAAAGTGGCGTTTTTACTATGGAGAGTCATCATTTTCAAATGATGATTTTGAGCGTCCGGATAATCATTCTGCAAAACACTCAAAAACATTTCTTCCTGACACGTCAGAGAACAATAAACTCTCTCAGTTTTCCTACATTTTCCATATATTGGGAGAATCGAACGCATCTCTGAGCCCCATTTTTCAGCAGTCTGGCCAATTAAAAATGATTTTTCCTGGTTTGTTGAGAAACGGTTATGGATTTTCCATCTGGAGTAAATTTAACCCAGCTTCTTAGGATCTAGGGAGAGGTTGTAAAGGCTATAAATCTCAGAACTCATGTAGAACAATGGTTGAATTTTGGAGGGTGCTACTTGACTGTATTTTGTAAAGAGACCTCTTTCTTTAATATGATCAGCCTACAAGCTTCTTTCACTCATTGTTATCAGAACTTGTTTCTCATTTTATGTGATGTGCTATTGAGTTGAAGGGTATTGTTTGTCTATGTTTGTAATATGAGTAACTATCATCTTACTATTGATTATCAAGCTAGGATCATTAGCATTCGTTGTAGGTTAATTGGCCCATCATATGTAATCGTTTTATATATGTTCTGGTTAATTGATCAGTTTCCTTTATCCTTTTTACCTATCTGATAATAGTCCTTGAGAACCTTGCATTGTTTGAGTGTATTCGAGACTATCTTGAGTAGATTATGCAATAACCTAGATATTCATCTTGATCCTCCCATCATACGAGAAAAAGGTTAAGTTACCAGGCTCCTTTGACTTACAGCCTAGAATGACTCCTGGAGTAATAACAAAAGGCATCTAGAAAGTTACGAGATATGGATAAATGTTGTATTGAAGCATTGGCTAAGATAATTGCATGACTATATGACATATGTCTTTATGGATAAGAATGTGTTTTTTGAAAAATTATGAGAAGTTTCTAATCATGCAATTGAATCTCACTTGTAGGAAATATCGTGTACAATCACCTACAAGGACAAACAACATTTGTTCCAGTAGCGAAGTTCAAGAAAACTATCTATTGAAGATATTGAAGAATCTAAAGTTCCCAAGATTCGGGATGCGGTAATGAAAGGATGCCATGGTCGAGGAATACTAGTCGAACATGAAGAATGATGTTTGGAATGTGGTTCCAAGACCTAAAGGGAATTCTGTTGTGACTTCCAAGTGGATCTATAAGATCAAGCATGCTGTAGATGGTAGAATAGAGAAATACAAGGCAAGGTTTGTGGCTCGCGGCTTCTCCCAGAAAGAGGAAATAGATTATGAAGATACTTTTGCTCCTATAGCTAGATACACTTCCATCAGAACAGTACTTGCTCTGGATGCAGTGATGAAATTGAAGATACACTAAAAGGATGTCAAGACAACTTTCTTGAATGGTGTAGTTGAAGAGGAAGTCTATGTGGAGCAGCCACTCGGTTTTGAGGACAAAGAGTCATATGTATGCAAGTTGAAGAAAGCCTTGTATGGCTTGAAGCAAGATCCTAGGACTTGGTATGGTAGGATGGATAGTTTTCTATCCTGTTTGGGCTTTACCAAGAGTAAAGCAGATTCCAACCTTTACTACAAGGTTGAGGAAGGAAATCCAATGATACTACTCCTATATGTGGATGACCTATTTGTTGTAGGAGAGGATGGATTGATTGTCGACACCAAGAGGAAGCTTGTAGCCCAGTTCGAGATGAAGGACTTGAGGATGATGCAATACTTCCTAGGCGTGGAGGTGTGGTAGAGTGCAGATGGGATCTTCCTTGGAGAACGGAAGTATGCAGTAGAGATCCTGAAAGGGTTCGGGATGATGGATTGCAAGGACATCGCCACACCTATGGCATCGAACCTGAAGCTTCTGTATGATTCTTCATATGAGCCGGTTGATGTCACTATGTATCGTCAGATGATTGGGTCCTTGATATACCTAATGAACGCAAGACCAAATATTTGCTTTGCGGTGAACACCTTGAGCTAGTTTCTGACAGATCCTAGACATGTTCACCTGATTGTTGTAAAGCATATTCTGAGGTACCTGAAGGGTACGGTTGATTATGGGCTCAAGTATGATGCAAATCAAAAGTTTAACCTGGAGGGTTATGTTGATTCAGATTGGGCAGGAAGTGCTACAGATAGGAAGAGCACTTCGGGGTGCTGCTTCAGTATGAGATCTTGTGTGATCTCTTCGTTTGGCAGGAAGAAATCCTATGTAGCACTGAGTGCAGCTGAAGGAGAGTATGGCGTAGCTTGTTCAGCGAGTTGTGAGGAAGTATGGATTAGGAAGCTGTTGTCTAAGTTATTTGATCTCCTATTGGATTCTACCTATATCTTTTGTGACAACCAGAGTTGTGTGACTTTGTCTGAGAACCCGGTGTTCCATGATAGGTCGAAGCACATCGAGATCAAATATCACTATATCAAGGATATGGTGCAGAGAGGAGCAGTGAAGCTCCTGTATGTTGCAACATATGAGTAGGTTGTAGATGTGTTGAAGAAACCATTAGCTAGGGTGAAGTTTGATTACTTCAGAGAGAGGCTTGATGTTCTTCAGATTGAAGATACTTTGAGGAAGAAGTGATGGGACACATTTGCAGGAGCCATTCCAAGCATGGTGGCAGGAGGATCCTCCCACAAATGTGGATGTAAGCGCTATGTGATGAGCATCAGGACGATGCTCCAGTTACTGCTATGATATGAATCATAAGGATGCAGTGACAATCATTAGGTTGATCGTGTGGGATGAGTATCAGGATGATACTCTGGATGATATGCATGAGGTAGATGATTTGTATGATCAGTTGGATCATGTATGATGACATGCATCAGGATGAAGCAGTGACGATGATCAGGATGATCATGTGTGATGAGTATCAAGAGGATACTCTTGATGATATGCATTAGGACGATGCTATGATGATGATCAGGATGATCATGTGATGATGTACATCCAGATGATGTATGGTGAATATTAATTTGATACTCTATGGTCGTGGATAGGCTGTGCAGATAAGCATATAATCGCACCCTGGGAGATTTGCAGATACTCTTGCTAGGTTTTTCCGATTGCATACAATAGCTCCCTGGGAGATCTAGCAAATGTTGTTTCGAGGTTTTGCTTGGAGGGACATATAATAGCGCCCTAGGAGGTTTGCAGATACTCTTGCTAGGTTTTTCCGATGGCATATAATAGATCCCTAAGTGATCTGGCAAATGCTCTTGCTAGGTTTTATCCGTGGCATATAATTTCTCCCTGGGAGATCTTGCAAGTTGTATTGGGCACGTAATCACTCCTAGGATGCTCTTGCTAGGTTTTGCGAGGTCACATGTAATAGCTCCCTAGGAGATCTTGCAGGTTTTGCTTGGCACATAATCAGTCCTGGGATTCTCTTGCTAGGTTTTGTTGACGCACATAATAAGTCTTGAGGATTCCATAGTATGGATAGTGTTGATGAAGAATTACAGGTGGTAGGCCTACATCCTGTATGAAAAAGGGATGGCTCTGTAGAACTTCCTATGATGAGAAGAATTCAGAGATAGCCGAGATGTCGAGTACAACAGTAGTGATGATCATGATGATCCATGATCTAGTGACATGATCCAGATCCTGAATTGAAGACTTGTGCCTATATGTATTGATGACTTGTGTGAAGAGAATACCTTCCTAGTTAAGAGGGAGTGTTGTTGTATTTGTAACTTCGGGAGATATTCACTTACATATTACATTTGTACTTTATTGTATCCGCAATGAAGATGTATAATTCCTCCAATTGGAAGTGTCGTCATGTGTACTTGCAAGTGTCGCAAGTTATACTGTAAGTATCGTAGCTTATACTTGATGGGTTATTAGACCACCCTAGAGGGGTTGGACCAGTTAGCATTATGTTAAGAGGTTAAGTTCGGGATGACCTAGTTAGAGTTAAAAGGCAAGTCAAGTTAGTGTATAAATAGACAGTGTGTCTCTCTCATTTTACACATTCTATTATTCACTCACTTCGCATTAGTGAGAGAGAGGAGAAGTTTGCACAAGTGGAGGAGGAGCATGCTGCTGAATTTATCTATCTCTTGGGTTTGATCATGGTGATCCTAGGAATTTATGCTTATTCTATCTCTGAGGATGTTGCGGGGGTTTTCACCTTCTTGGTTTTCCCCGGTGAAATGTTTTGTGTCTCTTGTCTCTTGTCTCTTACGCTTGATATGATGTACATGTTGTTCTTTTAGTTAAGATCCTAGATATATTGAATTAAATGATGAAAAAATAACAGGGTGGTTAGTGGTAGGGGAAGTGGGATTAGGAGAGAGTGAGAGGGGGGAGAGAGAGAGACAGGGAGAGAGAGAGAGGTGTAGAAGCAGGGAAGAGAGAGTGGGAGAGGGGGGGTTAGAGAGAGAGAGGTGTATAACCAAGGAAGAGAGAGTGAGAGAGGGGGGGTTGGAGAGGGGAGAGAGAGAGAGAGAGACTGAGATAGGGGGTTAGTAATGGTTAAGTGGGGAGAGGAGGGAGAGAGAGAGAGAGAGAGAGAGGAGAGGTTGTTAGTTGTAGGGAGTGAGAAAGAGGGATGGAAGGTGTGGTTAGAGGTAGGTGGATGTGTAGGGAAGAGAGAGAGATTGAGAGAGCCCGAGTTAGTAAGGTATAGGAAGAGGAGGGCAGAGAGACAGAGAAGAGGGGGTTTTGGGCTAGGGGGAGTAGCATATATATATATAAAGAGTAGGATGCTTAGGGATGGGGGAGAGGTTAGGGAGAGGGAGAAGGGGTTTAGAGAGAGAGAGAGAGAGAGGTTTAGAAGTAGGGAAGAGAGAGTGAGAGAGGGGGGGTTAGTTAGGGGTAACAGGATAGGAGGGGGGTTAGCGAGGACGAGAGAGAGAGAGAGAGATTGAGAGAGCCCGACTTAGTAAGGGATGGGGAGAGGAGGGAAGAGAGATAGAGAGGACATGTTTTTGGGCTAGGGGGAGTAGAAGAGAGATAGAGAGAGAGGGGGTTGGTAAAGGTTAGGTGGAGGAGTAAAGAAGAGATAGAGAGAGAGGGGGTTAGTAAGGGTTAGTTGTAAGAGGGGAGAGAGTGAGCACGGGTTAGCAGTGACAGGATTATGATATATATAAAGGGAGGGGGGTTTAAGAGTGGCGTGGATTAGGGAGAGGGAGAGGAGGGGTTAGGGAGTGGTGCATAGATAAATTTATTCAATATTTTAAAAAATAAATTTGTGAAGTTAAGAATCCGTGCGCGTTCTGTACATACAAAACACTCGCGCATTTTGTATGTACATAATGCGCACGCATTTTGAAAGTACACAACGCGCGCGCATTTTGTATATACAAAAATGCGCACAAATATTTGAATTTAAATAAAACACGTGCACGTTCCGAAGCACCTAATCACTCCCTCTTCTGGCGCTAGCATGTCAACCGCAGTCCTATGTGGTTGGTTCGGACTTACCAAACTTGTGTTATGGAATTTACTGAACCATAGCTAATTAGACATTTCCACCATTTTTCTCAATATGTCTGTTTTTCACTGCTCTCTAGAGCATCACAAACATGACCAGAAATAACTGCATGAAGACCTTCAAAGGCTGCACCCACATTTGATGTACCATTCTCAAGGTTTGATCACATACATAATTACAAAAAAAATTAAAAATTAAACATTTAATTTTGGAAAAATAGTTTTTCACTAGTGCTACGGGTTCTATACATGTATAGCAATTTTTGTAGCCTGAAACCATCATTTAGGCATTGAAAGGATGCACCCACAAAAACATATACCTTATCATTTTCCAAACAAATAAAAAGTGACTATTAGAAAAAATGAAATTTTACATAGTTATGTTAATTTTGAATACTTAAAACTTATATATTTGGAAATATGCCTCAATTTCCTATGTTTCATATGTTTTACTTGATGCAAGATATCTTGTATAAGTATCTCAATAAAACCAAGTAAGTTGAGGGATGCCTGATTTTTCAGTTTTCTATTGCATCTAACATGCCAAAAGTGACCCTCATTAGCTTTCACATGCCCTTTATACTTGTTTGATGGTCAATACTTCTATATTTCTTGGATCCAACTTGCACCTTTAATTTAAAATAATAATAAAATATTATTATTTTTGGCTCAATATACTGTTCTTTAACTTTTCATGAGAGACACAGGTTCTGCGCGGTTCAGGGAACCAACAAAACCCCCTTTTCAGCGGCCCTTTCAGCAACAGTCTGTGAGTAGACTGAGGTCTCACCTGAGGAAAAGTTATGGGGAGGTTGCAAAATCATGTTTCCACAACCTAGTGATGCACAGTTCGGCAAACTAGGGGACTGCGCGGAGTTCCACCTACTTCATGGTAAACACTTAGGCTATCGCGCATCCAAGGACTGCACTCTACAGATTGACTACTCAACAACAGGACAATGCAACTGAGGACTGCGCTACCTCTTTAACAATCACACATCTTCGGCAATCTTTACTTAATGTAAATTATGCATTCAACAAGCATAGTGAACTGCATATTCTACGAACTTATGTAATATAATGAACTATGATGCAACTGTGCACTTCCAGTGATGTGCTTCAAGGGAATCACACTTATACAGGATGCGTTGACTTAGTGTTTTCCTAATACTCATGCATTCATCCTACTCATAAATTCTTTTACATTCAACATTCACACATACATGTTTGACACTTAGCATATTATTCCCATCATTCATTCTTAGGGAGAATACATATAAAAGCGAAGATACATTTACTCATTATCAATAACTTAACCATTTAAAAAAATCAAATACACATTCAGTTACACAACACAACAATTTAATGTGGTTCACCCCCAAGATGGGAGCTATGTCCACAGGAACTGTTGTGTTATTATAAATGGGAAGGGTTCAACAGTTCCAGTCTATGCACATAGATGCAGACTCTCTTTTCTTCTTTGATGGGTCTCTGCGCACACAACTGCAGCGACTCTTACAATAGTCTGTCAATAGAGATCAATATTCAACGATAATCAATTATTCACGATTAACCCTTTCCGTTACAAAAGATGCCCTTTATATAGATCGTTCCCTTAGGTCACGTCTATTACAATGCATGTGGGACAAAACCCTAAGGTTACCCAAAACTTGTGCGGTTACTCTGCCGACCCTGCCTATCATAGTCAACATCTACCCTATTCGCTTCTGGCCGCTTTGCTGGGCCACTCATGGCTCATGCGCTCTTCTGACAGACCTAGTCTTCATGAAATCGTTATAACTTCGTTATGGCATGTCACTTTCTGCCCCTCTGGCCTGCCTATTGCTTTCAACTCATGGCTTAACTTCTAATAGTTTTTCGCCACTCTAACTAACAGATCACTTTCAACTTCCTCCACGTCACTCCTTACCCAACCGTTGGGATCCATGGAGTGTTTTACCCAAAATAGGTCGCTTTCGTGTGCTCGACCTTTCCTTATACGCTTTGCCCAAAATAGCTGCTGCACTGGCACTGTGCATCAGCATAACTCCGCTGTGCGTCGACTTCACAATCTGATTTGTGCCTTTGACAAAACTATGATATCTGAGCTTCAAAGTCCGAACTATGCAAATGCCAAAACTATAAATCTTAAAAAATGTGCCAACTTGGGCCATGCCCAACAGGCACCTAACACTTAATCGTGGATCATCCCTGATCCACTTCCGTTTGGAGACTTAGGCTACACACTGTCCAAGGTGCTCAACTTGGCAGTGAAGTGTTGCAAGGAAGCACTAAGCTATGCGACTGTTTTCTTCGCCTCTTGCTCGAAGTATTTTATAGTCCCCAGCATTGGCTACGAGACTTGTTCCTGGGATTTCTCTTTCCTTGTGCCCTCCGTAGTCTGAAGTTCCACAAAATTCCCATCACTATGCTCCATCAACAAGAGCGCTTCCTCCTCGATGGGAGGCAGCTTCACGGAAGTGACAACCTCTCTTTTCCTTAGCTCTTTCAACTCTTTCTGTAGCTCTTTTGCCTCCACAAATTTTTGAATTGTTTGCCTTGCCGAAAAATTTTTCATTTCCGCATTCACAGTTTCAAGTTCCCACTTCCTTTGTTGTAGATCATTTTTCATCTTCTAGAGTTCTGGATCCTCATTCAATCCAGCCAACACTGTGTTGGCTTCCTCTAGCAGATTTTGGCATCTCGCTACTTCGGCAGAGATGATGTCTATTATGGCCTTTACTTCTTCGTTTGGAGCTGCACATTTATCTGGTGGGGTGTTGGGTTGCTAAGCTTCCAAGCCTGCGATCTTTCCCTTGTAGTAAACATCCATGTCTATAATTTGTGTCATAAGTGTTTCCACTCTATCCCCAATCTTAATGATGGTGTCCTCGACATTTGGATCTTCTTCGGATTTGTCTATTTTGGCGCAGACTACCGATACTGTTTCTTTTAGCCTATGGTTCCTCTCTTGAATATCGGACAGGTCCCTGTTGCTTCTTGTTGATTCTAGTTTCAGCTTGTCGAAGCTCTTTTGCAACTTGACATTCTAATCATATGAGGTAATGCCTCTTTCTTGAATTTCTTCAACCACCTACATGTGCAGATTGTGCAAGTCCTCTATTGGCAACATGCTAACGTTAACGTGGAAGCGCTCCAAGTTCCTATATGCTTTGGCTACCTATTCATTGGGATAAATAAGGTATGCTGGCTTAATGTGTACCAGTCGAGGGTTCAAGTTCATAGTGGGGGATTCTCTCTTTTTCCTATTTGACCCACCTAGCTTGTCTTCAGAGTCCGAGTCTCGAACCAAGACCTATTGGGCTTGTCCCATCTTCGCAACCATCATTTTTATGGTTTCGACACTCTGCAAGAGGCTTACTTGTGCCTCTTCCTATTTTGCCTCTTTTGCAGTGTGCGTTTCTTCCCAGATTTCCTGTACCTTTGAAGCAATTGTCTCATAGTCGTCTTCATGCAACGTTGGTTGCAGTTTGGGATTATTGCATTTCTTATTTTTTCCGTGTACCTTTGTTGATCCCGAACTCTGTGTTAGTTTCCTTTTTCCTCTATCCTAGCCTTCAGCCCGATCCCGTGGATTCCATTCCTCCTCCTCAATTGTTGTTCCCTTGTCTTTTTCTATGTCTTCATCTTTGTCTTCCTTGGAAGTGGACTTGACCTCGACTGGTTGGTCCACCTTCTCTTCCGCTGGTCATTCTTCCATCATCTGTTCTATTTTCTCAGCATCTAGCTAATTAAATCCTATATACCAGAGTTCTTTTTCTACATCAGCCCTTCACCAAATGTATGTGTAATGCATTTCAACCCCGAACCTCAGCTTTCCTTTGTATGCATTTGTCACTTGTTGTGAGATGTGCGATGTTCGCCAAATCACATCGCACAATTTCTCTTAATATGTATAAAATAGCTCATTATTTTGCTGTTTCCTGGCGGGCTTCACTTTTTCCCATAAGTTAGCAAAGCATGATCCCCAACATTCCCCTATGAAAACTGGAAGGCCTTGGTAGTCAACCGACTCTTTCCAGCTGATAAGTGCAATTATCACTAAGAGCCAACTGTAATGAAATGGACTTCCCTTCTCTTGAGTTTCTCGGACATCGTCCAAGAACTCATTTAGTAGATACTTCACCCAGTTATATTGGGTGTCATTTTTTGCTTGTGAGGTGATGACACTGCCTCGGCTCACACCTCTACAGGTTGGGATTTCCTCAGTAGATTCCCCGCTAAGATTTGAGATGTGAATCGTTTGGCATCATCCTTGATAGGGGCTGTATAAAAGACACGTTTTCCCTTCTGTAGACAAAACTCTTCCTTTATTCTTAAGGTGAGTTATTTATCTTGTGTCTTCCCTACAAACTTGTTTGCAGGGTCTGCGCCTCCCTTATCAAGCATTGTGATGGTATATATCAAATAGATGTTTATATCAATTATGTGGTCCAACCATAGATATCCTGAGTGTCTACATGAAAATAATGTGCGCACTACTACAAAACATTTCGGGCTTCTGTTGAAATGCAAGATGCTCAATAGGTTGAGAAATCCGAATGGTTTGAGCACTTTGAGCTAGCCCAGGACATGCAGTGTTTCATCGCCTGACTTCTCCTCAACCTGGGGACACATATACTGATACGGTTGAAATTGTAGGTACTTCTTTGGCTTGGACAGACTTCCTTCCAATAAGTTATAATCTTCAAACTTGCAATCTTGCAATTTCCCTAGAAGGTTTGCTTCAACCTTCACCTGACTCGAGATGGGCAGCATCGGAATCTCGTAGATGACATTTTTGTCAAGGTCGACAATTGGTGCATCCTCTCGCCTATGTGGGATATATTCATGCACGAGGTGGATGGGTCGCTCACGAGTTGTGACTGGTATCTGTGGATTTTCTTCCTTCGGCCCCTCCTACTCTATAGCTAGGTGCTTATCTTTTTTCATCTCTAAGGAATGCTTTGTAGAGCTTCGAGATGAGGTGCCCTTCTCCACTATAGGTTTCTGGGCAATTTCTGACATTACTCCCTGCAAACTCGATTGCTTGAATATTTTTAAAACTTCGTCGATGGTGACTGATTTACTCATTCACTTGCAAAATGCTTGGCTTTCTAACTGATAGAGATTTGGACTCACACACAGACAAGATAGAAACTCACGGTAAAACCCCCAAGTGCTTAGCTGATGACTATTTATAGATGTTGCTATCCTGAAACACGTCAATGAACCGTTACTGGATCATTCAATGTCTTTTCCTTCGGCCATTTTCCCCCTGAGATCTCAGTCTTTTCCGCCAATCATTATCTCTAATCTCGTGATGTTTATTTAAATGTTGAATACTGCCAGTGCCGTCGGGCTGTTTAATTAGATAAGTGGGGCATTAACTATTAAGTTTGTTGGCCGGATCTTGGTGAGATCTCGGTCATTTCATTATTTATTATGATCGAATGGGCCAGATTTTCTTTTAATGCGCTATCTTGTCGGTGCCAAAATTTTGGATAATGGCTAACTAATAACCCGACAATTGTGATGATTATCTTTTTCTGTCAGAATGCGCTGGCGGTTTTGAAAAAATATTATTGTGTGGTTATTTCGCGCATGTGTGATTCTTCATTTTTAACTTCACAACTGCGCTTCCACTCCATGCTTCACATCGCATCTTATGGTGTACACTTCGCATTGTCCTGTTTCATTTGATATGTGGGACTACACTTTGAAATTTGCAATTGTGTGCTTCTACTTCTCTTTTCTTTTGTTGTCTTTTCTCTTTTTTTTTCTTTTTTTTTCATATCTGTGAAGCTTCACTTCACTGAGGGTTCAGTGAAGTAGTAATATCCCTATAGGTTTTTAGTCTACTTCCATTAACCAGAACTGGTAAGTTGTCCTCGACTAACTTGGCTAACTGAGCTGTGCCACTGTTAGTAACATGCATAACAATATATGGCCCAAGCCAATGCATTTTAAATTTTCTCAAAAATCTCATAAATTGACTATCATATAGGAGGACAAGGTCTCCTACTTGGAAGAATTTGTGCTTCATATGGCGATCATGCCATGCTTTCTATCTATCCTTCTGAACTTGCTGGTGAAATCCTGCAATGAAGCGATCTTACTCCAATCCAACCAAGTGTAGAAGCCTTTCTTGCGATGTCTATTCATATGCCATGTCTGTGAATGCAACAATTCTTAAGCTTGGTACAATATACTCCATCGACATCACAACTTCCTATCCATAGGCCAACCTGAATGGTGTACAACCTGTCAATTTCTTACACGTTGTCCTATATGCCCATAATATAACTGGTATGCACAGATCCAAATCGTCTCTGTTTGTGTTACATACTTTGGTCAGTGCATTCTCCATCACTTTGTTAAATACTTCGATAGTTCCATTGGCTTGTGGATGGTCCGGTGTACTCCTTTGATGATATATCTGAAACTCTTCAGTCAGTGCTTCAATGGTTCTATTCAGGAAATGGGTTCCTTGATCACTCATTAAGATTTTTGGGCATCCAAATCTGGTAAGGATGTTCTCAAAGATGAACTGCGTGGCACTAACTGCGCTACAGTCCTTCATTGGTTTATCTTTTTCCCATCTGGTGAGATAATCCATAGCAATGATAATATATCTCGAACCAGTTGTTTTTCCTGGTGGGTTAATAGGTCCCACGAAATCAATTGCCCATTTGTCAAATGCTTGGAGTGTCAATTGTGGTTTTAGTGGAATTTAATCTCTGGGCAACGGCTTTCCATTCCTTTGGCACACATCGCAACTTTGGGCGATGTCTTTCCATTCATTTCTCTGGGCGATGGCTTTCCATTCCTTTCTATGGAAGTTCGCAGTCATGATAGACCAATCTGTTGTTCCTCTACAAAACTCAGTGTCTTTATACGATTTCTTTGGGATATGCTCTAATGTGTGCACAAATAAATGGACCCACTCTACTTGAGCTCTATGTTTCCATGTTTTTGAGCAAATCTATATGTGATCTCTTGGATTTGTTTGTCCATTGTACTTTACTATTGTCAGCGCAACTTGCTCTATGAATCTGATTTCCATCATGTGCTTGCAATGTTCCCATGTGGCCAGACTTTGCTTTTGCACGACCCACCATCTAGCAGGTGTAGCGCACAGTGCTGAATCTAATCCTAACAGCTTATATTTATCTATAATTATAGTATATTCTTCAAAAAATGAATGAATGCTAGTCAAACCATCAAATGTAGGGATTGGACTTACCTCTTCTCCAACCCAACATAGTGATTTTGTGATCTGCGCACATCACCTGGAAGATACTTCCTGCATTCTGCTTTTCCAATTCTGCAGTCCTGCATTTGAGTATGATATGCAAGAACTATCACAGTGCCAACTCAAGGTTCCATCAGTCGTAGGATTGATATAATCTGCTTGATTTGCTGTCATCTTATAGTGCGATCTAGATCATGAGCTCTACATTTTTCTCTGATTGGCTCAGTGTATCTAGGCCCTTGTGATGGGTCCAAGGGTGCCATGACCCTGATATATGCTCCTTCAAATATCATCTATCTTTTCTTCAAATTTATGATTGCAAGGTTATCCATGGCCCAATCTATCCCCAATAGTGCAGGATAAGGTTGGCAACTTGGCTATCATCAACAATTTCAATAACCTCGAAGTCTGCATGACTTTGTACTCCATTAATGTCAATAAGAACTTTTGCTAGTCTCTCGAAGGGTATGACCTTCTGTTGATTTGCTAATCTCAACTGTATGGGTAACCATAACAACTTTGGTTTCCCCATATGTTCTCATGTTTGCTTAGTCAAGACATTCACTTCTGAACCTAGGTCGAGGATGATCTCATCCATTTCAAAATCTCTAATATGTGCATTCAGTCGCATTTCACTTACAATTCTCTCATTTATCTTCCAGTTCTCCTGTGGCCCTTGATCTGATGAACCAATCTGTGTGCTTCCTCTACTATATTATGCTGCTCATAATTGTTGAGAAGGCTCTGTAGTTCTTCTAAGGCATTCTCATGTTCCAATAGCTTCATGCAGCTCTGTAATAAATGTGCAACAAGACTCATCGCGTCTTTTGCAGTAAGTGTATGATCGTATGAAGCCGACATATCTTTTATCGGCGAAGTCTCACTTTGCAACTTGATTCTTGGAGTTACAGGCACTAGTTCTTTGCATGTTTCTCTTTCCTCCAAAAAGGTTTCTTTCTGTTTATTCAGCTCAAAAGCAGGTGTTTTTCCCGTCTCTTTTCTTATCCAAGCCCCTTCAGTAGGATTTTGCTTAGCATGGTAAGTATCAGAAGTTGAAGCTTCTACTCTTTGGTCTTCACCTGTGGTAGATCCACTTCGTGTCATAGCATTAATGTTAAAATTTGTATTCCTTCTCTCAGCTGCGATTATCTGTATATTCGGGTTCTGTCCTTCTTGTCTTCTCTCCTGCATTTTTGCTTGTAAAACTGGGCATGACTCAATGACATGATCAAAAGACTTACACTATTGATAGGTAGTAAAAGAATTTGTATAGTCTTTGGATAGATGACCAGGCTTACCACAATTATAGCATATCATCTGACCTCTTCCTCTTCCTTGGCTAGTTTTTCTTCCTCTTCCTCGGAATCCACCACGGCGTCCATATGCGCCTTGATCATACTATGCATTATCATTGTTCTGTGGTGTTTCTTCTTGAACTCTGTAAACATCATGATTTCTTTCTATCATGAGTTTTTATGCTCTACAGTTGGAATCATCGTGGTAAACTGACTTACAGAATGTGCAGTATAAGTTCTTGGGTGTTAGGACGTACTTCCAGATCAAATAACAATCTTCTGGCTGGTGTCCTCTAGTTCAACAAATCTCACACCATTTCCTTACTTCTAATTCAGTGGATTTGGTGCTCCACTGTCATGGTACTCTTGAAACATGGGACATTGTTCCTTTGGGACTGTCCTTCTCCCTTGCATCTTCACGTACAACAAACTTCTTCTCTGGTTTCTTTTCCCTTCTTAATGTCTTGTAATTGTAATGTTAAGTTTGCTAGTTGATACTGTATCTGAACCATTCCTATGCTAGTCTCTCCTATTGGAAAAGCATCTAGTTTCATCGCGATCTCTAGGGCCTCTTCCTGTGAAGAAACCTTCTATTGCATTAGTGGTAGTCTAATGTGTGGCAAGAGCACGACGATGAACCATTCTTGGTGCTATTGCGTTTCTATGTCAAAGCTAACTTGATCTAACAATGTTTTGAACTTCTGGTCAAATTCCCATACTAACTCAGTCGTTTTCCACTTAATCTCTTTTAGTTATGTGATACATTGTGACTCTGACTTAGGATTCTTGAATTCTCTTAAGAGGAGAACCTTGATATCCACTAGAGTTCTATTATGTCCAACATAATACTTCATAAACCAGTTCAAGGCTCTGTTCCTGAATGTAGTGATGAGTTGTGCTTGCTTAACAACATCATCCTGGACTTGCTTAACATTCCACATGGCTTCACATAGAAACTAATGTTTCTCAGGGTCTTCTAGACCTATTCCCTTGAATATCAACAGTTTAATATCGTCTGTCATTTTCCTTCTAGGAGGCGCAGTGTTTTGTACGGTGTTAGGGATAGTATTGAGCGGAATGTTCTTAGTACACGCTCTTGCGGTGTTACTAGTACTGGTGTTCTGTGGATTAGCAATATTGTTAACTGGCGGATTCTGTGGACTGATGGGATGATAGGTAGCTATGCGAGGTTCTATCTGGATATCAGGCTCAACTTGAAACTCAGTGTATGAATGTGTTCTTTTGTATCACTGTCATTAGCTCTGAACATTACAGACTCAAAACAACTAGGTATCTTAGTGCATTCTTAAAACACCTTTCTCAGCTAAAAGCATTTTGATATATAGACTCAGGTTGTTCAGATACTTACCGCTGAATCCTTTGAAGAACTATGCTTCTACAACGATATAGGACTTCAGGGTGTCCACAACGAACTCTGTAACGTATCCCTCTAGGATGCTGTCAACCCAAAATTTGATTGCTCGTGAGAGTGGACTATCTACTGCTTTAAGTCTCTGAATGAGCTCTGGGGTTCGCTCGGTAGGTACTCCTTCTTGGAAACAGTTTTTACGTTCTGCTAACCTTGACAACCACTAGTACAAAATGAGAGATAAGTGACCAAGCGACCAAAAAATTTGGTCACCACAGCTTTTTCAAGGGGTAAATGATCAAAATTGAGAAATTTTAAGTGTACTGACTAAAAATGACCAATTTGGTGTCGGGATAAGAACTAAACTAGAAATGACCAAGATAAATGACCAATTTGATCACGAGATAAGAACTAAACTAAAAATGACCACATAATAATTGGTCATTTATGTGGTCATTTTTAGTTGTGTCATTACGGCAATGTAAAATTATAATTTTGATAATGAATTTGTAGAATTTACTAAATTTTAACACTGCAGATGGATTCGGAGACCCCCGAATCCATCTGTAGTGTTAAAATTTAGTAAATTGTAACATTAATACTACACAACTTGGATTATTTTTCAATACATGTCTGAATCTAAGGGATCATTTATTTGAGGCCATCCTGATGCCTATTGTGTTAGATTATAGGAGAATCATTGAGATGCTCATTTAGGGGTTTCTCTACTAATTAGTGCCTTGGGTGTGGTGAGTTGATATCTAGATAATACATGATGTCTTGCATATAGTTTATCAAGTGATAGATGAGTTCTTCTACATGTGGTTGAGTAGAGTCTTAGTCGATATTTGTCGTCTTTCTCTTTTGGAATTGTCATGTCCTAAAGTTAGTGCCACTCCATTCAACTTGTTGTATTGGTTGTGTTCATATTTCGTTTGAACAAAACCATAACCGTTTCGACAAGTTCATGTATTTTGTGTCATGTTAGCTAAAAATTGTCAATTTCACAACCTCCATTAATTCTCCATATGCATTCATTCACCATGGTTCTCTTTTCACCCAAGTTCAAAAATATTTATAAAGTCCCCCTGCCTTTACAAGAAATAGCCAATATCCTCCATTTTGAAGAAAAAAATAATTCCTCCCTTTTTGTAAAAATCCATTTGTTCCCATCTCCTTGAATAATAATAATAAAAATACCCCAATAATCGCAGCTAACCCCTTCTCCTTTCACATATAAAATAAATAAATTATCAAAAACCTTTTTCCCTGTATCTTTTCACCCATATATAATATTAATATATTGTATAGTTATTATATAATATATTTATATAATTAATATATGTAACTAGTCTTAAAAATTAAGAAAAATAAGAATATAAACAAAACAAATGTAACAGATAGAGGGAAACTCAGAAAAAAGTGAAAAGTGAATGAGCGGTGAATTAGAAAATAGATTGAGAGGGAAAATAAAATAAAATAGGGCATCCAATATATCTGATCTTGATAAATTGCTCAGAGAAAGCAAAGTTCTCCATATGGTTGCAAGGATCTCCATTTGATCTCCACGAATCGTGCATAGGAAGCAAAGTTATTCATATATTTGCAAGGATCTCTATGTGATAGGCTTCTTGATTTTGCTTCAGATCATCTATTCACCATCAATTGTTTCAACAACCTTTGGGGTGGGTTTGAAACCCTAGCTAAACTACTGCAACACAATCATGCTTTAGGTAACAATTCCTATCCTTATCTCTTTGGTTCCATTGTATTTATGAGCTTTCTTTAATCTTTGAATTCATGGTTTAATAGTCTCAGTAAGCTATTAGCATAAATAAAAGCCTCTATGCAAAGTAGAAAGATAACTAAGGTATTATATCAGAATACACTTATTGTAATTGTCTAGGAAAAAGATTTGTTTTGAAAGGAAACATTAAGACCCACCTGTTTTGATATGGATTATGTTTCTTGGTAATTCCACAAAAGTTATTTAACTTTGGGGTTTGTGATGGCAAGCAGCCCCAATTGTTGAGGAATTGAATGCTGGAATATTGGGACAAATAATCAAGGAGGCATTGAAGAACAAGGCCTATAATCAACGAGTATTGGAAGCACAAACATATTATCTATGTGTTTGTGGGATTTTTGGAGGTTGAAATTCAAAAATTTCAGGCCATTATTTTTACACCATAAGGTACATAAGGTTCTTAGCTAGAGGTAATGATTGAACTTGGCATGTTCATGTACCTATATAATTATTTAGGTCATTCTAAAACTAATATAATTGGAGCGACAATGTATTTTAAATGATTAATTAAAAGGAATAAAGGAATTTTTAATTAAATATGTCATTCTAAAACTGATATAATTGGAGCGACAATGTATTTTAAATGATTAATTAAAAGGAATAAAGGAATTTTTAATTAAATAATTTATAAAGTATAATATTTGTGAGTTTTGTGAATAAGGTAACAAGTTAAATGAACATCGAGCAGGTTCATGTTAAGATTAAGTTATACAAATTAGGTCGAAGGTTAAATTTAATAAATAAAAAAATGGTTATGCCTTTTGAAGAAACTTTAGTACACTCTTACATTGCTCTTGAACCTAGAGATGCATAACCCATTGTTTAGGATTTGAATACTGGAATATTGGGACAAATAACAGGGTCAATTGTAGGCAAAATCCTTCGTGGCTGGTGCATACCTTCCATGCCACAGTCAAAATGTGGGTGCCTAAGTTATATCTGAGCCCCGAGCTGTATTCTCTCAATGAAAACATACTAGATGGGATTTTGAATAATTGCAGTCAGTTGGAGACACTAAACCTTACATCCAATTCATTGGCTATAACTTTGCCCGATTTTTCCTCACTTAGCTCTCTGCAAAGTTTGCACATGTCGATGAACAATTTATTTGGTAAGTTCTTTGTTTCTGTTACAAATATGACTCAATTATATGCCTTGAAATTAAATGATAAACCTCTAGATCAGGGCTTAATACCAACCAATATATTCCGCTTAAAGCACCTTAATTAGTTTCCATTGTCAAATTATAGCATGATAGAACCCATTTTTCCTTACATTTCCAATCTAGCAAAGAATGGAATCCTAGGGTTTTCTGATAATTGTTTAACATGAACTATACCAAAAGAAATCATAAGGATTATGAAGCTGTATGAATTGTAACTCTATTATAACGATCTTACAGGAGATATCCCTTCAGGATTTCAAATCTCATGTTAGCTCATGGATTGATCTTTGCTGCATATTCATTCATGGAGAGGATCGGGTCTTCTGGTCGGAGATATTTAGCTATGATGTGGATGTTATTCCGATGTCTTCTTTTGTTGAATCAAAGTTCAACGGGTGAGTTCCTATCCTCTAGTTTTGATCATCTACATCGTATAATATATGGACTGATAACATAACATCGGAGGAAATAATGGTTTTCTCTATATACAACGTTTAAATGGGGTACATTTTGATTGATATAGGTTTAGAACAATTAGCTCCAGGTCCAAATCTTTGAGAAGAACAATTATAAAAATATAGAGGTAGAGTTTGTTCCATGTCAAGACCAGATCAATGATCAGTAGCTATAGGGTTTAGATTTAGAATCAAGAAATAGTTGTTCACCAGCTTATAAATGCCACAGTCAGGATCTGTTTATGCATAATAAGATTTTATATTGGGGCTTGATGAATCGGCAAGTGTTGACTATGGCCGTAGCTATCATTGACTTAACGAATGCTGACATTTTTTCTTGTCGATTCTACTGCTTATAATTAGTTTTTGGACTGGATATTGTGATGCAAAATGTTTTTGATTATCTATGCGAGGAGAGGGGTCCTTATCTATTAGGTCTTAATGAAAATAAGAAAGAGTAGAGGATTCGTTATAGAATTCTAAGACGTGGTGATTTGGATTCTGGATTGGATTGTTTGGATGATGTGAAAGCTTTAACAGATCTTTTAACATGCCATGGAAATTACTGAAATTCATTGATCCTCTTTTTTATCTTTGCTAGGATTAATTGATTTCATTTCTTTCTTTATCCTCCTTTAAAGAGAAAGGTTGATGTTTTTGATGATGATCTTTGTTTAGTTTGGCAAATTTGCATTCATTAGTGTTGCCAGGAAGGTAAAATATGTCCCTGAGGGTTACACAAATCCTTCTTGATGCATAGTCTACTAAAGGTGCTGTTTGAAAGCACGCAAAAGAGAATATGAGGTAGTTCCAAAATCATAATTTGTTGTCCTTTCTCATATCCCTATTTGGGGATCTAGAAAATAATGAAAAGCATGTTGAAAGCCGTCAATTTGTAGGCTTGATTTTAAAGAACACATTAGATTCCAAAAAGCCACACCGAAAGGCTGAGTTAGTACAGATATGGATCTCCCTAGATGGGACTATGAAGAGCCAGATCAAGGGGTTCTTACTACATACTCTTTCTTCACCTATTCTTTATGCTCGATCTACTTCACCACAGGTTGTAGCAAAGTTGCTAGTATTGAATTACCTCAAGTCCAATGGCCAGATCTCATCAGGATATTATGACTCAACATGGGTGGTCTACAAATAGAACCACCTGCGCATCTCAAACAAGCCACTCTAGAAAATCTTGGATATATTTGTGAGGAGGTTTCTGCAGATACTCTTCCTCATGATGGGTGAATTCCATCCTTATAGCTGTTGTGGGGAATGAATTCATTTGAGCTTAACAATGAGGTCAAGCTTGCTACTACTCGAGAATTGTATAATGCTTTGAATTTTGCTCAGATGAATTTTGATAATAATGTAGAGAGAGATTATATCTTGAGAGTAGTGTGTGAAGCAAACTTGTCTCCAGAAGTAAGGATTCGACAAGATGCTTTTGAATTCCTACTGTCAATATCTTCTACATATTAGTGCAACTAAGCTATAAATAGATAGAAAGACCTAAAGAATTGGGGTTAGACCATAGCATTGGTAGTTGGGTTAGAAAGAATGGTTATGGGATAACCAAATAGATACCTAGAGATTGGGTTAAACCGTACATTGGGTGGTGGGGATAAAGCATAGAGTTTAACGCCCCAAAGATTAGGGTTATAGAGATAATTGGATACGGGGAAGAGAGGCTTTAGGTTTCACGCTAGCAGTAAGGCCCTAAAGATGGTAAGAGATGCAAAAAGCTATTTTCTAGGGAATTATATAAGTATAAATGCCATTACTAACATGGTATAAGGTATAGTAAAATGGTATTGTAATCAAATCTATTACGTAAAGTGACATGGTTTTAGTCTTGTTTCCATAATGAATACAGGAGTAACAGGGAGACCAAACACGTGTAATAGCTATATTATAAGGTGTATTAAACATGTAGTGATATAAAGCTTTGTATAAATGGAAACACCTAACCTTATGCTTAACTACTATTGTGTAATGCACATACATTATCCTTGTAGTTTTAATAAAATTGATCTAACTAAGCTGATAAGCTATGATTACATTGATTACGTGATTACAATAGGTGTAATAGAGCACTAAAACTGTAACACATAGACTTATATAGATTAGTCATTATCTTATACGTAACTAATACAAATAGAGTATCATAGTACGTATATTGCATAATAGTAGATGCGATTTATACTTAACTAGGTGTAATCAAGTTAAATAGAAGAATCAGTTTTATTGAATAGGTAGTTCCATGGAGTTAAGCTTATATCAAGCTTCCATTCATTATAGCTTACCTCTTTGTTATAGATTAGGGATGACATGTGTACCGATTAACTTACAAGCATAGGATAGGCTGATTTGAATAGAGAGATATCATAACTGTAAGCAAGTACTTATAGAGATAGAATACATGTTATTATATAGGGATAATACATAACCAATATCATCATAAGCATTACTATTAACCTAATCATATTCCAGAAAACTGCGGTATATTTATATTCGTAGTAACTGCATTGTGATAATTAGGGCTATGCTTACAATTGTTGAAATATTGTAACTTCAAAGAATATTATATTTGTATATTATTTATTCCGGAGGTGTTCCATACCTCCGATGTGATTATACTATAAATCCGGAGATGGTTATTCCTCCGAGTTGGGTGTGGTAACTAGGGTTATTAGACCCACCATGTGGGGGTCGGCCCAGTTAGTTATAATGGGGTATTTAACCTAATGGTTAAATACGAGCCTACATGTACTTGTGTAAAATACATATCAGAGTAGTGTATAAATAGAGGAGGTGTGTTCCTCATTTGATACACTCACACACTTGAGGATAGCACACTTGTGGAGGAGAGGTCTGCTATTGTGGAGGAGGAGATCATGTCTCAGGGTTTCATCTTTGTATATTGCTGGTCATCTATATTGAGGAAGCTTTGCTGGGTTTTCTACCCCATGAGGGTTTCCCAGGATAAATCTCTGTCTCTTGTGTTTATGTTGTGCTTGTTGTTTCTTCAGTGATCCTGTATATGCTATTATTGTGAAATGGAATGTAATGCTGCTATTTTATGTCTTAGCATATTAAATCTTAACAACAATAGTATCAAGATCTAAGCTAGTATGTATCCTATTGATTAGGTCTAAGCTGATATAGGTTCAATCTTGTAATCGTTACATTATGCACAACATAGCCCAGCTTGATCACATAAACTAAGACCATTGGTATTCTAATCATACTACTTATGTTATAGTTATGATTACTAATCTATAATAGTCTCTTATTTAAACAAGGTCATTAAGCAATGAAACTAAGTTAATCCCATTGTTGTAATACGACAAGTAATGGTTCTGTTATCAATAGTTCAGGTTATATTACCATTAGTATTCCCATTGCTTATGTTGGTTCTAGTTAAGCATGAGCATGTATCGTAATAGCTTGGAGCTTATGTAATAAAAGCAATCAACTAGAAAAACACAGGTAATTATACTCTCTTGAGTGAATCACCTCATTAAGAGTATTAGGTTAATTATGCATATTAGCTAGTGTGTAATAGTGCTTATACTATTCACAGTAGTGTAATAGAATAGAGATTACTCATATATGGATTACATGACTAATCACGCCTATTTGAATATGAGTACTACCTACATGCAAGACATATTTTATATTACAAAAAATGTTGTCAAATAGGTGAAGAGCCTGTTGCTTTTCAAGCAATCAAGTTTTGGAATCTATATGTGACTAAGAAATTGATATATTAGAGGAATATGTAGGATATTTAAGTGGTGATGCAGATGTTCCTTGCTTTTATTTTATTAAGCAAGCACTTCCTCCTCTTGTGCCAATGTTGTTAGAGACATTGCTGAAATAGGAAGAGGATCAAGATCAGCATGAGGGGGCATGGAATCTGTCTATGGCTGGAGGAACTTGCTTGGGTCTTGTTTCTAGAACTATGGGAGATGTTGTTGTCCCCCCTTGTCATGCCATTTGTAGAAGAAACCATATCAAATCCAAACAGGAGATGTTGAGAGGAAGTTACTGATGCCTTTGGATCAACTTTGCAGGGTCCATCACCTGATAAACTTACTCCTCTTGTTAATATTGCTCTCAACTTTATTCTCAGTTCTATGAATGATGAGAATAGTCATGTCAAGGACACAACTGTGTAGATCCTTGGAAGAATATTTGAATTTTTACATGGTTCAACACTTGAGACACCCATAATCACAAAGTCAAATTTTCCACATATTCTATCAGTGCTACTTGAGAGCTTGAAGAATGCACCGAATGTTGTTGAAAAAGTATGTGGTGCTTTATATTTCATGGCCCAAGGGTTTGAACATTGAAGATGCAGGGGCAACCTCCTCTTCACTCTCTCCATTTTTTAAGAACATTTTGAGGCTCTTCTTGATGCCTCACATAGGTAGGATGCAATTGAATCTAGGATATGGACTGCAACATATGAGACATTGAATGAGGTTGTCCGATGTTCAACTAAAGACACAAATCCTATTGTTATGCATATTTTTCCTTTCATCATGCTTAATATTAATGAAACTTTGGAAATGTAGAAACTATCATCAGAAGGAAAAGAAAAATAGAGTGATTTGCAAGCACTTCTATGTGGTTGCTTGAAAGTAATAAATGCCATTCCATTCATTCTGCTCGAGTTGATAGCATCTGCTACCCCCAAACCATATACTACTTAATATTATTACTTTCTTATTTCCAGTGCTCCCGACAAATAGGGGTTCTTACTAAGTTGTAGTTACTTAGAGTTATATCATAGGTAATATTGGCTTCATATATGAGTGAGCGCCATATAAGCAGATCTTTAAAAGGTAATACAACGGGTCTAAGTGCTTTACCACTAAAAAATTCTTATTGGATGAAGCAAGCATAGGAAAAGGTAGCACCAACCATTTTTGATGAAGCAAATGTTTACCTTACAACAAAGGGAAAACCAGGACTGAACTAGGGACCTCTTTTAACCTGGCACGCCAAAGGGAATATAAGCTAGGGGGATCTATCTAGCATTGTTTGGTGACTTCATCTATCTAGTTAACTCCTCCTTCATTGGGATTTAGAATTTCTTGAGAGTTTCTTCCTCATTCACCATCTGTAAGTTTTTTTTTTCAGTTTGAGGTTATCTCTTTGTCCACATTTTTTTGCTATGTGGCATGATGAGGTAAGTCACCAGTTATTGGACAACGGTGTTTTGTTGATAAATGTTGACCACTTCTTAGACTCTGTATCCTATTTACACTTTATTTCAACATTAGTTTCTCTTTGGAAGATGATATAAAGTCCATTATATACCCTTCCACTTGTGTTTTGATTTCTTTAAATTTAAGACATATTTTGCTGAAAAAACCATAGATATCCAATCACTGAAAACAAGACTTCAATTTTAATTTGCATTTTTTGTAGTGAGAACACTTAATCAGGTAGAGAATTTTTTAATAAGTGATTAGGAATGCCAAGAAAATATGTTTCTCCATTGCTCTTCTTTCTATAACAAGAGTTAGATTAAGACTCTTGACATTTGGAAATCATTACAAATAAAGAGACTGACAATGTATCATGATGAGAATGACCAATATATAACAGGATCATTGCTCAACATGTTCATGCATTATCGAAATGTTATAACCTTATAAATAATACAATATTAATTAGAACGACTTAGAAGAAGTAAAATGGTATCTCGCTAGTTTATTTCGTAGAGAAACTACTGAGACCAAACCGAGAAAGAAGTAAATAATATCAAACACAAATTTGAATATAGTATATAGGAGCTAAGCTTTTCTAGCCATGAATCTCTATTCAGTTGTGCACTTCATGAGCTTTGAAGGCTATTTTTTTTTTCTAAGTAAGTACCCATGGGGATTTGAACTTGTGACCTTCCATTTACGACTTCTTATCTCAATTATGCATTACCAATTGCTTTACCCCCGTAGGCTTTGAAGGATATTTCAATAGAACTGTACCCCATTTTTATTATTGAAAATAGTTCAATAGGGCAAGTGCTTTGACCAAAGCCCAAATAATCTTTTCATACATATAGTGCTGAGACCAAACTGGGGAAGCAGTAAATTGCCAAATAATATCAATAACATTGTACTCAGTTTTAGGATTGAACAATAGTTCAACATTGCCAGTCTTTTGACAAAATCCATAATAATGTTGGCTTGCATAAAATACATTTTTACAAGATACAAACATCAGACGTTAGGATTGAGATATCATCTTTTTCAACTTGTGAATCTGCTCATCGTTAGTAATATGCAATGCAAGATAAAGACTACTCAACAACTTGTCATGATACTACTCAACTTGTCATCGTTAGTAATATTTTGATATTCCTATTTGAATCCGATCCATGGATTTTGTTGGCTTTGTATGTTTAAATCTTTTGAAATTGTTAACTAGTGCATATTGAATGACTCCATATGTTTTATCCTTTCTGAGGTCATGAATGTTGAAATATTGTAACTTCTAAGAATATAATATTTGTACTTTATTATTTCGGAGATGTTTCATTCCTCTGTGAAGACCTTATTGTATATCCAAAGATGTTTGATTCCTCCGTGGAGAATGTGGTAACTTGGGTTATTAGAATTCCCTAGTAGGGGTCGGCCCTATATGAGTCATGTGGATTAAAGGGTTATTAGACAACCCTAGTGGGGTCGGCCCTGTCACATTATGTTAAGTGGTTAAGTTGGGGCTGACCTAGTTAATGTAAACGAAAAGTCGGAGTAGTGTATAAATAGAGGAGGTGTGTTCCTCATTTATACACTCACTCATTATTGACTCACTTGTGAGTGGTGCATAGGTGAGAGAGAGATATGCATAGGAGGAGAAGGAGCTCATTTTTGGGATTACATGTTTTGTATTTGCTAGTCATCTATATTGAGTAAGATTTGCTATGTTTTCTACTCCATGAAGGTATTCAAGGATAAATTTGTGTCTCTTGTGTTTGTGTTGTGCTTGTTGTTCGTTTAACGATCCTGTATATGCTATTGTTGTGAAATGGAATGTAATACTGATATTTTTTGTCTTATCATATTGAATTTTAACATGGTATTAGAGCTAACCTGAAGGAAGGCAATGTATGGCACTTACGACACTTGCTTCACTTGCGACAATTTGAAGGTTAGGGTTTTATATAGAAAAAAATAGTCATTGTGGAACTTTCCCTATAAATCCATTTTGGATAAGTTTCGGGATCTGAAACCCTTGCAAGTCGTAGATAAAATCCCCCTATACCTTGTGTACAAAGGATAGCCTCATATTCGTTGTACTTTGTGAGTTATGATCAGTACAAGTTAGCATTTCTATCTCTTCCAGGTATCAGTCATAAACAAGTGACCTAGGAAAATAGGTCACAAATTGGGCTAGGAAGATCCAAATGAAATTTCGTAAAAAGAGACTGGTAGAGAACAAACTGTAGTTTCTCAGGTAAGTTTTTCAAAGGCCAAAGTTGAACCTGTGACACGTGGAACGCTATACAAGTTCACTCTCCTGTTTTATCCCATAAGCAGGTCACATTGCGACACTTCGAATAACTCTCTCTTAAAGAATCCAATTGAGGTCAGACCTGTGGGGTTAGAAACATGATAGGTAAGGATACAACATGCTGAAGTTTCAAACCCTGTGGATTCATAATTTTAGATAGGCACCAGAAATAATCATGTGCATATTTATATCAAAATAGAATTGGATTCTGAGCACCTTCATTCTTGGCTTATCACTACTGCGGGAATTTAGGGCTTCGGAGAAAGTTGGAATTTTTGGAATCAGAGACCACAACTGAATGATCCTCATCAAAATTGAAATTTAGAGACCAAGATTGAATTTTTTGGTTAGGCAGAAGGTCGGGCTTGATCAAACCCTAGTTTGAGATTTTGATCGGAAAAATGGAAAATTAGGGCTTCTGCAAAAGTTGAAATTTTTGAAGTTTGTGACCACGGCTGGAAGCTCCTTTGAAAAATCAAATTTTAGAGCTTTGGATAGAACCTTTTGGTTGGGCAGAAGGGTGGGATTTATCAAACCCTAGTTCGGGGTCATGTCAAGTGAATCCGGAAGTTTCAAAGGCAATTTTGAGGGGTCAAATTTTGCAGTTTTCAAAATTGAAGTATACCAACTTGATCAGCCTTGCAAGCCACATCCTTCCATCCATTCAAAAGTTTGAAATTCAAAGTTTGAATTTTTAGAGTTTCTCTGACAAACCCTAATCCAGCTCCAAATCCAGTCTCAGCAAATCAAAGTGGATTGGATTAATGCTAGAAGAGAATGAATTGGACACCTACATAAGTGAAGAAGTTCCAGTTTTAGGGGGAGATGAGGCGAAGTCCTTACATAAGAAGACTACAAGAAATCTCGACATGTATGACTTGAGGAGATACCGGTATGTGTTGAAACCTGTTCATGATTAAGTTTATGATATGTTTGTCTTCATATTATTGAGGTTAGTACAATCTTGATTAATCTTAGAATTTTCTTATCACCATAGTAAAAGTATGAATGCATGTGAATGATAGAAGACATTAATTGATTAGGGTTATATGATTGTACTAATGCACCTGTGGTGTTGTATGAGGATGATGTTGTTTGCTAACAATATATAGGTACATCAAGAAAGACAAATCAAATTCTATGACCACGATGACATAAAGACAAAGACTCATCCATAGTCTTTGATCACATAAAATCTCTACTTATGAGGTATGTATGAATTTGTTTTGCTTTGCTTAACCTATGAGATATGCAGGTTCTAGCACAAAGGTCTCTAAATCATTGAAGAGAACAAATAAGATATTGTTTGGGTATGTGAAGACATAACCAAGCATGATAATCCAGGTATGTTTTCCTATATCAAGTTAGAATCCTACTTTGTTAGGATCTTAGGTAAGTATACCTATGTATGAAATGTTCATGACCATAAATAATGTTTTGATAGTATTGAGATTATACTAATGAATGTATGTTTATGTATGAGATCATGAGGATAACACTAGTACACACTTAAGCATGCATAGTGGTGCAGAATGAATAGGAGTTCAAAGACATATAGAAGCGGGAGGAAACCAAACAAACATAAAAGATAAGTATTTGAGTTGTTATTTGAATCTCTAAAATAGTAAATGATATTGCTCGTAATAGTTGTATGCATATTTGTATATATCATGCATAGTGTAAGCATTCATATGGCATTGAACAGTATAATACTAATATGCATATGATGGGTAAGTTGGACAAACTTTCCATTGTTGTTTATCTAGAATGAAACCTCTTTGCTGACATGTTGAGAGTTGTGAATGCTCTTGATAGTATGTTCTGGTAGAGATGGAAGGCATCTAGATAGCCATTGTATGCATACAAGATATGGAAAAGTGTTGTGCCAAAGTATTGGTCAAGATAGTTCATAACTATGTGAATCATATATGTATGCATAAATGGTTATCATGTCAACATGATTTGATGATTATGAAGTATTATTAATCATGTAATTAACTTTGATTTGTAGGAAAGATCATGAAGAATGATGATGAACACTGAACGAGTGATGGATGTTCAACAAGAAGACTTACAAATCAAACACACTAAAGAAGGCTTGTGGCTAGAAGATTCTCTTAGAAAGAGGAAGAGGATCATGAGGTTTATGTTTGCTCGAAGTTGCTAGATAAGACCATTCTCTTAATGGTGTAATTGAAGAAAGCTCTGTACGGGTACCCAGGATCGATAGTCATTTGATGAGCTTAATGATCACCATGGGTGATGCGGATTTCAACCTTTGCTACAAGGTTGAAGATGGTTTCTATATTCAGATGACATTCTTAGATGGATGAAAGAAGGAACTCACCACAGAGTTCAAATGATATTGAGGATCATACCAGTAGAACCATCTAACGGGAGATGGCACAGATAGATATCCAGAAGATCACTCATAGTATGAATAATGTTCTGTCACAGAGGGATATTTGATAGCTTCTTGACAAGCTTGGGATTTACCAAAAGTAAAGCTGATCCTAACCTTTATCTTAAGGTTATGGATGATACTATTAATCTATGTGGATGATCTCTTTCTGATAGAGAAACATATCATGGAAAGCAAGAAGAAGATAACTACAGAATTTGAGATGAAATATCTCAAATTGATGCATTACTTCGTAGGTCTAGAAGTATGGCAAGGCTCAGAAGGAATCTTTCTCAACCAAGGAAATTTTGCTATGGAAATCTTGAAAAGATTTGATGTGATGGACTGCAAAGCCATGGCCACTCCCATGGATTCCAATTTGAAGCTGTTAGCCGATGACTCATCAGAGTTTGTGGATGTGACTCTATACAGGCATATTATTGGGTCATTAATGTATCTAACAAATACCAGGCCAGATATATGCTTTGCTGTGAACACCTTGAGTCAGTTAACCTGATAGCCACAAAGCATGTGATGAGGTAGCTGAAGGGTACTATAGACTTTGTTCTATATTAGTTTGGAAATCATGAATTCATATTGTATGGCTACATAGATGTTGTTTGGGAAGGAAGTGTATAAGATAGGAAGAGCACATCGAGTGGATGTTATCTGCCATGATATCATGCTTTAGCAGGAAGTAGTCTAGTGTGGCTCTCAGCACAGCTGAAGAGGAATATATAGCTGCTTGCTCTGCTAGTTGTGAAGCGTTATGGCTTCAGAAGCTGTTATCCGGATTGTTTGACTTAGAGACAGATCCCACTGTGATCCTGTGTGACAACCAGAGTTGTATCAAGATGGCAGAGAATCCAGTGTTCCATGATAAGTTAAAGCACATAAAGATCCGATATTTCTATATGCAGGATATGGTGCAGAAAGGAGCTATCAAGCTCGAGTATGTGAGCACTGATGAACAAGTTGCTTCACCAAACCTCTGTCTTGAGTAAACTTTGAGTATCTCCGAGACAAGCTTGGTGTAGTTTGGAAGGACCCTCCTCGAAAGGGGGAGTGATATGGTCGCTGATGATGAGGTTTCCTGTATCAACGGTAAGGTTGATGACAAGGATACATGTATTGATAGTGTGGACACTTGTATCAATGATGAGGATATTTGTACCAATATCGACGATGAGGTCGATGATACCGACAAGGAGGTCAATGGGAGATCCTTGGTGGATGAGAGGGATTGTATCATCCTCGGACTTTGGTTCCTGAATTGATCCATAGACAGATGTATCCTAGAAGTGGTCTCTAGTGGACGAGAGGGAATTGTATCATCCTCGGACTTCCATCCCTGAATTTATACATAAAAATATGTCTCCGAGAAGTGGTCCCTAGTGGACGAGAGGGGATTGTGTCATCCCCAGGCTTCGGTCCTTGAATTGATCCGTAAATAGATGTCTCCAAGAAGTGGTCCCTAGTGGATGAGAGGGGATTGTATCATCCCTAAACTTTAGTCCCTAAATTGATCCTTAGACAGATGTCTCTGAGAAGTGGTCCCTAGTGGACGATAGGGGATTGTATCATCCCTGGACTTCGGTCCTGAATTGATCCATACAAATCTATCTCCGCGTTTTGATGATAGGACTACGTCGTCCCTGAACATTTAGTTCAAAATGTACATGATGGGGATTGCATCAACCTGGAACCACTAGTTCATAATGTACGTGATGGGGATTGCATCATCCCGAAACTACTAGTTCAAAATGTACATGTTGGGGATTGCATCATCCCGAAACCACTAGTTCAAAATGTACATGATGGGGATTGCATCATCCCAGAGCCACTAGTTCAAAATGTATGTGATGGGTATTGCATCATCCTGGAACCACTAGTTCAAAACATACATGATGGGGATTGCATCATCCAAGAACCATTAGTTCAAAATGTACATGATGGGGATTGCATCATCTTGGAACCACTGGTTCAAAATGTACGTGGTAGGATTGCATCGTCCTTGGACTTATGTACTAAATTGAGAGGGATTGACCATCCCGTAATTGGATCATGTGTATTGATGACAATGCTGCTGATCATGATGATCTAGATGACGATGCTATTGATCGTGATGATCTAGATGCTGATGTTGTTGATCGTGATGATCTAGATGATGATGCTACTAATCGTTATGATCTAGATGATGATGTTGTTGATCGTGATGATCTAGATGATGATGCTACTGATCGTGATGATCTAGATGACGATGTTGTTGATCGTGATGATCTAGATGATGATGCTATTGATCGTGATGATCTAGATGAAGATGTTGTTGATCGTGATGATCTAGATGACGATGTTGTTGGTCGTGATGATCTAGATGATGATGCTGCTGATTGTGATGATCTAGATGACAATGCAGTTGATCATGATGATCTAGATGACGATGTTGTTGATCGTGATGATCTAGATGACGATGTTGCTGATCGTGATGATCTAGATGATGATGCTGTTGATCGTGATGATCTAGATGACGATGATGTTGATCGTGATGATCTAGATGATGATGTTGCTAATCGTGATGATCTAGATGACGATGTTGTTGATCATGATGATCTAGAGGACGATGTTGTTGATCATGATGCTGTTGATCATGAGGATCCAGATTATGATGTTGTAGATGATCGAGTGCTGCAGAAGATGAAGAGTCAGTGCTGAAGATGTCGATGTTCCAGTATTGATTATGTTCCAGTAACTGTATGAGTTACTGATGATAATTTATAAAGAAAGCTTCCAATGATTTATAGATGTATCATGTATCATGTAGTTGATGACTACTTGCTCCTGTAGATGTTGTTATAATATCCTTCTCGTTACGGGGGAGTGTTGGAATATTGTAACTTCTAAGAATATTATATTTGTACTTTATTATTCCGGAGATGTTTCATTCCTCAGTGAAGACCTTATTATATATCCGAAGATGTTTTATTCCTCCGTGGAGAATGTGCTAACTTGGGTTATTAGGCTTCCCTAGTGGGGGTCGGCCCTATATGAGTCATGTGGGTTAAAGGGTTGTTAGACCACCCTAGTGAGGTTGGCCCTATCACATTATGTTAAGTGGTTAAGTTGGGGCCGACCTAGTTAATGTAAAATACAAGTCGGAGTAGTGTATAAATAGAGGAGGTGTGTTCCTCATTTATACACTCACTCATTATTCACTCACTTGTGAGTGGTGCATAGGTGAGAGATAGATATGCATAGGAGGAGAAGGAGCTCATGTTTGGGATTACATCTTTTGCATTTGTTGGTCTTCTATATTGAGGAAGCTTTGTTGGGTTTTCTACCCCATGAGGGTTTCCCAGGATAAATCTGTGTCTCTTGTGTTTGTGTTGTGCTTGTTGTTCTTTCAGTGATTTTGTATATGCTATTGTTGTGAAATGGAATGTAATACTAATATTTTTTGTCTCAGCATATTGAATTTTAACAATGAACATACACTCTTTTGATTCGTTTCGAATGAGGAGCAAGTGAATTCCTTCTTTGATTTTGTTCCACATTATTACTTTCATTCTAAGATAGGGCTACAACATTTTTTAATATTGGATTTCCAAGATTAAAAGTCTTGGGATTTCTTGAATCTCTATTTTTGATTGCTTGAATAGAGCTAACTTCAATGTCTAATGTTTCCTTGTTTTTGGTCCAATCAAAATGTGTTCTATGATTCTTTACTTCTTCTTCTTCAAACTCCTTTCAGATTGTACATTAGTTTGCAAATCCCTAGGAGATGATGCTATAGAAGTTATCCTGCTATTTGCAGCCATGGGATATTTTCCTTCATATATGATATTGTTTGTTTGATACAAGAAAGAGAAAAGAATACATTAGCCATTCCATTATCAAAGAACTTGGGTATATCTAAGTTCACTAAACAATATAAATAACTTACTAATACACGTTATCAATGAAATTTCAACATAATTGGAGAAGTTGAGAAAAATAATTTAGTTGGCTAAAAATTGTACAATTCAACATTTGATCTTTCCCATGCCCCACAAATATTTGCAAAAATTCCTATGTAGTATACAACAATCCATAATATAAGTAAGTACATCCAACCCTACTTGTCTAAGAAATGTCCATCCTTGTATATGGAATGGAAAAAACCTAACTATAGGGAGAATGGACAGTTAGATCTGTGTCATCTCCTAAAGTTCTAGTTCAAGTCGAAACAAAAAGAAATTATAATTTAAGAAAATATGACCAACCATACTAGGCAATGTTAAGAGTAATCCCTATGTCAAATATATAACAATATACAATGTAGTAAGTACAAACAACCCAAGTTATCTGCAATCTATGTAGATGTATAGAAATAAAGCTTAATCTAGATGCACTGACATGTTAACTAGAGGATCCAAAGGCTTATTGGGGTTGGTTTCCATTGAGAGTTGGTTCCTTTTGTGGTTGGATACCATTGAGGCTTTTCGGGCCGGGGGCTTTTGTGGCCCATTACTCTTGTTTCAGTGAACAACTTGTCTCCAACCCACCTCAATATCATATCATTGTTAACCAAAGAATCAAAATGTGCTTGTGGGATTCGAGTGGGTAGGGTAATCAATGGTTGGCTCACGCAATTAAACAGTAATCACATATACAATGCTACAGGATTTTGCACTAGAAGGAGAGATTAGGATTATTAATGTACATGGTGGTTTGTATGATCATTTTGTCACCTACCTTGATGAGGACAAACACCTTCAGATTGACAGATTGACTTTAAGGAAAACCGTACATTGGAGCCTAGGGTTGAAAGACGTTTAGGCTCATGACAAACAAAGTCACCAATAGTGATCAAGATGCATTCTAGGAGTGACCAAAAGTTGTACTAGGCGACTAGAAATTTCAAACCACACTGCGAAGGATAACTGAGCTGCTTGGTCAGTAGAAAACCCTTCAATCCTATATAAAATACAACCAACATGTTCTTACAGTTCCACAGGCCTCTCTTGATGACCTTAAGTACATGGGCCTTATCAACAATGTGGAATAAGAATCCCTTAGTCAAGATGTGGGTGAATATACAATGCCACCCTTGTGGCTACCAAAACTCCTTGATGTGGCTCCTAATGAGTAATGACAACTTAGCGGGAACACAACCCACAAAATATTCCAATTGGGTTTCTTCACAAAGAGCATAACCAACATGATCATACTTGATGACAAAGATGAGGATTTCATCAGTTTTGGTATTATTTTGTGGGAGACTTTGGTGATCTCTGAAGCACAATTGGTGGTAAGATTACCACTGCCAGAGCTGTTTGTGGTTCTAGAAACAATAATAGCATTTTTGAGCTCTCTGTTATCCATATTAGGCTATCTGAAAAAGCCTTATTAAAGTCTCCTTGGTCAATCAAGCAAGCCAGACCAAATTCAATTTGACAAGACTAGAACTAAGTGTAGAAACGACAAGGTATTGTGTGCATTCCCCATATGATTACTCAAGCCATAGAAAATAGACACCATTGTAATGCTAGATTCTTTGATTTTCTCGCCATTAATTTTTGAATATTAAGAAGAAAGGAGATGATAGAAGATAACTGATAATTTTTGTAGTCACAAGCAAACTACAAAAATACAACAAAAAATCACACACAATTGACTGGAAAGAGAGAAACAAAATTAACATAGAAACTTCTAAAAACAAAGCAAGTAACATTCAATGAAAGAGTCCACCTAGGTCAAGGAGGCTAAATGTAATTGGTAGTGTGTGCCATCAAAAGCTATTCAATGCTTTGTTTATATGTGTGTTCAGATGTCAAGTTCCCCAAACAGTGCCACCACAAAATGGGAATGATACCAGGAGCAAGGTCTCTCACAAGAATGACAAAGTGGGGTAAGAATCTAAATTTTAGTGAAGATCTAACAACGAGATATGGCAATGATCTCATAGAAAACTAGACTGCATGTGGGAAGAAAGCCATCTGTGTTCTTCAATATGAACCAGATGAACAATTGCTAGATGAAAATGAGGTTGTATATAATAGGACATGGAATATTTCCTTAATACCATGGATGGCTAAGCCACAACAGTGGATTTTTTGGATAATTAGATACAGCTCGGAGCAATGTGCAATCACTCTCATTTAGATATGGAAACGGAGTGCACTTTTTGACATGCAGGGTTACGTAACACTGTCGGGATACCATAACCTTGTTGTTAAACATGTTCTGTTACGTGGAACATCAGTGGTAAGGAACAATCTGGGTATGTTATTTGTCTTAACAAATATTTATACAACATTGACAATATGCTAGACTGTCCTTTGATTTTGTGGGCATTTAGTTTTTGCATTCTGTCTAAAACCAATTACAATTTTAATTTTCTATAAAAAAAACTTCTTATATTTTGATTTCTTTCTGAAAACATGGTCATAGGTTGCATTTTCAGAGAAGCTGTGGAACATTTTTCCAACTCAAAGCATGCTTAATCATTCACAATAGAGAGAGTGCTATATTTTGTAGTGATCATAGCAAGTCCAGTTCTGTTCAACCAGCCTGCGTTGAAGTCATAGAAATATATAAATTATACAAGGCTCAATTTATTTTATATACCTTTATCTACTGAAGCTAGAGAATGGCTTTGGTACTTATTAACATCCTTTATGCCAACATAATAGGAAAAATATAAAAAAAACTAAATAATTAAATAACATGAGACACAAAAAGCTCACTTTCTAATTATTTGAGTTCTTTGTTTAAATCCTTTGTTATGTTTGTCATGCACTTTGTTTGTGGATGGTGGCCAATTCTTTGTAATTTATTTTGTTCCTGTGATGTTTGTTGCAAGGATTTCCATATCATGGATCTACTCTAGAATGTTCAGGCTTGTCCCGTTACAGATAAGCCAAAACTGGACCCACTGTTATGAATGATACTGAGATGGATACATTAGAAATTGATTTTAGATGATCTTTTATATCAGGAATGCCAACATCTTTTTAGATGCAATTTTGCAGAATTAGATTCTCCTGATTTTACCCTTCTTTTTATTTCCAAGGAAAACCTCTTAGGGAAACCGAGGATATTTCCCCACATTCATGGATGGCATCCCTAGTAAAGTCCATGTAAACTAATACACTAACCCAGGGGGATTTGAACCAGGCATCTAGTGGAGTGGAATTAATTAAATGCCCAACAACATCGATGAGAATCAATTGAACTCATCCTTGGGCACTGATTTTACCTTTTTACCCATATTCTATTTTAGTTTGAGTTGTTGGTCACAGTTTAAAATTACACGTTATAAAATTTTTGGACAAATGCAAATATCTGGAGTTTGAACCGACAGGATGCTTGGATTATGATCTTTAATTCTATGTGTTTGTCCATGTCTTGTCTCATTAAAAATACCTTCCTATGCTTCCTTGTTTTGTTTAGGTAGTTTTTTATGGCTATTATCACAGTGACTAGTGTATCTCAGGAATATGATTTTGTCGAATATGAAACTGAAAGGGAAATGCGACATGCCTATGAGGTGAGTTTTCTATTAGATTTTTTTATGAAATATCAATCCAATAATACTACCGAAGTGTATATTTCTAACAAAGCAAAACCTTTATGTAGGTTGCTTATCACAGTATTATTGACGACAATCAAGTAATTGTAGATTATAGTAGGAAACAACTAATGTCAGGTTGGATTCCCCGTAGGCTAGGTAAGTTGTGTGTTGAATAGACAAATGGAACCACAAAATTGTTGCTTTTCCAAGGCTAAGCATACAATTCCAATTGCTAATATTAACATTTTGACATGGATAGGAGGCGGATTGCGGGGTCAAAAGGAGTCAGGACAACTGTGCTTTCGAGGTCGAGATAGGCCATTTCATATTTACATTTCTCACACTTGAATACATGAAAGAATAGACTTAAAAATTTCCTCCTTAATTGTGGCTATCTCAGACTATCACAAACCCAAAAATCAAATCTGCTAACCACCAAATTCTCCAGAAATTGCCTGCAGATGTCTCAGTTAATAAATGAGACATGCACAATGAATATTGGACTGCAACAACGTTTGCATTACTGTGTAAAAGTAATGTACATTACTAGATGATGGAAAGTGTTGAAGCTATGATTGTCCTGAGATATTCGTTGTTATCAGAAACAATAAGATCTTGCATTGGTCCTGAGTCCTAGAATGTTTTGGAGTTGGCTCATTGGTCTAGGGATGTCATCCTTCTTCACTGTTTCCATTGATGTTTTATGGTTTCCTTTCACTACTCAACAATCACCAACCATTGGTTAATATCATTTTTTGGGCAACTGGTTAATGTCTTTGGACCTCTGCACTTTCTGCTAAGCTACAACACATATTATTTCTCTCAGGTATGTTTATGCCCATGGGTAAGGGCCAGACATGTTCCTTCTGAGAGATCTTCGTCTGAGAGGCTAGATCTGATCTAGAAGTCAATTTTTCTAAGTACATGCTAGTACATTGTTGGTACCTATTAGAAACAATCTCCATAGACCACTTGCACCAAAATAAAAAGTTAAGATTGAGTCCATGTTGCACTATTTAGCAACTGATCTTTAGGTTAATGCATCATTAAGACAGACAGATTTGTTCATTTTTTTATATGGGTTGATTGAGGATGGTATGGAGGAAGAAAAAATGGTTACAAAGACATATTTGTTTAGTAAATCTGGTGTAGCAGCTTCAAAATCATCAGTCTCATCTAAAAATTCAATGGAGATACATGTTGATCATTTGCTAGATGCACCCAATAGGTATCTAATTACAGTGTTTGCACTGAGACTTCTTGAGAATCATCTAAAAAAAGTCAAAGTAGATAAGAGTGATCACGATTTAATAGCTATGCTAGACTCCTTCATAGAACTACTAGGGAACTGTCTGAAATCTAAGTTTTAAGGAGTTATATCACATTCTGTGAAATGTCTTGCTTGTCTATTGAGACTTCCCCTTCCATCTATTGATATTCATAGTAGCAACATTACCTCCTCATTTTTTAATATGGTTCTAAAATCGGGAAAGAGTGACAGTCCCGTAATGCAATATTCTGTTAATTTACTTGTTATGCTTTTGAGAGATACAAATAAGACCATCTCAAATGATCAATTAAATCTGCTTCTAGAATTCCCACTCTTTATTGATTTAGAGAGTAGCTCAACTACCATTGCACTATCACTTTTGAAGGAAATTGTTAGGCAGAAGCTACTGGTTCCAGATCTGTAGGATTTGATTACTAGAGTTGGACGCTTGATGGTAACTATTCAAGCTCTACTTATTCACCAGAAATGTAGTAAAGTTATTTTATAGTTTCTTCTTGACTACCCTCTTGCCGCTAAGCGATTGCAACAACACTTAGATTTCTTAGTTGCAAATCTTAGGTAAGGTGTTGTTAATTTACTGCCAATATTTAAGTTCTATTATAATATATATAGAAGTTAAATTTACTTTTAATTGCATTTGTTGCAGCTATGAGCATACAGGTGGCAGGGAAGCTGCACTGGAAATGATACATGTGATTATTCTGAAATTTCCCAGTAATGTGGTAGATGAGCAGGCAGAGACAATTTTCCTACCATTGGTGACTTGCCTTGTTAATGATAGTGACAGTAAAGTTCGAGCTATAGTAGGAACAATTTTGAAAGTTTTGATTGGACGTGTCATATAGGATTATGAAGACACTTTTATGGGCTACTTGTTTGATGATACATGTTGTTAAATGCTAGTAAAAAATGCACCACTAAAGAAACAACTTAATTTTCTGGTTGAAATATTTGCAGATTTTTACTATCAAGAAACATTGTAGAGACTTCTCATAATTCATCACAATGAATCTACGTTCTTTTTATTTAAACAAACAAAGAAAGCTTCCCAATTATTTACTGCAAATCCACTGTAAATTCTAATATAGAGCATGCTTAATAACTGCAAGGTGCATGACCCATAAGGAATTCTATTTAAGGGTGCTAGCTCAATGGTAGAGCACCTGCCTTATAGGTAGGAGGTTGGTGGTTTGATTCCACTGTGCCCTATTTATATTCTGAAACCACTAAAAAGAGATAAATGACTAAAAAAATGACCAAAATTTTCATATAAACGATCACCAATACAACATGAGAGATAAGTGACAAAAAAAGACCAAAATATGCATATAAATGACCAGTTTTGAGTTAGTGATCGCTAGTAGCAAATTAGTGGTCATTTATCACGTGACAAAAAATGTGGACATAAATTTGGTCATTAATTGTGACAATTAATGACCAAATATATTACCAAATTAATGACCAAATATATGACCACAAGATAAGTTATAAATGACCAAGCTAAATATGACCACATTTTTGGTCGCATGATATATGACCGCTAATTTGCTACCAGTGGTCACCAACTCAAACGTGGTCATTTATATGCGGATTTTGGTCATTTTTTTGTTCACTTATCTCTCATTTTGTACTAGTGAACCAATCATATAGGTCATTAATGAAACATGCAAAGAAAATTTCATAAATGTCTGCCCATAGGTATCTCTGCAACCACTCTACCTCAGAGAGACGCAAATGTTTATTCTCCTTTCTTGCAAACTCCCTTTCTGTCTTGTCCACCCAGGTCCATATTTTTGTTTTCTATGGATTCCAATTTTTGGTGCTCATCACCAGTTCAGTCTGGCAACATAACAATTTGTTGGCTCAATATACTGTTCTTTAACTTTTCATGATAGACCCAGGTTCTGGACAGTTTAGGGAACGAAAAAAACCCCTTGTTCATCGGCCCTTTTGGAAACAGCATGTGAGCAGACTAAGGTCTCACTCAAGGAGAAGTTATGGAGAGGTTGTAGAATAAGGTTTCCACAACTTGGTGATGAGCGGTTCAACAAATTAGGAGACTGTGCGGAGTTCCACCTACTTCATGGTTAACTCTTAGGCTGTTGCGCATCCAAGTACTGCGCGCTACGGATTGGCTACTCGATAGAAGGAAAACGCGAATAAGGACTGCACTACCTCTTTGACAATCACACATATTTGGCAATCTTTACTTAATGTAAATTATGCATTCAGCAAGCATACTGAACTGCGTATTCTATGGACTTATGTAATATAATGAGCTACGATGCAACTGCGCAATTCCGATGCTGGGCTTCATGGGAATCACACCTATACAGGCTGCACTGACATAGTGTTTACCCAATACTCATGCATGCATCCTACTCATAAATACTTGTACATTCATCATTCACACATACATGTTTGACACTTAGCATATTATTCCTGTCATTCATTCTTATGGAGAATACATATAAAAGAAAAGATACATCTACTCATAGGCAAGAACTTAACCATTCAAAAAAAGAAAATACACATTCAGTTACACAACACATCAATTTAACATTGTTCACCCCCAGGATGGGAGCTATGTCCATAGGAACTGTTGTTTTATTATAAATGAAAAGGGTTCAAGAGTTCCAGTCTACGCACACAGCTGCAAACTCTCTTCTCTTCTTTGATGGGTCTCTGCACACATAGCTGCAAAGCCTCCTACAATAGTTTCTCAAAAAATATCAATATTCAACATTAATCAACTATTCACGATAACCCTTTCCCTTACAAAAGATGCCCTTTATATAGATCGTGCCCTTAGGTCATGTCTATTACAATGCATGTGGGAAAAAACCCTAAGATTACCGAAAATTGGTGCAGTTACTCTGCCGACCCTTCCTGTCGTAGTCGACAGCTGCCCCACTCGCTTCTGGCCGCTTTGCTGGGCCACATGTCACTCACATGCTCTTTTGACAGCCGTAGTCTTCATGAAATGGTTATAACTGCATCATGGCATGTCGCTTTCCGCCCTCTTCCCTATCTATTGCTGTCAACTCGTGGCTTAGCTTCTAATAGTTTTTCACCACTCTAACCGACAAGACGCTTTCATCTGCCTCCACACTGCTCCTTACCCAACTGCCGAGAGTCATGGAGTCGTTTACCCAAAATAGGTCTCTTTCGTCTGCTCGACCTTTCCTTATACTCTTTTCCCAAAATAGCTGTTGCGCTGGCACTGCGCATCAGCATAACTGCAATGTGCCTCGACTTCGCACTGCTTACTGCACATATATGACTTCACAATCTGAACTGTGCCTTTAATAAAACTGTGCCATCTGAGCTTCACAGTCCGAACTATGCAAACGCCAAAACTTTAAATCTTCAAAAATCTGCCAATTGGGCCATGCCCAATAATGATTTCTTTCGACTGACTTGGGGATGAGACCTCCCAACATCATAAAAACCAACACTCCCTCTTAGTTAGGGAAGTATCATCATGATGGAACACATATGGATGTCATATGAACATTATATCTTTCCTTGAACATCTCGTCATCATAAGGAAGGTCCTCAACACAATTCAGTCCACTAAGAACAATCATGTAGGAGATTCAACTCCCTCTTTCTCCCTCTCAAGGGAGAGTCACACCGTTCTCCCTATCTTATGGAGAATGTCTCATCGATGTTGCAGTCATCTAAACTCCATCTCAATGAGGGTTGCCTTCTTCACCACTCCAATCTCATCACAAAAGTACACAAATTAGGGATATGTATCTCGATTCTTATTTAACTCTTTTATGGGCCCCATCCACCAAGATATCCTTGGAGGAATATTTCCTGATGTCGGCACTTCAAGTATGCTCTCAAGACACTACCTGAAGCTCCTCCTTAGTCAACAAACCAACGAGACGAAGCCGGCTCTATGCTAACATCCAAATGTTAGCACTTCAATTTTCTTCTTGAGACTCTACCTAGAGCTTCTCCTTAGTTAAAATATCAACCAAAGAATCGGCTCTATGCTAACATCCTTGATGTTAACACTTCAAGTCTATTCTTGAGACTCTACCTAGAGATTCTCATTAGTGAAATGACCAACTAGAGAATCAGGTCTATGCTAACATCTTTGATGTTAGCACTTTAAGTCTCTTCTCGAGACTCTACTTGGTGCTTCTCCTTTGTCAAAATACCAGCCAAAGAATCAACTATATGCTAACATCTTGGGTACCAAAGGAATAAGATGATGTTAGGGGATATTTACCATTATCCAAGGCTCCATGAGTAAATATCTACCTAATGTTTTCAATCCAGAGAGACATCAACATCTCATCCAGTATAGCTACCCTCTTTGTCGCAGAGGCCTTCCTCTAAAAAACATCAATCCTGGAGAATGTATAGGATTTACAAACATGGGATACCTTCCCATTTATCACAAGATTTTGAGATTTTTCTCCCTCTTGAGCACTGAATATCAACAAGATCTGTAATCTGGATGACTTCTCATCCACCACTTGTCCTTCTGAACAAGTCTCCTCATCCTTCTCTTGTAGGCCACATCTTATGCTATTTTCCTACAAGTTAGGTTTAGTCAAATAGCTAACCACATTGCATAATCATGAAATTCTATCAAATAATATTGACATCTCATTGCAATATCAATCTTTATGCATAGTGCACATAGTCATGTAACCATTTATGAAGGTTTAAAAGCATATCCTAATGCTACAACACCCATCCATACCCCAAACACCCTTGGTAACTATCCGGATGCCTTCCATCTCCACTAGAACATATTATCAAGAGCGTGCACTACTCTTATCATGTTAGTAAAGAGGTTTCATCCTAGACTAGCTCCATTGAGGGGCTCATGGGTTGCTATGCAACAATATAAGCTAATTACTCAACATGTATATAACATGCACTATATGAACCTAATGCTAATCAATCTTATGTACACTGCTAATCAATCCTAATCATATGAATGCATAACATGCTATACTATGACATTGTTAATGGATAAATCTGTCAGTGTGGACACCCACCGATCTCCCTAGTCCGAATGGTTTGGATCTAGAACAAATCAAAACAAGAATGAAAACCTTTCCCTATATTTATCAAATTACTTGAATGAAAAGAGTCCAGACCATACCTTATTTACGAAGGTCATCCTTGCAGCTTGAATTTTTCACAATCCTACTTGTTGATGAAGAGATTACCTGCAAAAGATTCAAAAGGAAAAAGACAGGAGACTACAAGATAACATGATACATCTAATCAATTGACCAAGGAGAACTACTATAAATGAAATTATACATCATTTATGGGAAATGAAGGCATTGATGTATTAATTAAAACAGAGGAAAGAATTACAGCCAATGAATCCTTGGTGTTGAAGATCCTTTCCAATGAAACCTTGCCTCAATTTTCCAATCATGGAAGAATGGATTCATGGCTCAATTTCTCAAGTATTTGGCTGCCCTCATTTCAACCGCCCTATCCCATTAATAGGAGCTTCATTTATAGACCAAAAGAGATGCGGAAGAGAGGAGAGGATTAAGGGAGAAGGATGAGGTGGGATCCTACTAAGCAGGGAGGAAAGTGAGATCCACCCTATATGGAGGGGATAGGTTTTCACGAGTGTCTCCTTTGAGATATTTCTCAAATATTTTATTTTTCCCTCTGTACAGATATCGACGCACCCTAGACACTAGCAACATGTGCCAATGACGCGCTCTGCAGTGGAGAAGGGTGCGTTTGAGCAAGAAAGACATGCTCTGCTAGAAAGAAACATGCGTTGAGCTCTCTAAATAGGCTTTTTGCAGGGAAAAAACCTCATAACTAATCTTCCAAGTATTTTTGGCCAAGTACCTCAAGGATTTAAGAAAGGAGAAAGAATACATGGATCGTAATCATGATGAGTACAAATATTCTATGTAACAGACATGCATATAGATCTGCATACAACTTTTATGAACAATATTCCTTAAATATGTTCAAAACACTCAGAAATTTAAGGAATAACTCAAATAAAAGTTCAAATGCAAATTCTTATCTTTCATGTATATAGAATATTTGGACGATACTTGTCTCAACTCCTGTGTGGTCAAATGTACAAAACTTAAAGTAACTATGGTAAAAATTACCACTCCAAGAACATCAAAGTGATTAGATAGTGCTCGCTCTAACCCATACAGTATTTGGTATCTCAAGTTCTCAGAAAAACCCGAAAATGCTCCATAACTAAGAGAACTCTTACTCATAGATGGTACTACTACCGAACTCATTCTGAATGTTTTTTGAAGAGATGAGCTTTGACAATGCATCCCATTTAAAATATGGGTACAATCACTTGATCTCTATAATTAGTAGCTCATAGCAATTGATGGCACCTCTAAAATAGCGAAAACACTTTCAAAAACCATATCCAATAGTATGTTAGAGATTTTGTTAGCTTTTCTCCATGCTTTTTGGTACAAGATTTATCTCTTAAACTTCTCTCCAAATGAGTTCCTGCTACTCTCTTTCCATTTTCACTTGAATTTGATGTTGTATAGTGATGACCACAAGCTCCTACATTACCAATGGGTAAAACACAATCGAATTGTAAATAGTCATGTCAGGATTGCATTTGTGCTCAACAATTTCTTGAATGATGCCATGAGCCTATGCAATATAATTGACATTACCATGGCCTTAGCAAGGAAATGCATTAACAAATTCAATCTTGCGACCTGGAAAATATTCATCCTCATATAATCCATCCATAGACAAGTGATTGATATTTCAGGTACTCAAGTCCACATGTCTCAAATGGAAAATTATATCAACGATTTACGTAGAGATTTTAGGAACACTAGTATTAATCCAATCTAAATGCTTCAACTGGTGGGTCAAATAATATCTCTTTCAAATGGTAGTGAATTTAATTTACACGGAATTCCACTAGGCTTTGATACCTTTAGTCTTGGTGGTGGATCAATTATAGTCATAAGATCTTCTCCTTTGTTTTCAAGTATTTCACGCACAATTGAATACTGAGACATGGTAAAATATATTGTCTTCCTATTTTGGAAAGGATGCTTTAAGACCCCCTCTGATACCATGTTGGTTTTTTTATTATAACAACAATATAACTCAATTGTATGTAGCGGAAACAAACACGGATCACAGACAGAATAATCATGCACAAGAACAAGAAGACACAAAAATTTATCCTAGGAAACCCTTCTCAAGTGAAGAAAACCCAACAACCATCCTTATTTAAAGAAATAATGCATGATACAAATTACATCAGATATACAATAAAAGATAAAACCCCATAAAAGTCTTATACTGTCCTCGTCTTCTCTTCCCTGTACTTGCACATAAGACCAATTGACTTTAGCAAGAGTTGGATAACCAAATAAGTGAGAAGTCACTTCTATTTATACTTGTTTGATGGTTAACCCTTCTATATCTCTTGGATCCAACTTGCACATTTAATATAAAACAATAATAAAATATTATTATTTCTTTGGGCTGACCTGAGGGTGAGACCTCTTGACGCTACAAACAACAACATTAGCAACTCAAAAAATCCTTGATCACTCTTTCTAATCACTCCTTGATTCAATGAGTCACTACCTATGTTAATGCCTTTGTGTCATGATTTTGTCCCATTTATATAGTTGGGAGGTTCTTTGTAGTTTCATTCTTATTTAGAGGTATCTTTCCTTATGAGTTTATTAGATTCTTACCACTAAGGCATGTAAATTCCTTTGTGCTATGATTGTGTCTTGTTTCTATAGTTTGAAGGTACCTTGTAGTTTCAGTCTTCTAATTTAGAGGTATCTTTCCTTATGAATTTATTGGAGTCTTACCACTAAGGCATGTCTTTAAGGAATTAAAAAAAAAAAATCAATCTAAGGAATTCTAATGGGTAGGATTCATTTTTTGTGCTAACAATTCATCGCGTTAAAAACCTCACACATCAAGTACTGATACTTAGAAATTTCATCTACCATTTGCTTCCAAAAAAGCATCATTCTTCAATATCATTGCATACATAAATATTTATCAAACAAAATACTCAACCATCCAAATTCAAGAATATCCAAGCCAATATTTATGTTGAGTAATTCCCAGACCCATGATTGAGGAGGCATGTTGGAGTGGGACTAGAGTTGTGATGGTTTCATCATGAAAGAGAAAACATCTCGAACCAAATATAACCCATGAATGCTAAAAATACCAAAGTTTTGAGGCAATTTGTTTTCTTATATTTGAGAGCTTTTTAATATACTCGTGGGCATTCCATTATGTTTATTTTGTTATGAATTTATTGTGATATAGCCCCCATTACAATCGTTGAACTTTTTAAGAGTTTGAAATCATTGCTCCTTTGCAATGAAGAAATAAAACTTCTTTTATTATACAAATTGGATTAATATTTAGTTTGTGATCTATATTGGTGGTTTGGGGTGAAACAACAAATGAATTGGATTGTAGGGCCTTTTAAGGGATAGGTCTTACTTTGTGGATTTGGTTTTCAAAACCTTTTGAGGCCCATTTGAGGGATTAAATGATGTTTTGGGGGGTCTAAACTTCAAAAACTATAGTTAAAACCCCCTCAACTTTCTTTTAAACTTCAATACTTTTCCAACAATTAAATGAACGCCTCAATTGGAGTTCACATGAGGAATTTATGCCTCTTGCAAGTTAACCTATCCACTTGACCATCATGGTACCTAGTGGATCTCATGCTATCTTGCATTACCCATTCATGTGCAAATTGGCATGTGTGGACTTTCACAAAAATTCTAGAGTGTCAAAAACCTAACACTAACCCTAAAAACTTAACACAAGCCCTAAAACTAAAGCTAGGTGACTATATGCTCTATTAATTAACAGGTCATTAGGAGGAGAAAGGGTTCCATTCTGATGATGTTATTGTATTGTTCCAATCTAAGCAATAGTAAGGGTGTGGATATTAAAGCATAATAGTTGGGGTAGAAGATCCTTGTAGTAGTCATGCACGTCATAGTGCAAAAGGTAACTCCATGGTGAGTAACACTTTCATTGTATTTGCATTTCATATTGAAGAATAAAAGTGAAAGGCATATAAGTCATGACTTTTGGTTGGGTTTTTCCCCTTAATGGTTTCCCATGGTATATCTTGTGTTATTTATTTGGATGTTTTATACTCTAATTATTTTCCTTTTGATTAATTTAATTTATCATTTATGAAATTTATCTAACACAATGAATAAATTTATCATTTATGAAATTTAGCTAACACAATGAATTAAACTATATTATTGTTGTTGATGATGATGGTGTGAGATTAAATTAAATAAAAATATTAGAAATGAAAATGAAAATAAAAATGAAATAATAACCAATACAACTTTGTAAACATAAACATCTATGTATTTAATAAAAGGTTAATACGTATTCAATAAAAAGTTAATAATTTTGCAAGGAATAATGTTATGTATTTCTCTTTAATTTTAATAAGATATCATTTCTTAAAAAGAATAATAATTATATAACAACTAGTTTTCATGATAATTATGCATTTATTTGGTTTACTTAGTTTATTTTTTTAATAAAATATAAGTTTACCATTGCCAAATAATTTAATCTAATGACCAGTACCTAAAAGATCATGATATTCAAGATAAGGTGAGGTTATGAACTGTTATATGATATAGTTATTTCAATATAAAACAAAAAATAATTATTTATACATGGAACACATTACATAAATTATACTTATTTGACAAACTAAATAAATATTAAAATCCAAAGTAAAAATTATATTTGATTTCCATCCATTTAAAATTGAAAACAAAATAATATAAATCAATTTAATGTAAACATCATATACCTAATATAATGATAAAGCATCATTTTCAACACAAAGTCATCATTCAAGTATCTATGCATTATCCATATCAAATATCCAATATAAATATATATATATATATATATATATATATATATTAAATCTCAATCATACACTATCATATATTTAACCAAGCCAAACCAAAGTAATTATTATAAGAAAGTATTAAATAAGTGATTATGTGTTTAGAATGTGCAACAAATTACATAAAATTGTATTTACTTTATTCCTACATTCAAAGTTTGTTAATGATAATCATCCTCTCATTTTAATAAGTGATTATGTTCGAATATCAAACACATTACATAGAATTATATTTACTTCATCCATACATTCAAGATTTGTTAATGATAATTAACGTACCATTTTAATAATGGGATGGCAAAAGAAATATATAATTGAATTTTTATTTTAATATATGTAAATTAATTTTTATTTTAATATATGTAAATTAATTTTTATTTTAAAATATATATAAATATTTATTAGAAATTAATAATTATAAAAATATTAGTTTAAATAAAACAAGTAAACATACTAAAATATATTACTATAAATTATTTTTTTTAATTTTTCAAAAAAAATAAAAAATTCACACTTTTCAAGTTGTAATTTTTTTTTCAGTGATACTTGATAAAAGAAAATAAAAATAATTATGAATAGCCACGAATAATTAGAATTAACTAAATTAAACAAGAGCGATGAAATGACAATGTCCCTACGAAGAGAGCGTAACAAAAAATCCTTGAGATTGAGAGAGAAAAACATAGCATAAAAAGTTGGCATCTACCACCATAAACCGAGAATTGCATGTGAAAAAATATTAAAATTTGCTAGAGGAGAGACTAAATTTGACAGAGTTATGTATAGACGATGTCAAACTTTGCATACATTTGATGAATACAAGAGAACCAAAGATTGCAAAAATCTATTTAAGCTCGCGATAATTTAAAAATATCCAACATTTTCTTGAAATAGAATTCCAATTTTCTAACATAAATAACCAAGAGCAAATAACAATAGAAAGTATTTATAAACAAGACAAGTTTCATGGGTTGTTTCATAGAGCAACTAGCATTAATAGTTTAAACACATGCAGACATGTCAACAAATCGAAAGAAAGCAATTAAAAATCATTGAGTTAATAATTTTCTATTGAAAAAGTAGACATTTTGTGAACCAATTTCTAGTATCATCATAAGAAATGAATTTCCAAATCTTAGAAGTAAACGTATAGGAACCATAACCCATCACTATTTACTTATTTTCAAATATTAAAATTTCATAACATAGTAGCAAGTGTATGTAGAAGATGAAGGCTATTATAACTAAAGCCATTTGTAAATAAGTGTTTTTTTTTTGTTTCTACTGCCCATTTAAAATCTTGCTTGTTTTTTTCTGCATTCTTAAAAAAATGGTAAGAAATTAGGCATGAATATACTTTTCCCCGTACATTTTTGCATGCCAAAAGAAGTCTATGTAGATGCCACGATATTTTTTCCGTGTTTTTAAGCAACACAATATTTGGCTTGGTGTCAACATACTTTGGAAACTTGGAACCATGTTGTTTCTTGAAGTAGTTGAAATAGGTGGCTTTTGGGAATCAATGCTAACTTGCAATGTGACATTAGACTATTTAAAAATTTAGAAAAAAACATTGAGCAAACATCTATGAAATGGAATGATAAGAAACAAGATCAATTTTCTATTATCGGAAAACAAAATATGCAATTGGAAAAATATTTTAGAACCTGAACTTCCATGCCTAGTATTACCTTGAAGAGATTCTATCTCTTTAGATAGAAAAGCGTTTGTAAAAAAATCTCATCCTGTCAACATACAAGCCTTAAGATAGATTGACAACATCAAGCTTCTTGATTGTATCTAGGATATTGTCTTGCATGCAAAAATGAGCCCAATCTCTTAATGCCTATATGCTCTAAAATTTTAAAAAAATAGACATTCCAATATTTGTAAGCAATAAATTTTCGATAAATGAAAAATACAAATCAAGGGACAATAACATAATATAAGAAAAGAAGTTTTGCAGTGAGAATCAATGTGCAGGACATAGAATATCATCCATGTTATATTTTTGTAAAACTAGAGAATTTAGAAACAAGGATTGGAACCAAATTCCTAAAAGAAAGTTGTTAGTGTGAAGAGGTAATTGCAAATCCATACTACCTTCATTTCCTTCCATTATTTCCTTTAATCATGAGTATGTGATGGTAAATTAAAAATAATTGAACAAAGAACCATAGCATAATATAAGCAAACAATTTGAGGACAATGAGACAAGATCCATTATATAAACAACATCATTGAAAGCCTTCAAAATCCTTATGACTTATAAGCATGGATGGAAACACATCACATAGAATAGTTAGTCAATATAGCTAAGAGTTGGTAGTAATCTTACAAACTATTACATTCTTTTGATTCCTTTTTTATTAATTTATTGTAATCATGCGTGTCTTGTAGTAATGGTGAGAACTTGAAGTGGACATCGATCTAGGAAAAATGCTTTAGCACTAGGAACATCGATGCCTATAATCAGCTTACAAAGGTTCTAACTATCTAAGGGTTGTGTAATCTAGTACAAGGGTTCTATCTGTTATTATCTAGGGAAATTTTGAATTGGGAAAAAACACTATGGGCATTTTTTTCCAATATGCAAGAGCATTGGATCATGGTAGAACGATGTTATTATATCAAACTTTATGTTAGACTCATATCAATTCTTTGACCAAAAAGAGTGTTAGTTTTCTCCAAGATTAGCTTACATTCTCAGTTTATGCTAGCATTCCTAATGCCTCCAAATATTTTAATAACAAAATGATGTATTCTTTTTTATCTTTCTTAATGTTTTTTCGACTATATATCTTGATGGTAACAAGAGTGTTGTAATTCAGAACAAGCATCAAATGCCAGATATGCATATTTTTCAGCCACCATGGGCGATCTAAATTATGCAAAGAAACCTTTGTTACAATTACTCAACAAGCTAGGTTCAAGAGATTCTCCCTAGTAACTATGCCCTATAAAATTTCTATTTTTAGGGTTACATAAGTTGGCTACATTTCATTGTCATATTAGATTATTAGGTGAAAGCCATGCTTATCACTAAGATAATAAGTTGAAATCTATGGTTGTTGCCAAGGAAATCATAAGCAAATCATAAGCATTGCCAGAAAACCATGTCAAATAGGATTTGAGCATGTTTTGTATTATTCAATAATGTATTAAGTGATCTGTTAGATTAGAATCAATAGTATGCAAAAGATAAGTGCTTATAAAAAAGGCTTGAACAAAAGCTTACACATTCATAATTCAGTAGTGTATTCTTGAATCTATTGGCAAATTTGATAACATGCATTAATATCAAATTCCAAAATTGTTTATGAGCATATGTTCTGAGAAAAATCATTTCATATTATGAGCAATTCATTCTCAAAGGCTTATTGAAGACTAGAAGTAGAACTAGCTCTGTAGAAGAAGCATGTCCCTAGAAAATTTTCAATCGTTTCTTAAACATTTGTTGGATATGTTCCTAAGCAATAAGAAAATCATTTTTGAAGTCGTGTGACAACAATAGAAATACATTCCAAAACAATAATGATCTAAAATTTTCCAAAAGGTACCTAGTTATTCATAAATAACAGTGTGTTATGGACTTGGAAAAGACGTCATCCATGCTCTATTTGGTATAGAGTCGGAATGTATGTTTCCCAATTAGAGCGAATTTGGGGTCTAAAATGGGACTTATAAGAAAATGAGCCACCTCGTAAGAAAACAAGCCATTAAATTCAAGAACCAATAGAATTTCACTAAAAAAGTCAACCATAAGGGTTGAGTTGGCATATTTGACATTAAAAAACTACTTTTTTAATTTGTATTTTCAACATATCTCCTTGTCCGTTTACTCAAAGTTCGAGCGGGAGCACTCGTTGGATGCAGAATTAAATTATGCATCTAGAGAGTACCCACACTACATACTTTTGAGGGACCGCACCCCATGAAAAATGAGAGATACATTAAAACATCTTACTTTCAAAGTAACACGTCTTTTTAATGTATTTCTCATTTTTCGTGGGGTGGGGTCCCTCAAAATTATGTAGAGTGGGTACTCGTTTGATGCATAATTTAATTATGCATCCAATGAGTGCTCTCGCTCTAAATTTGAGTTAAATGATAGGGAGATATGTTGAAAATACGAAGCAAAAAAGTAGTTTTTTTCTTTTTTCCTCCAAAATTCATAAATATTATTTTATTATTTTAAATAATATTTTATTATTTTCCTTAGGAGGCCCATTTTAGACCTCAAATTTTCTCTAATATCATGAAGCTATAAATTAACACGACTTAATGTGGAAAATACTAGTGATTTGAAATCATTTTTTAGCAAATTGGTGATACACACATAATATTTAAGAAAATACAAAGGGAAAGGAGGTACCCAAATATTTCAAGCTTTCAAAAATCCTTACCATGAAAAGCAGCTAGAATCACAACAATTACAATGAATCCATGAATCAATAGAAATTAATGTGGAAAACGCTAGTGATTTGATATCATTTTTAGTAGGTCAATTGATAAGACATAATTTCTTTAATGATGTAAAAAAAAAGAACCATCATGAAAATGTTAAAGAAGTGATATCAGAGATCCAAATGTCTAGAATTTGGTTGCAAGAAGAAAACTAATTCAGTGTGTTATAATTTAGCCAAATGTTTTTCAAGTTTGGCAAAGTACCCATTCAACAACATCGTTTCTGCACAAAGTTTAGTTCCAAAAATGAAAAACAACTACAATATGTTTGCAAAAAAAGTCAACCTCGATTAACTCATATAAATGCATGTGAAAAGCATGTTCAACATAATAAGATGATGCTTGAAAACAATTTGTAAATATGGAGTTGAGTGTAAACTTGCAAACATAATTTTATATCTATATTGCAATAATGTGATTAGATACAACATGTTGCATACTTGCACTGTGAAAAATATATGTTTTTACCTTCACCTGAATGAGTGATATGGTATACTGATATAACATTACATAAACGAATAGGAACACACATTACATCATTAAACTAACCATTGTCTAAAGGAATATTTCTGCACCCTACAACAATAGGTGATCTATCGCCACCAATAAAAATTGTTTGGTGTTACAATCACTTAAATAAGAAAACATGGCTTTTTCCTTAGTTATATGATAAGATGCTTCAGAATCTATAAGCCACTCATGAGAAGAAGAAGAATATATATTTGGTGCATAACCAAAGGCACAAAGTGCATGTCTGGAAGATTAATCTGAATAAGTATCAATATGAATGTTTTGCTTCTTCATGGATGCTTCCAAAGCTTCCATCTTTTTAAAACTCTTATATTTCATGTGCTCATATCAATAAAAAATGTTGCAATGAAAATATGGATTATTTTCTTTATACACAGTTTCTGTATGATTCTGACGAGCATTGGAATATTGAGAATATCTTGGATCCCTATTATTATTTGGTTTGCTCTTCTTTGGATGTTGCTTCTTAGGATTATTATTATTCGTAGGAGCATGTGGATGTTGGGATAACAAGGATTTAGTAGAAGTATTGATTAGTATAGAATGTAAGAGTTTCTCTTCTGAGTCTCTTATAAAATAATCACAAAATGCATTAAAGGAGGGGCAATTCTAATTCATCCCTATGGACATAAAGGCTTGTCTAATGGAATTAAATGTTGATACAAAAACATAATAATAAGGTCCTAAATTGGAAAGAATTACATAAATGAGGATGGAATCTACCTTGGTTACTTTACAACCATCTAAGAGAAGTGTAAGGGTCATACATTTTGATTAAAAATATTCCATGCATGAGTAATTGTTAGTATCCAAGGTGAGTAGCTCAGTTTCAAGTTGATGAGATAGAATCTTATATCTAATACCAAATCTGGTATTCAATTTTTTCCAAGCTTTAGTATGTGCATGATTCCTTTAAGGTGCCATTGCAAGTTTGTAGAAATAGACTTTCCTATCACACCACAAGCTTAATCATTTCTATTTTTCCATTTTACTAACTTATTGGCATCAGTGGGTGCAGTTTTGGATCCCAAAATAATTATATATATCCCTTTACTTCTAAGGATACGTTCCATGTGAGATTTCCATAAGAAGTAGTTTGAGCTTGTAAGAAGAATATCATTTAATATTTCCATTCTTAGAGGAATATGGCTATAAAATTAGAAACTAACAAGATGAATGAATAGAGATAAAAAAATATAGATAGTTTAAAAAAATGGCAGTGAAATTGGTTTCCAAGTGAGGATGTTATGCTTGTTTGAAAATGGTTGAAGTTCACTCCAAATAAATATGTGGTTGGCATAATATTGATCATGTGGAAAAGAAAATATCCGCTTCCCTATGGGGGCCACGTCAACGTCCAGGGGCCAATCTCAGGGTGCCACGTCTACCCCTCATTAAAACCCGCCAAATTCAAACTTCTCCCTATAAAAATTCCCTCAAGGAAGATACCAGGCATTCTTCTTCCAACATTCCAAGCTCCTCATTCATCACTCTCTGCGCCAGCTTTCCCGGCTGCCAAAGCCAATCAGTACCAACGTTCTCTTCTCCATTCCATCATTACCATGACTTCTGCGTCTCCCCTCCAAGCCCCGTCTGCTTCTAAAGTGTTTAATAAATATGACCACCTCGACGATGAGTTTTTCGATGTCCATGACTCTGTATCCTCTTTCCCGAACCTGCATAAGTTATCCCGTGAAGCCACGGAGTAGGTGAATAGTGGTAATGACCTGTTAAACGTGTGGAAGTCTGTATTGGACAAAATGGTTCTACCACAAGCCAGGATTTTCCCCGAGATGATACAATGTTTTACTGAGAGTAATGCACCTGAAAGAAGGGTCGTTATCTCCCATATGGGAGCCATGTTTTTCCCAATTAGAAAGGATCTCATCATGGAGTTGACTAAAACTGACGAAGATGCTTCAAGGCTTAATTTTGATGAGGATTTTTTTATAGGAAAGATTCGAGAGATTTCCCCAGAAAGAAGAGATGCTTTCATCAAGATGATAGTCCCACTAGAGACTAATTTGCTCAGTACTCAAGCTATGTTCAGTTTGGAGATGTTTTCAGGTTCTGCTAGACCTGCATTTTCAACGATATGTCAAGTCCTTAGATACGACCATGACCGAGTGATCGATGATGTAGCTTTGGGTTTTCTTTTTCTCATAAACCTATCTCAACATGAGACCCCCATCTGTTAGATTTTCCATATTTTCTTTCCCGGTCCATCCACCTTCAGCTAAAAAAAATTTCATCCAAGAAGATGTTCAGATTTTGTTCCCTCCTCTTATACATGATTTTTTATCATGATAAGAGTTTCTTCAGTAAAGTTGACCTTGATAAATCAGTTATCCCAGTTCCCCCATAGAAGTATTTTTCTTTGTTCATAGACACTGTTATGTCTCAGATATATGCACTATTGTTTGATTGTCCTCCTCCTAGAATCTTTCCATAGTTCAAGCAACTGCTTCTTCTCAACCCAAATGAGGTTGTCGGTGATTGGTTCTGGTTCGATACTCACACTGAAATATGGGTGTATGGAGTAGAACTAGCTCCTTATAAGCTCCCAATATTCCTAACTCCTAGATTGTTTTCCTTGGAGTGCATCCGTCAAACATTCAATTGTGACGATGTACACTTTATGAAGGGAAACAATGTCAAGACTTTTAAAGTCCCCAATGAAGCTGGACCTTTCAAGGTCAGTAGCAGAGCTGCTCAACAAGTAGTTGAAAAACTACTAGCATCTTTTGGCTTCTCACTGAGCAAAGTGTGCAAGTACGATTCCAGAGGCATCATCTCTCAAAAGAGACTAGCTTCCAGGTCAGCAACGTACCTCCATGAATTTCATGCACCGTTGGACAAAATAGCCAACCTAGATAGCTGGGAGCAGAGCCAAGCTGGATTAGATCCTAGCAATGCCACCAGAGCATTGGTCATCCCAACTCCTCTTAAGGTGGACACATTGGGAAAAAGGGACACACCAAAGCACACATCTGACACTGAAAGAGAAGGATCAGGGAGCACGACATCAAGGGTGAAAATATTAAAAGTGGAAGGAACATACAATGCAACGAAACAATGAGTGCCAAAACACACCTTTCTAGCACCTTTCATCCTCATAATTTTCCCATACCCAACGTGGTCCCAAAATCAGGAAGCCGAATCCATAGAGGGAAGTTTGGTCACCACGCCACTTGTTAAATCATGTTTGTTTGGGCTATACGCTCAAATTAAAGATGAGAACGTCGACCTTACAAAGTCTTTGTTCCCAAAGAAGGAACTTGACATAGGGAAGAAATATAGGATGTTTTCTGCCCTAGATATGAGGAAGGGAACCCTGAAAATGGAGATTATAGAACCACTGAGACCTGGGAGAAAGAAATACACTCGAATTTCAAGACTACTCAAGTTACTGTGAACTTGGATGCATTACCCTCTAAATACATCATGGAACTTCACCGACAGACGGGTGAAGGAGTATACAAAGATGTAATGATATATACTAGTAGCACCAATAAGATGCAAGTCACAGTCCAAAAGCTCGAGAAACAGTTGAAGAATGAGAAATATTCCAACAAAGCTAAGCACTTGAAAATTGTTGAATTAGAACAACAAATTGTAAAAATGGTATAGAATCCAAATTACATGGCTCCATTACTAGCCATGCTGAAAGAGAAGGACAAAGAAATTGCAGTCCTAAAGTAAAAGCTCAACATCCCCACAATCGAGCATTCATAAACTGCGGAGGTGTCGACAATACAGTCAGAACTAGATAAATTAGTGGTTGCTCTCCAGACATTTAAAGAGAAGATTATTTCTTTGGAAAGCGAGTTGGATGATCTAAGGAAGATAAATCAAGACATCCTCCAACAAAGGGACACCTCATTACAGGTTTTTTCATCTACCGATCATACTGACAAACTGTCCTAAGAAATAATTGAAATGAGTCTAAAATACACATAGTTGAATCAAGTGCAGGAGTATCTGAAGATGAAGCGTGAGGAGATCATCCTCATAAATGAAAAAACTATCCGAAGAGACCAAGTCATTGCATAGGTACAACAATCTAAGAAGAGCTTCTGAATGAAGCCCATGAGCTGTCTAGAAAGCTGGCTAGTAAGCCCCTGATAAAAAGTTCCAATTTGGAAGTCTGGGAGTAGGTAGTAGCTTTAATAACCATGCAGTGGAGCCATTTATTCATGTCCTAAGAAGAATATGATATTTCCGAATCTTCCACTCAGGATGCATGATCAATTGCTAACAACTTGAGTAAGAAGATCGATCTAGCCAAAGTGGTGATCGATTACTTAAATGAGAATACCTTTGAGGGGATCCAGACGTATTATGTCCGTGACTAAACTAAAATCATCATGGAAGAAAATAAAGAGATTACGAAGGGAGTGTTGGCTCAGAACATCACTGACATGGAAGCTCAGCTAAAGGAGGATGTACACTCGTTCAAATAGCTATTCAAATCAGTTTTTCCCCTTGGCCTCCCATCTTCCTGGGATGGACATCGAGACATCTATCGAAAATAAAACTATAATGCCATGATGATAGCTGCGAGGAATTGCGAAATTCACATGGAGAATACTCTGCAAGAGCTCAATGGAAGAATGATCCTGGACAGGTTGCATACCAATTTTGAGATGCTCAATTGCCTTCAAGCTATTTTCAGAATTCTACCAAAGGCCTCTTTTTAGTGGTATACCGTCGAACTAGATTCATCCCTCAGAGAAGTCAAATTTTTCCAATATCCTATGGGGAAGGATTAGAAAAGCATTACGATATTTCTCCATATCCAACAGTTAGAACAATCTACAAAGGTGGAAGAAATGGTCAGAGCTTCATCATCACATCCAGCAGTAGGAGCATATTCCACATAGCAGTACATTCCTCCACTTCAACAGCATGGACCCCATTAGACATAGTAGACACGTCAACATTAGTCTGACCGACTATTTTTTGTAATTGATTTTGTTAGAAAATACAAACACAAAACTATAAGTCGTTGGGATATAAAAAACCATTTTGTAAGACCTATGAGAGCTATAGATAGTAGAAAAGTCCAAAGCCTCATGGTCAACTATTTTTGAAGAAGTGTAACTTTAGATAATTAAAGTATGATCAAGATATACAGAAATAAATTCAAGCTCCATCTTGGTGTTTTGTGGATTCAAAGCTTTGATATGTTCAGTTAGTAATCTCTCCTCTTGTGATTTCATCCCTTTCATATATTTTATATGATTTGCATAGTTAGTCTCGTTCCAAATATAAGGGCTATCGGCTTAAATTATTGTTTCTAGATGTTTAAGGCGTGAAATATTCATGGTATATGATCTAGTTATATTATCCTTATAATTTTTGGATTTTATCTCTATGATCATCTTGTTCAAACTACTAAATTCCTTTCTGGCTTAGTACGTTTCTCTACACACATAAGATAAAGATTTACTTTTATTAAGTACCTTTTCTTGTGTCATTACATCTACACAAAATTCATTCAAGTTTTCATTGGCATATTGAAGTACTTCCCACATTACTCCAAGATTGGTTATCAACATGGTATTCAAATAAATCTGATTTTGATTAAGTATAAACATACAAAGAGTAAAACTTATTGATTCCTAGGAACAGTTTTAAAACAACCTTAGAACGTCTCTGGGACTAACATATTTTTTGCCGTCATTGTCAGGGATTAGAAGCAAGAAGATAAGTCTTCCCTAGGGACAACGACAAATTATACACTCCTGATTTCATAATGGACGAAACCAGGCAGTAGGCTTTAATTCACTTGGCGACTCCACCGAAGAAAACCTATCATCTAGACATAGATATACTCACCAGAACCCTAGTGATGAAGAATTAGTGGCTCTACAATATTTTGTCTCCTCCAGACACAAACGGGGAAAATATCAATCCACTTCTCCAGGCCACTGGCGAAGTTTCTCCCCACCTTTGTTTGGCCCTCAATTCCTTGAATCAAAATTCATTTTCCAAACCCCTAAAAGAGAACCTTCTCTCCAAAATATCCATACTCCTTTTGATTTTCCTGACTCTCAATCTATTCCCACTGGAAGCGAAGAATCTTCAACTCGTAAAAATCTGCTCAAATCCTTTATTACTCCTCAGGCGAAGAAACTGATCGCAGATCACCTCATGATAGGAGGAGGAGGTGGTGGAGGACAACCACCACCCAGAACACCTCGATGGGTTCCTAGCCGGAATTGACCTCTGCAATTTCCAAAACTCTTAAATGGTATGCCCACCCACTATCTAAAGTTGTTACCAAAGTATGATGGTAGTAAAGCAACATCTGTAGAAGATAAGGTAGATCGATTCCAAGAATTCACTAACAACATTCTTATCAACCATGATGATGTGTTCATGAGAGTCTTCACCCAATATCTAGAGGGGGAATCCAGAAAATAGTTCAGAGCACTACCTAATGCTTCCATCATCACTATGGAAAATCTGGAAACCACCTTCATCAAGAAATGGGGAATTAAGCGTGATAACCTCTACTATCTAAGAGAGTTTTCTGCCCTAAGAAAAGCACTTCTGAGAATGTGGTGGATTTCACAGCGAGATTCAACAAATTATATTATAGAATCGCCAAGGATATATGACCTACAGAATCTGTGGCCCGAGTTATGTATGAAGGATCCTTCCCCTCTGAATTCGCCATCATGCTGAGGGAGAGGATCACCCTCACTTAGTGTAATGCAAGATTATGCTATAGACGTTGAAGGAAATATGAGGGCAGGATTCAAGATCAAATTGACCAGTGACATTGAGTAGAAAGACAAAGGGAAGGCGAAAGAAGAGAGTGGCTCCTTAGGAGTTAAAGACTCTCAAGATGCAAATATTGATGAAATGACTTGCATTAAAAATAATCTGTCAAATAAATTTACCAGAAAGGAATTAGAAAGTAGTAGTCCTAAGAGACAATATCTTGCTCCCCCTCCTACTCAGTTCCAAAGGCCTTATAACCCACAGATGGCATACAGAGAAAAGAGGAATGATGAATAACTACTAAGACCACCCGTCCAAGATAACGGTAATAATCTAATCGAAATGCCAGAGGAATAAATATATGAAGAAGTTGAGGAACAACTTAATTGGATGGAAGAAGATTCTTATCTCATGCACCTCACTAGAGATAATTATGAAAATTCACTCCCACATAATCAGGTAGGTGGATATCCCAAAAAAACTAAAGAAAATGATTCATTCCCCGGTGAGTATCCATTATTCCCAAATTCTCAACAGAAAGGATTGCAAGAGAAGTATGACTTAAGGACAAGCTTTGAGTCAGCAAATAGATGCAATGATAGTCCTCCCAAGAATTCTCCCCAAAAGTCAGCCCAAGATAAAACTCCTCAAGCATCCCCCTTGTCAAAAAGTAAATACCTACCAAAGGATAAAGAAAGTAAGGCTACAGTTACGGATAGCCAAACAAATCCAGGCATCAACCCCCGTAAGAAATTAGAGCCAGATCCTAAAGAGCACAAAGAATTCCTTACACCTTTCAATTTGGAGCATGAATTGAGCAAACTAAAGATAGTTGTTCCCTATATGAATTGATGAAGAATCCTCTGTATCAGAAACAAATCGATCAAATGTTACACAGAATTGAAAGTATTGACTAGCAGGATTCTATAAATCTGAATGATGAAGCCCCAACTTTTCAATGTGGCCCTCACATCGACGATGAAGAAGATCCCACTCCTCCTTTTTACGTCACCCTAAATGTGCATGATAGATTCCTCCACAATTGTATGCTGGACTCTGGAGCATCCCACAATTTGATGCCCAAATTTATCATGGAACAATTGGCTAGGTAGAGATTACCATTCCTTATCATGATCTCCATAGTTTCGACTACAGAAAAGTAAGGTGTATAGGCATGATAAAATATTTGGTATTCACTCTCGCCAAATTGCCAGCCAAAAGTGTAATGATGGACGTAGTAGTAGTAGATGTCCTGGTCAAATATGATATCCTTCTATCAAGAAGATGGGATAAAAAATTGGGAGGTACCATGCATATGGATATGAAATATGCTACAATACCTGCGTTTGTTGGGGAGACTACACAATTGTACATAGAATCTATGCTTTCCTATGTAATTAGTGATCAAGAGAGTCCTATGAACTATCCCATATACGCAACTGATGAGGAGATGGGATGCTATATGTTGTGATTAGGTGATCCCTCTGAATAAGGAATGGTGCAAACTCAAGTAGCTAAATCTATTGCCGAGGATAACCGGGATCAAGTTTGGAAACTATACTTTGATGTAGCCTCCACCAAAGAAGAGTCTGGAGCTAGTGCAATACTATCATCACCGGCATGAGAAGAAATTGGTTTTTCCGATAAGCTATATTTTGATACTACTAAAAATGTCATGAATATGAGGCCCTCATCCTAGGTCTCCAAGCTGCTAAGTATTTGAAAGTCACTAAGTTGGTGGTCTTCGGAGACTCTGAGTTGGTGGTGAACCAGATCAAAAGTGTTTATCAAACAAAACATCCAAGGCTCAGAGCATATCAAAATCTTGCATGGAATCTTATTGAGAATTTTTTTTACGCTTTCAATATAACCTTTGTCCCTAGGGAGTGCAACCAACAGGTTGATTCGTTGCCATTAAAGGCTAGTTCTTTCAGACCTCCCAAGAAGCCGAAGATAAAATATGAAGTGGAAATATGATATCGCCCTTTTATCCCTGACAATATAAAAAATTGCAAGTCTTTTAGGATGATCAACAGATCGGCAAATGCTGTCTCCAGCTTATAGATGAGTTTTCAAGCACCAATATAGACAATGATGAAGAAGAAGAAGGAGAAAATATCATGTGGATAGAAGATGGGAAAACCCTAGGTTTGACCCAACAGATTGTTGTCCACAAGATCCTTCAACTAAAGAATAACTATATTCCTAAAGGACTAGTGCCTCTAGAACAAATGTTTGACAAGAACGAGATCCCAGTGAAACCAACTACTGAAGTTTTACAAGCAGTGAATGTTGGTACCCTTAAAGAACCAAAGTTCATAAAGTTTCACAATATCTTACAACCAAACAAAACCAAAAGTATGAGGACATTTTTAAATAATACATATATGTTTTTTCTTGGAAGTATGAAGACCTGAAAACTTATGATACAACCATCATACAACACAGGATCCCGCTAAATCCAAATGCTAATCCTATAAAGAAAACATTGAGGCAATTGAATCCTATCGTAGTCCCTGTAATTGAAAAAGAAGTGAGTAAGTTACTTGACGTGGAAATCATCATCCCTCTTTGATATTTAGAGTGGGTGGCTAACCTGGTACCACTCAGAAAAAAGACTGGAGAAATTCGGTTGTGTGTTGATTTCAAAAATCTGAATAAGTGCTCTTTAGAGGACAATTACCCTTTCCCCAAAATGGATCACATTCTATAGAAAGTGGTTGGGTCAACTATAGTGTCTATGATGGACAGATTTTCAGGTTATAACCAAAACACTATTAACATAGATTATAGCAAAAATACTGTAATGTACCCCTTCAAATAAATGCATAGCTAGACAATTCCATCAATCCTACTAGTTCCCTAGGTTGGATGGATACATTGGGTTTGAAATAAGGGAGCTATTAAATGATGTCTAGACATTAGATTGGAATAAATATTTAATAAAGGAGATAATTAAATAAATGCAAGAGAAAATCAAAGTGGCAATTGACCATGAAGACACATGGAGGATGTGGGGCCCACACAAGCTAGAATTTATGTGCCAAATGGCATTCTCCTCTTGCAATTTTGAATGCATGGGAAGCCTAATGTTCTTGGGATACGTTAGAAGGCTTATACACTTGGCCATATGCATCATAGGTCCAATTTAGATGGAAGTGTAACTCCTAAGGAGAAGGAAGAGTCAAATGAGGAGTTATTTGACACTTGGACTAGATTCCCTAACATATATGACAACAATGATGAAGATGCTATGACACTTATGAAAAATTGCAGATCTGATTGCTGACATCTAATTATTATGACATGTCAGGTATAAATATAGCATCCAATAACTCGCTCATGGAGTTGGGGAAGCTAAATGGGTTCCTATTCGAATTGGTGGAAGGTGGAAGGCTAGGAAAGGTAGGACACATGGAAAATATTGAGCCCTCACCCTAACTCAAATTGTCTTGAGTTTATGGATATATTGGGGACCTTAGAAGGCTAAGGATGTTTATAAAATATAGGGATAAAACAAGAGAAAGGCTTTTGATCATTTGAGAAAATTGCATTTGTGAAGAGAGAGAGCTAGTGGATGACTATTTTCTTGCCTTAGCCAATTTCGAGGGTGAAAGATTCCCATCCAAGTTGGTGTGTGGAGAGGCCATTCATGTATTTCATGGAGCTTTAATGGATTCTTTATTTGCAGCTTTAAGCTAAAAGGAAGCTTGTGGTTTCTTCTAGTGCAACTCACTCACTCAACCATTTCCACTTTTCATTGCATATTCTTGCTCCATGGATGAGGGTTCTTTCGGTGAGCTATTGTAATCGTTGGGGGAGATTTTCATGACCCATTTATGTTGTAACAATATTAATATACTCTTTTTTCATATTCATAAATGTATCAGGTCTAAAATACAGTTGGAATGATGTAAATCTAATGTTTAATGAACAAACAGTGCCATTTCCCTACTACCTTGTTGTGAACCAATGTAATGTTGATGGATTCGAATGAATGAGTAGAATATTGAAGGTTTATTGATGTATGCAATTTAAATGATGTATTTGAATAGTTTCATATTCATTATATAAGCATTTGAAGTCATTTTGTGAAGTTTCATTGCATTTGGGGAAGATTTGATGCCATTTCCCCCAAGGTCAAACTAGTGATTTTGCTGCTATTTGGGAGATGGTTAGAACAAACTTAATAACTGATTAATGGTGCACATGAGACCTTATTAATTTCCCTTAGACATAACCTACCTATTTTCTGAACTTTGAATGGGTTTGGAGGCATTTGGAGAGCCTTTTTCAACACTTACCCTGGGGGATTTGAACCTCAAATTGCTAGCTAAATTCTATACTTTGTCCAGAATGTTAAAGGGGTTTATAGAAGTATATTGGTGGTAATATATCATTTATGAAAATAATATTAAATTCCTAATATCATTTATATACCTTCTCAGAATATTTGGGAGCATTTGGAGCAAATTGGAGACCTAGACATCAAAACTAGTCAAAGGTCGAATTAGGGAAAAAAGTTGAAAATTTTGCAATTTTAATAAAATTATTAAAAAGGGAAATTACAAATACAACATTTACCACACCATGGGGAAATTTAATGTATGATAAAATTACCTTTGGTCTTATTAACTTTGGGGCAACATTTCAAAGGGCTATGGATATATTTCATTCATAGGTGAAAGGAAAAATTTATTGTTATATATCTGGATGATATCACAGTATTTTCAAAATATGATAAAGATCATCTCCAACATCTGAAGCAGACCTCTAGGAAATGCATAAAATTCGGTCTATCTCTCAATCCCAAAAAATCCTTATTTGCAATGACAGAGGGAAAGCTATTGGGGCACATTGTCTCCAAAGACAAAGTAAAGATAGATCATGATAGAGTAGCCGATATCAAACTAATTGAGCTCCCAAGGAATAAAAAGGAGGTATAGTACTTTATCGGTAAAATAAATTTCCTACGAATATTCATCCCCAATTTTGCCAAAATAATGAAAGATATCACTGATATGTTAGGAAAAAATGTTGAGATCAAATGGACCACAACTGCAACAAATTCTTTTAAACAGATAAAGGATGCTTTAGGAGAAGCATATGTTTTGACTAGTCCTGATTACACAAAGGAATTTCTTATATTCTCCTTTTCCTCTGAGGTTACCATTGCAGTAGTCCTCGTATAGAAAAATAGCGAAGGACATGAGCATCCCATCGCCTTTTTTAGCCGAGCATTGAGAGATGTTGAGCTGAAATACAACATGATGGAAAAATAGGCTTACGCACTAGTCAAAGCCCTTAAGTAATTCAGAAATTGTGTTCTACACTCCAAGATCATCACTTGCGTCCCAGGGAGCACCATCAAGGATATTCTGTGTCAACCAGATAGCAAGGGAAGAAGGGGAAAGTGGATCTCCAAAATCCAAGAGTATGGCACGGAAATCAAGCCTACTAAGCTGGTAAAAGGACAAGGACTAGCCAAAATCCTAGCTGAGTCAAATTATCAAGCCCCCTCGAGATAAATTTAATAGATTGACTTCATGGTCATGAGGGAGAATGTATTCAACAAAATCTTCTTGATAACGTATCTGAAATTTTTTCTCAGTCGGGATGGTACAAAGACATTGTTTACTACCTACAACAACTCACTTGTCCTCCTAATCTAGATAAATCCAAAATGAGATCTCTTAAATTGAAAGTTGTCAAGTATTGTATTCTAGATGGATATCTCTTTTTAAAAGATCCTCTTGGAATTCAATTGAATTGTATTGTTGAAGAAGAAACTGAAGGCATAAGAGAAGATTTTCACAAAGGCATGTGCACAGGACACCATGCATGGCGAGCCATTGCCTACAAAGTCCTACGAGCTGGATATTCCTAGCCTACATTGTTCACTGATGCTAATAAGATTGTTAGATCATGTAGGGAATGCCATTTATTTGTAGGAAAGCAAAAACTTAAACCATTGCCCCTTAAACCAGTCAAAGTGGAAGATCCATTTCAACACTGGGGCATTTATTTTATAGGAGAGATAAATCCCCATTACAGCGGAAAACATAGATGGATCCTTACAACCACTGACTATTTCAAAAAATAGGTGGAGGAAATTCTAACAAGGAAACACAAATGATACGGTCATAATAAATTTCCTAGAAGAAAATATTTTAGAAAGATTTGGTTCCCAAGAAATATCATTAAAGATAATGCTAAGGATTTTAAATCCTCCAAAATCATGAGCTTCTGTCAAAATTACAAAATTGAATTAATTCATTCAACAACTTACTACCCTTAGGGAAAAGGCTTGGCAGAGTCCTACAACAAAATTTTGGTGACTATCATTAAGAAGATGCTACATACAAATAAAAGGTCTTGGGACTCCCAGCTGAAATTTGCACTATGGGAAGACATAGTTAGTGTTAAACACATTATATGCACCTCACCATTCCAAATTGTCTATGGCAAAGAGGTCATACTTCCTATTCAGTTGGGTTTATCAGTGATGAAGCTATTACAGTTAGAGCGGGAAGAACCAAATAATATGGATAGAAGGATTCGTCAACTGATTGGAATGCAACATGTTAGAGAACAGCTGGATAAAGCTACCAAGATGCACCAAGATAGGATTAAGGCAACATTTGACCGAAGAGCCATCGCTCGGGATTTTCAACATGGATACCTTGTTCTGAAATGGGATGCTAGAAGGGAAGAAAGAGCCAAACATGGAAAATTTGATAACCAATGGTTGGGCCCATCCAAGGTTTTTACAGTCCATGAAAACAACACTTACGAACTGGTGCAACTCAATGATGAAATCTTCGGAAATCCTATAAACGGGATATTTATGAAGCGATGTTTTCAATATTAAATCTCCATCCTGCTCAAACAATGATTTTTGTATCATATATGTATTATATGTTTTTCCTCTTTTAATTATGCAAAAAGTATGTTATGCTCACATTTTACTTTTCTCTCTCACTATTCTCTGTTACCAGATTTTTCAAAGTGAAAAACAAATACGACTCCACGACCTAATGGACTTAAAGGCACTAGTCTACTATTCTCAGCCTCTTTTGAATAAAAATGCTTCCCCCGCTGAAGCCAATGTTAGTACTAATATTCACAGCTTGATCGGCTAGAGGCATTATTACCATTCACTAACCTGACGAGGATCTCTAAGCGGAATCTAGAACAACAACGACACAGAAAGGAAGAAATATAGCTCACCCCATGGATAAATATCGACTATGGAAAAGATAAAGGAAACTAAAATGAAGATGTCTGCTTGATTTTAGATCATAAGCTGATATTTCATTCAGGGAGTCAAAGCACTCGACGTTTATCAAGCTCAGAACGCCCCTAAATCAAAATAGTTGTAAACACATGTCAGCCTCAGAGCAGTTTAGGGCCCCGGAAGCAACTTCTCCAAACTGTTTGTCTCGAGCTTTGAAACTGCTAAGAAGGCTCCATGGTGTTTTCAGCCATGATCCTCCAAGCAGAGAGCCGTCAGAATAAAGGTGGGGCCCGCCCCATAAATTTCTACTAGCTGGGCACGAATCTCAAGGAGATATCGAAGGAAGATCGACGTCTACTTGAGCTTTAGCGAATTTAGGATGCTCAGAGTGTAACACCCCAAGTGCATCACTTAACGGAAACAACCATTTCCACATGGTGGCTTGACATTGAGTGAGGGCCCAAAAAGAATCCTTCCCAAACTGCCTTCTTCGAGCCCTGAAACCACAAAAATATGCCACAGTGGTTTTAGCCATGAGTCACCAAACAACGAACCGTTAGAAAAAAGTGGGGGCCCGTGTTAGGATATTCCTATACTCCATCCTAGTCCCACCAATATTTTGATCATTTACATTTGCAGTCATGCATGCACTTTTAAGGTTTGCATGCATCATTTAGGGTTTGCATGCATTCCAGTCATAAGTCCCAACACCTAGCCCTTAGTTAGCTAGCCCATAGAGCTTCCTTCCACTCAGTTTCATCCCTCCTAGCCTGTCATGTGCCCTCCTTTCACCTACTGCATGAGAAGGGTGCCTTTCTCACCTACCAGTCCAGTTTACTTCAGTTATCCACCAGTCTTTCCTTGATTTGAGGCCATACTAACTCCTCACTGCTGTTATCACTCCAATTGACCTCCGATGAGACATGACTACCTGTTCTGACTCTAGTTAGCTCCTCATGCACCCTCCACTGATCCTCCTTCATTTAGTTAGTTCCAGTTACACCTACCACACTCAGTTATACTCATTTTGACTGATGGTTGATAGTTACTTGAGCATTGATGACTCCACAGATGACGACATAGACTACTAGTTGTGCTCCAATGGCACTCCAGTGATCTTTTGATCACTCCATGAAGGCTAATTTGAATTTCCACCTTAGGCATTCGAATCCTCATGCATTGTACTATTTATTTGTCCATATTGTGATTAATTAATCAGTGTGTGTGAAGTATTTTTGCTTCTATCCAAGTTCTACAGTATTATTATTCTGTTGCTCATTATACTTCATTGACCACTCTTCTTCTATTTTCATGCTTAATCATAATTACTCTTGTGAGGTATATATCATCTCTTAGATCTGTTGTGAGGATTTTCACATGGTATCAGAGCATGTTGAGAGTATTGTTTATCTCCATTCCTGAGAGTTTTTTGCAGGTTATTATCAATATTTTGAGTGCAGCAGTTGCAACAGTTTCTGCACTTTTGCAGCAGTAGCAGTTGTAGATATTCTCTATTGTTTTTGTAGGTCTTCTACAACTTCAATGAATTCAAAAGAAATCCCTCCTCTTTCTCCACTCAACTATGATGAATGGAAACCAAAAATGATAGCATATTTGAAGAGCCATGATCTCTTTGACTGTTGTTTTGAAAGAGAGTTTGAATCTTCTGAAGAGGAGATTGATTGGTTAAATAAAGGTGACGAAGATTTTGGATCAATGATGCTTGCTATGTCTGAATACATGATATACCAATACCTTGATGTTGTTGAAACTCCAAAAGAGCTATGGGCCCATCTGGATGAAAGATATGGTAGACATAATAAAGGGATTGGTCCAAACCCTTTCGAGAACAAGCAAAGTGATGCATTCGCCCTCCTTGATGATCTCATTGATCATGAACCAATATCAAACACATCTCATATTGAAGTTGTCCACAAAGAACTTGCAGATTCTACACTCATGCTCCAAATTTATTCTCTTTCTGTGCCAAATCACAGTCTAGATATTGCAAAAGGTCCTAAATCCTCTCTTGCACCAGAGTTTGTTGGTCTGCATCATGATCTATTGAATGTTTCTGAGGTCAAATCAGCTATTGGAGGTAATACATTCGCTCTCCTCAAGCAATCACCTCTTATTTACTACTATATGATCATTATTCCATGCTTTTAGAAGGTTATTGAAGAATATGGCCATGGCCATTCGCTTGGGATAATTTCTCATGCACTTACTGGTTTTGATCTTACCTCTTATGGTTCAAAGGAGATCTCAAGAAACCATGATTCAAGTCTTGGATCTAATTTGGATTCTAAGCAATTACTACTTGGGATAATTTATCATGCATATGATAGTTTTGATCTCACCCCTGCTGGTTCAAAGGAGATCTCAAGAAACTATTCTTCAAGTCTTAAATCTGATTTGGATTTCAAGTAGTCATTATTATTTGATGGTTCTTGTTGGCATAATCTCACCCATGATGGCTTGAAGCAGAAGACAAAAGATTATCTGCATATTCATTTTTTTTATCCTACCTCAATTGATTCGAATCACAGGTTCAAGGATCATCCTCATACTTTTGGATTTGTTCTCATCACATTCGATCTGAAGAGCAAGTACAAGCACATGCTTTTTGAGCATGATCCACTTCTTCCCAAGAAGAAGATACCTCCAGACATATGACCAAGCATCACACCTGCTTGAGTTTGGAGCATTTATTTTTTGTGTGTGCCTTACAGTCTGTTTTAAGGGGGGGATATTTTTCCCATGAAATTTTCCCCACTTCCCTAGGTTATTGACTGTTATTATTCATTGTATTTGGTGACCTTTGGTCTTAGTTACCAGGGCCCAGGATGGATTAAGGGGGGGTGTTAGGATATTCCTATACTCCATCCTAGTCCCACCGGTATTTTGATCATCAAGGGGGGGTGTTTGCATTCATTTCCATGCATTCCAGTCATCAGTCCCAGCGCCTAGCCCTCAGTTAGCTAGCCCCCGGAGCTTCCTTCCACTCATTTTCATCCCTCCTAGCCTGTCATGTGCCCTCCTTTCACCTACTGCATGAGAAGGGCACCTTTCTCACCTACTAGTCCATTTTACTTCAGTTATCCACCAGTCTTTCCTTGATTTGAGTCTGGACTGACTCCTCACTGTTGTTATCACTTCGATTGACCTCCGATGAGACATGACTATATGTTCTGACTCCAGTTAGCTCCTCGTGTGCCCTCCACTAATCCTCCTTTATTGAGTTAGTTCCAGTTACACCTACCATACTTAGTTAGACTCAGTTTGACTGATGGTTGAGAGTTACTTGAGCATTGATGACTCCACTGATGATGAGATAGACTACTATTTGTGCTCCGATGACACTCCAGTGATCTTTTGATCACTCCATGAAGGCTGATTCGAATTGCCACCTTAGGAATTTGAATCCTCATGCATTGTACTATTTATTTGTCCATATTGTAATTAATTAATTAGTGTGTGTGAAGTATTTTTGATTCTATCTGAGTTCTATTGTATTATTATTATATTGCTCATTATACTACATTGACCACTCTTCGTCTATTTTCCTGCTTAATCATAATTACTCTTGTGAGGTATACATCATTTCTTAGATTTTTCGTGAATATTTTCATAGCTCGCCCCATAAAGTTTCATCGACTGGGAACGAATCTCAAGGAGATCTTGAGGGAATATCAACATATGCCTGAGCTTCAGGGTGTTTAAGACGCTTGTAGTTTAACACCCCAAGTGCGCCGCTGAATGGAGACCACCATTTCCATGTGGCAGCTTCACGTTGAGTCAGGGCCAGAAAAGAAGTCTTTCTAAACTACCTTCTATGAGCCCTGAAACCACTTATGGGTTGTGGTTTTCCATCTCTCACCTCATTCTATCCTCATTGTTTTTGCTTCTTAAGACACCCCTAATGGTCGTTACTGCTGCCATTTAGGAGAAAATGTCTCCTTGCATTCAAAGAACCAACTACCCCTCGGCTAGTGAGCCAATCTTTGGGGGCTACATCTACCCCTCATTAAAACCCATAAAATTCAAACATGTCCCTATAAATACGCCCCCTGGGAAACTACTAGGCATTCTGCTTCCAACATTCCGAGCTCCTCATTCATCACTCTCTGTGCCAGCTTTCCCATCTCCCAAATCCAATCAGTACCAGCGTTCCCTTGTCCATTCCAGCATTACCATGGCTTCTGCTTCTGCCCCCTAAGCCCCCTCTGCTTCTGAAGTGCTCAATCAGGATGACCACCTTGACGACGCATTTTTCGACGTCCATGACTCTGTATCCTCTTTCTTGAACCTGCATAAGTTAGCCCGTGAAGTCCCTAATGAAGATGGACCTTTCAAGGCCAGGAGCAGAGCTGCTAAAAAATTAGTTGAAGAACTACTAGCATATTTTGGCTTCTCGCTGAGCATAGTGTGCAAGTATGATCCTCGAGCGATCATCTCTCAAAAGAGGCAGGCTTCTAGGTCAGCGATGTACCTCCATGAACGTAATGCATTGTTGAACAAAATAGCCAACCTAGATAGCTGGGAGCAGAGCCAAGCTGCATTAGATCCTAGCAAGGCCGCTAGAGCATCGGTCATATCAAATCCTCTTAAGGTGGACACATTGGGAAAAAGGGACACACCAGAGCACACATTTACAACTGAAAAAGAGGGATCAGGGAGCATGGCATCAAGGGTGAAAAGATTAAAAGAGGAAGGAACGTCCAGTGCAATGTCAAAAGTCGTGCCAACACCCATGTCTTTGGAACCTGTCATCCTCGAAAGTTTCCCATCTGCAACGTGGCCTAAGAAGTAGGAATCCCACTCCACAGAGGGATCTGTGGTCACCACATCACATGTTAAATTGAGTTTGTTTGAGCTATACGCTCAAATTAAAGATGAGAACGTCAACCTTGAAAACTATTTGTTCCCAAATAATGAACTTGACACAAGAAAGCAATCTAGGATTCTGTCTTCCATAGATCTGAGGCAGGGAACCCTGAAAATGGCGATTCTAGAACCACTAACACTTGGGGTAAAGAAAGTACTCTTGAATTTCAAGACTACTCAGGTTACTGTAAACTTGGACGCATTCCCCTCTAAATAAATCATGGAACTTCACCGGCAGATAGGTGAAGGAGTATACATAGATGTAATTAAATATACTATGAGCACCAATAAGCTACAGGTCATCGTCCAAAAGCTGGAGAAACAGTTGAAGAATGAGAAATCTTCTAGCAAAGATAAGCAGTTGAAAATTGCTTACTTAGAACATCAAATTGTAAAAATCGTGCAGAATCCAAATGACATGGCTCCATTACAAGCCATGCTGAAAGAGAAGGAAAAAGAAATTGCAGGCCTCAAGAAAACCTCATCATCCCCACAATTGAGCATTCATAAACTGTCGAGGTGTCAGCAATACAGTAAAAACTAGATAAATCAGTGGTTGATGGCTAGACATTTAAAGAGAAATTATTGCTTTGGAAAGCGAGTTGGATGATCTAAGGAAGATAAATCAAGACATCCTCCAACAAAGGGCTGCATCATTACAGGTTTCGCCATCTGTCAATCCTACTGACAAACTGGCCCAAGCAATAGCTGAAATGAGTCTTAAAGACACGTAGCTAAATCAAGCACATGGCTAGCTGAAGATGAAGTGTGAGGAGCTCTTCCTCATAAATGAAAAATTTATCTGAAGAGACCAAGTCATTCCCATGCTACAACAATCTAAGGAAGAGCTCCTGAATAAAGTCCAGGATATATCTAGAATGCTGACTCATAAGCACCTAATAAAAAGTGCCAAGTTTGCAATATGGGAGCAGGTAGCAGCTTTAAAAACCATGCAGTGGATCCATTTCTCTGTGAACGAAGAATAGTATGAGATTGCCCAAGCCGCCGCTCAGGATCTGCAATCAATTGCTAACGGCATGATTAATAAGATCGATCTAGCCAAAGTGGTGATCAATTTCTTAAATGAGAAGATCTTTGAGGAGCTCCAGACGTATTGTGTTCGTGGCCGAACTAAAATCATCATGGAAGAAATTAACGTGATTTCCAAGGGAGTGTGTGCTGGGAACATCGTTGACATGGCACTTCAGCTAAAGCAAGATGTGCACTCATTCAAATATCTATTCAAAATAGTTTTTCCCCTTGGCCTCCCATATTTCTGGGATGGACATGGACACCTCTATCCAAAAGAAAACTGCAATTCTATGATGTTAGATGCGAGGAACTACAAAATTCACAAGGAGGATACTCTACAAGAGATCAATGGAAGAATGATCGTGGACAAGTTGCATACCAATTTGAGATGCTAAATCACCTTCAAACTATTTTCAGAAGTCTACCAAAGTCCTCTTTTGAGTGGTATATCGAACTAGAGTCATCCCTTAGAGAACTCAGAGTTTTCCAGTATCCTATGGGAAAGTATTGGAAAAGAATCACGAGATTTCTCCATATCCATCAGTTAGAACAATATACAAAGTTGGAAGCAACGGTCAGAGATTCATCATCACAGCCAGTAGCAGGAGCATCTTCCATGTAGCAGGACATTCCTCCACTTCAGCAGGATGGACCCCAGTCACAACAGCAGACAAGTAAGCATTAGTCCAGCCGACTACTTTTTGTAACTGATTTTGTTAGAAAATACAAAAATAAAACTTTAAGCTGTTTGGCTGTAACAAACCATTTTGTAAGGCCTGTGAGAGCTATATATATTAGAAAATGCCAAAGCCTCAGGATCGACTCTTTTTGTATGAAGAGTAACTTCAGATAATTAAAGTCTGATCAAGATATAAAGAAAGAACTTCAAGCTCCATCTTGGTGTTTTGTGGATTCAAAGCTTTGATATGTTCAGTTAGTAATCTCTCCTCTTGTGATTTCATCCATTTCATATATTTTATATGATTTGCATAGTTAGTCTTGTTCCATATATGAGTGCTACCAGCTTAAATTACTATTTCTAGATGTTTATTGCACGAAATATTCATGGTATATGATCTAGTTATAGTATCCTCATAATTTTCGGATTGTATCTCTGTGATCATCTTGTTCAAACTACTGAATTCATTTTTGGCTCAGTACGTTTTTATAGACACATAAGATAAAGATTTAATTTTATTAAGTACCTTTTCTTGTGTCATTACATCTACACAAAATTCATTCACATTTTCATTGGCATATTGAAGTACTTCCCACATTACTCCAAGATTGGTTATCATCATGTTATTCAAATAAATGTGATTTTGATTAAGTATAAACATACAAAGAGTAAAACTTATTTACGCCCAGGCACAGTTCTAAAACAACCTTAGAACGTCTCTAGGACTAATAGATGAAACATGGGGTTTAAACCTTAATTGAACCTTTTTGAACTCGTGAAGCATAAAAACCACCTAGAAACCACATGAGCCCTCATTAGGGAGTATTTTTCCTAGGATTTATTTACGGGTGCCATTAAGATGGTTTATGCACTGTGGATGGGTCTTCATGCCTTGGCCATGGTTGTGGTAATGAAACAAGAGCCTCTATCCCTTTAGCATGTATGGGGGAGGCAAATAAAAACCTTGGGCCCTAAGCATAGATTCTCAAGTTCAAGCACCATGAGAACATCCTTAGACCACCACATGGGACCATGAATAGATAAAATGGTATGCCCCTTGTATGAGTTTTTTATAGGCCTTTAAACAGGATATTGGTGTCATGAGTGGGGATCTATGCACTACAGATAAAAGGGGATTTACCAAATAATGATAGAGTGAGATGGGTGAAGAGGGTTAGAGTGAGAGGGGGAGTAAGTTTAAGGGGGGAGAGAGAGAGAGAGAGAGAGAGAGAGAGAGACTTTGTGTGTGTCAGAGAGAGAGAGAGAGAGAGACTTTGTGTGTGTCAGAGAGAGAGAGAAAGAATGACTGAAATTTATATGCTTGTTGAAAGGAATACAATGGATTCCCTCACCCTCTCTATGGTTGATTAAGGTAAAATTTGCTCGATCGTTATGGGCAAGGTATGGTTAGGTGTTCTGTGTGTGTGTGTGTCTGTGCGAGAGAGAGAGAGAGAGAGGAGGGTTAAGGAGAGATATAGATGGGGGGATAAAGATATAATTTGGTCCTTAGGCCGTTTAACACCACTTCTCAGGCTCAATAACCATGAGCAATTCCTATAAACCACAACACAAACACTCTCTAAGAATTATTTAGCATCAAATTTGGATATAGGTGTTTTTCATAACAAAGATGGGCCATAGGGTCTCAAACATGGCTGAGTAACGAAATACATCATTATATTGTTTAATCTTCTAATGTGTAAGAGCCTTCAATAGGTCCTTGAACCAACACATGATCCCCTTGTACAAGTTCTTTGTAGGTTTTTGTGCAGTACATAGAGAGAAGGTTTAGCAAATAATGATAAAGAATGAGATGGGAGATGAGGGTTAGAGAGAGAGGCAGGGGAATGTTAAGGATAGAGAGAGAGAGAGAGATCTTGACCAAAATTTATATCCTTGCTGAAAGGAATACAATGGATTCGCTCACCCTCTCCATGGTTGGTTGAGGTACAAGCTGCTTGAACATTATGTGTGAGGTAGGGTGACATGTTCTCTATGTGTCTGTGTGTGTGAGAGAGAGAGGGAGAGAGGGGGGGGTAACTTAGCAAATCAGTTGCTACAGACATGGACAACAAAACTACCATTGAAGCAACAACCAATTCAACCTATACAAGCATAGAGACGCACAATAAATACAACATTGTGCAGCTAATGAGAATAATGATATGTATGAAAGTTTTTATTTATTACTCGCCGCTCCAAATTACATCAATAGGGCCATGCACTACTTCTTCAAGCCCAACCTATACATTGGCATAATCGAGAACCAAACGTAACTGCTAGGGATCTACTTCTCATCTTTACGTTGTTGCTCATTTAATCCCTTCTATGGTTGCTTCCTCCTATCCCTCCTTACATACAATATTTACATCTTTCACATGGCTAGAGGGATGCCAATAGATAGCAAGACCGTTCAGCTTCCAGCGTTTTCGGTTTACATTCTTACAAAGGAACCGTTTCATCTTCTATCTGAGCGGTTAATCACTTGGTAGATACTTAGGAGTCATATCACTGTTAACTCTTCCTCGGGTAGGTGTAGCATCCCATCTGCTAATATGTTGCGCCAATCAATGCCCAAAGTCGCATCACTATGCATCCTTCATTTAGTAGGTGTACCATCCCAAGTGTTCATCGAGGGTTTTAGGCTCATCATCGAGGGTTTTCACTCCACAAATATGGCTGATTCTTTAGGCTCAGCATCTTCAGAAGCAATGAACAGTGTACAATTTGAATGCGGTTGTTGTTGTTTTGAATTTCTAATAGAAAATATGGTACAGTGTAAAGAAGGGCACCGATTTTGTTTTCGATGTGGAAGGTTGAAGAAATCATATATGGAAGTTTCAAAGTGCATGCTTCTCTACCTTGCATGTATACTGATTATAACTGCCAAGAGTCAATTCCTTTTATGGAGATTCGGAGGGCACTCCGAGATGATGTCATTGAAAGATATGAGCAGTGCCAGGCCCGAGAAGCTGTAATTGAAGCCAAACTTGAAAACCTTGTTTATTTCCAATTTTCCAGTATTCCTTGTGAAGTAGACAAATGTGTGCAAGTTTTTTACTGTTCAAACCCTATATGTTTAATGGCGTCATGTATCACACGCAAGGAGCCAAGTCACATACCTTTACGGTGTGAAGAGATTGAGCAGACATCTGAGACTGATGCTCGTAGAAAAATTGAAGAGAGGATGACAAAAGCCGTAATAAGGGAATGCAAAACCTGTGAGGCCGAGATAGTAAAGATCGATGGATGCAATAGGGTGACGTGTACTAGGTGTAGAACAACTATGTGTTACGTTTGCCGACATGCCGTCTCGTCCAGCTATGAACATTTTTGTAGTCATCATTATCCTCGAGAACCAGGGAAACCCTGCCAAATATGCAAGGTCCATAAGTGTAGTTTGCGGGAGGCTGAGGTAGAAGATAATGTGGCACTGGATGCAAGGGAAGAGGCATTAAAAGACAGTACAACCAGCCCAACTTGTTTGATCAGAAAATTGGACCTCCTCTTGTAAAACAGACAGTACAACCATCCAATCGACATCTACCATTACCCCAAGTCAAACTTGTAAACGAAGGACGCAGAGTTGAATTTGAGGGGAGGCAGTAGATCCAGCTAGTTGGCAATCATATTGCAAACATGGAGATCCCTCTACCAGTAGCTCCTCCAAAAATCGTAAGAGTTGATCATGAAGACGGCTACCTGGGAGATCCCTCTACCAGTAGCTCCTCCTGCAAATATGCAATTACAAGCTAACGAAGCTGATGGTACCCAAGAAGACGGCGCTGAAGATAAAGTAGGTGATCTCCAAAGCAACTGATTTTCCAGCTTCCAACGAAATTCATCAACTTTCATATTGATTTTAATCGTTCTCCATTCTCTTCTTACAAATTATTTTCTGTATAATTAATATATACAGAACTCTTTGATTTAATCTCTTTAATTCCTTTAACCTACAACTTTCCTTTTCATTTCATTGTGGTTATTTATACTTAGTGTTTTTCTTTAATTTATATATTTAATTGTAGTTATTAATGTGTATTTGTGTTCATTCTTTATGCAATGATTTTCTCAACCAGGGTAGGTACTAGAGATGAAGATATGGATAAAGGTGTTTTTTTCCAGTTTCTAAATTTTGCACCTAAACATCAAATTGACCCACTTCTAGGATTAAAAAGTGTATTTTGCACCTAAAGATGAAATTTACCAGTCACACTAGTGACAAGGAAACAATGTGGTGGAATTGGCATGATTATTATAGGGAATTTGATAAGAATGGGTACTAGTATTTTAAGGCACACTAGTGGTAGGGAAGGTTACATTAACCTATGGAATGGGGAAACATGAGTGCCCCTCGTAGCCACATGAAGCATTGTTAAACTAGACCCATGGTAAAAAAACCAAAAGGTAGTGATGAACCTACTTCCAATACAACTATACCATTAAGTCCTTCAACCATATTTTCTTTGGTCAATGCTTGAATATAGTTTTAGTTGAGGTGTCCAAACCTCTCATGCCAAATTATACTAACCTCATTAGCATGTGACAGAAGAGCTTTAGGAGAGGAGTAATAGGGAAAGTGTGAAAACTTGTACATTCTGGACTCATGATCTACAACACCAACTGCTACCACTTTTCCTATAGAAACTTCAGAAATTTCCACATCTTCTTGAGTGAAAATCACTCTCTTGGACAAATAAGTGTGGGTCATTTGGTAAACAAAGAGGAGATTTGCTGGAAGATCTCGCACATACAACACATTACTGAAGTACCCATTGTCTAGAATGATCTTCCCAAAGCCTCTTGTTGGGATCTCTGAGTCATCACCCATGAGAATAGGAGGACCACTGTAAGGTGAAAGAGTAGAGAAAACATCTCTTGCAGAAGCCATGTTCATTGAGGCACCTGAATCTATGATGAAAGAAGAGGATCCTTAGGTACTAGCCAGCAATGCATGGCATCTTTCCTTGTCTTCGGAAACACCCTCCTTTTGCTTTAAACTTTCTGGAAGAGGAATGTTGTTTTTTTGAAGAAGATGAGTCATTATGTCAATGGTCTTCTTCATGCATGCACTTTTAGGGTGCCAACCCTTTTGAGAGTAAGTGAATTTGGTCTTCTCCTTCTTCTTTGCATTCTCTTTGACATAGTTTGAAACCCCTTCAGAAGATATGTGCCTCTCTTTGGCTTTTCTCTTCTCTTGCTGCTTCGAACTTTTGGGATTTTGCTTCCTTTGAATCACCAACTCCAAGAACTTGGTCATTTTTCTTGATGGTACCCATTTGAACCAATTTATCTTGTTCTTGTGTAAGCATCTCCATGAAGTCTGCAAAGATGGAATCCTCCAGTTTCGAACAGTGAGCTTTGTGGATTGGAATGTTGAAACAAATTTAGAGTGTTAAGGACCCAACTTCGAAATTATGGACAACACTAGTTGTTCGTCTTTTTTTTCAATGCAACCTTGCTTGAGCTTCAAGACCAAGGATTTGAACTAGGTGAAGAAGTATTGGATGGTTTTGAAACTGCTTGGGCTCAGAGAGATCAACTCATTCTCAAGTTGGTCGCCCTTCAATTCATTAGTCTTCCCAAAAAATGACTCAATATTGAGCCAGAATTCATTCGGAGTATTGAGACTTTCAATATGAAACAAGAGGTCTCTTGAGATGCTGAGACATAGCATGCCAAAAGCTTCATCCATTCTGTTGAAGAAATTCGACTGCTCTACTGCAGAATTTGGCTCATTTTTAGTCCCCATGGTAACTTCAAAGAGACCCTTGGATCTCAGTTGGATTATCATTCCATCCTTTCACTCAAAGTAGTTGAATGGAATGAGAAAGATTACATGAGACTGATCCATTCTGTAGCTTGTGCACTTGGTGACAAAGAACATTGTAAACCTGCAATGCAAAACACACAATCACTCAGGAGGGGATCCTAACTAGCTAATTCGAACCTTGCATTTACATAAGGCACATTCGAGAGCGCATCACATCCTCGGTAGAATACAAATGATTGCTCCAATGGCTTCAAGGAAATGGACCTGGCAATTTATGTGGTTGCTCCACTGCTTCTAGTGCACTTCTCAAGCAAACTATTTCGACTAGAATCTCCCATAGCTATGATACCATGCAAAATTCAACTCATAGTAGGATCAAATAGCTAAATATATCCTCACAATCAATAAATGTGACTAACTATGGACAAAATAGTGTAAAAGAGGCACTTTGAACACACAAATGATCAAATAGGGGGTTATTTTATTACTGTCCAACCCAAAAATGAGTTGTGATCACCATTATATTACATTTGGGAAAAATTGTGAGCTTTTGGAGGCATCCGAATAAACTACAAATGGCTAGCTTCCAGTGGACCTCAATCCCCCCTAGGTTGACCAATAGTCTCCCAAATCACCTCAAACAGTCACAAATTCTCAATATGAATGTTGGGATAGCATGGGAAGGAATTAAATATGGTAGCACATCAGTGGTGGAGGATTTGGAGGAGTGTAGGGGGCCAAGGATAGGCCAAAACTGACAAGGACGGGACAAAATGGCCACATTCAATGCATGGGCACCTCAGGTCAAATTCATATCCAAAAAATAGGGGATAAGGGCGTGCCTCAACCAGGTAGTGGTAATAAATGATGGTGGTGGCCATATATGAGTGCACCTAACTGCTTGTTTGACCAAAACTAGGCGCTTAGGTGGTGGAATGCATCATTAATGCCTAAAAACCTTGGATAATCATCATTAAACATGTTTTGGACCAATTGATCATCAAAATATCTTATCAGACTATGGTCCTAGGTGTAATAATTTTCTAACAAGGATTGATGTGTGGGTTTAAAATAGATGCATGGAAAGCACATAATTGCAAAAGTGGAAATTATGCACATGAGAAGCATTAAAGGTTTATTCTACCTATATTTTTGAATTAATGGTGGGGTGCATGTTCGGTGGTACTTGACACCCCATCAATATTTTTTTGGTGCCTCTAAAACTTAACCATATGCAATTTTGAGCACCATATTATATATTTCTTGAGAGGTGGGAGTTGTTAGTCAATTCATGGTGAATCCTTGTAAGGAGAATTGGAATATTTATGGGGCACTTCAAATATTTTTATTTTCTATAGATCGATAAATATACAAATTAAAGGTTTCCAAATTCTGATTATGCTGGAGATAGAGATGGAGGAAATTCTACTATAGGATATACTTTCAATCTTGCTAGTGGAGCTGTAAGCTAGACATCTAAGTTGTAGTCAATGGTTTCCTTATGAACCACTAAAGTAGAATATATGACAGCAACTAAGGTTTGTACTAATGTAAAATGGGTAGGGCGATTGATATATGAATTCAAGATGATGTAGGCGAGTATTACCTACATCATCACATTCCAAGTGCTATTCATTTAGTGAAGAATCCAACATTTCATGGTCACATGAATCATATTGATATGTAGTACCCTTTCATAAGAAAAGTATTTGAAGACGGTAGGATTTTGTTGGAGAAATTGATAAATTGATGATAATACTAAAAATATGATTACAAATACGATAAAAACAGAGAAGTTTGAATGGTGCAAAAAATATCAGCTCTTGATGAAAATGAAATGAAGGCATCAATATTAGGAAATGTCACGTGAGCGGAAAATATATTCAAGGGTCTTCTTGAATATTGAATTCAAGTGGGAGAATGTTAGGAGGTGAAGCCTATATATAGATCTATAACATTTTTCTATAGAGTGGCACATTATTCAGGAAAACATTTCTGGACCCTTCTAGTGTATTTCAGTTCCTTTTGGAACTCTCATATGTATTCTATAAAAAAAAAAGCGATCCTTGGCATTGTATCACAATAAAGTGAAGCATTGGAAATATTTTGTCAAGTAATAATAAAACATCAAAGCTTCCATTTTCCTATAGTTTTACCTTTTCATATCAAGGGATTCGAAATAGATTTCATTCTCTATTTTTATTGTTGTTTGCTTCTATTTTTATATTTTTTCTAACACTTTCCATTTCTTTATGAAGAAATTGATGAATATGCCATAATAGAACTTTAATTCAACATAAGATTGAAAACACGTATCACAAATTATATTGGGCCTAATATACCATAGTTTCAATTTAGCAAACATGCTAATGACATTCATAACTTCAAGGTAAATATTTCGTGAAATTCCTTGAGTATGTCAACTTCCATAATATCCATTGTTATGTGCTTACAATGATCACCATACATGCCTCTAGATATGAAAAGTTGTAAGAATAATTTCGATCAAGTATATCATGAGAATGTGCTTCCCAAAATTCTACCACCTTCTCTCTAATGACTTTTGAAAGCCTATCTTAGTGGAGTTTCCTATAAATAACAAGAGAACAAGTAGCTTCATCATTTTCATCTATATAAACCTTGAATTTAGTATTCCTTTACAATATTCTACCTAAAACATGGAACAATGTTGACATTATTGTCACAATTTGACTTCTTGAAGTTCTTGGTATGCCAACATACGTTGTAATTTCCCTTTGAATAACTCAATTATTGGATTTTCATGATTTTCCAAATGAATATAATGATTTAGATACATCTTTTGATACATTTTCATGCACCGTTTCATGTTTAGCTTTAAAAAATACAACTTTGTTGCCTCCCCTAATTTTGTGTGTTTTACCAACCCATGTAATATTTGAGATGGTGCAATCACTCAATTTTGTTCAAAAAACCAAATTATTGATATTAATAACATTACCTCTTTGACTAGATTCCTTGAATTCAAGTCTCTTGTGTTTCCATTCAAAATTTCAAACTCAATAAAAAAGTTCCACCATTTTAAAACTACTACAAATTCCTATTATTCTTGAAACCGAGGAAAATGTTACATAAATGATAAACTATAATATAAATTAAAACTATTTGGTTATCATGGTTAAATTAATGGTATTTACCCCAACTAATTCCATGAATACTCTACAGTTATATGTACAAACTATATTTTCTTCCAAGATTACATTACCTACATTTGTGATTGGGTTTGTTTCTTCATGCATGGCATTGTCATGCTATTGAAATTATACATGTCTTTTTCTTATCCTCTCTTTAGTCTTATCTTGCACTTAATCTTCATCAAGTTGTTGGAAATCATAATTCATTTTGCATTTTGCAATATTCCCCATATCAAATGCTAAAATTACTCACACTATATTTTTTGTTGTAGTTACTACAAACTAATAACTAATTTCACCTACTTATCATTTTTTTTTGTCTTTTCACCATGATAGAATAAACATGTTTGAGTTGGAACACCTTTCTTCTCTCTTATTTTATTTTGTTTGATGTGATATTTCACCTAAGCCCTTGTTTGGCATTTATTTCTACATCAAGGGTTTAAAAAATCAGAAAGCATTCCCCCTTTTCTGTATAATTTTCTATAGCCATAACTTCCAATGTTGATTTCCTTTCACCTCTTTCATTTTTGGTAAAAGACTTAATTCTAGGGAATTCATCTGAATCCTCTCTGCAATGGCATATCATTTTCTTGTTTTTTTAATATTATATTTTTAATTTATTTTACTCTAAAATTATACATCAAAAATATTATATAGTTATGAAGGTTCCTATAGAAAATCAATTGCATAAAAATTAGAATGTAGATATCCCGATGGGTTAGATTGAGTGGTTGAGTGCTATGAATTTCAGGAAAGAGGTCACGAGCAAGGTCCATGGGAAATATACCTCTTTAAATGTTATGGGCTCACTTGAAGTCCCCATTACATTAGGTTTCAAAAAATGAAATTGAATGGATTACCTTGGGTACCATTTTTGAAATGAGTGGAAGTGAAGAGTTTGATAAATTTATGTAAGAAAAGAAACACCAAACAAAATGCAGAAACATGTGAATTAACAATGATTCATGCACACAAACATTTACCATGGAAACCAAAAACTGATAAAAAAACCTACTCGACAATTTCTCCACTTTCTATCTCATTGTATTTTTTTTAATATTTAAAATAAAATATTAGAGCTCATACAAAAACCTAAACCGTTATTATGGATTATATTACAATCCTAATTTCTTAACTAAAATTAGTTTCTGATGGACTTAGAAACAATGCTGAAAATTATTCAAATAGCCAAAAACTAGACCCAACATTTTTTTTTTTTTTTGGGGGGGGAGGGAAGGGGGGTTTTGCGCTCGCAATAACCCCCCCTCAAAATTTCCCCTCACCATCGACATGCCCTTTGTTGTGGTAAACTAAAAACCCTAAAAATGATGTACAACGTTGTCCCACTTGTTGTTTTCTTTGAAACAAGGGAGAAAAGGGAAACCATTAATGTAATCAACTGCTAAGGGAAACAATGCATATTGATTCTCTACACCAAAATAATTTTTTAGAACTAATATACTTTGAAAATTAATCTTCAATTTGTTTCCAGGTATCAACCTTATCCAATAATAATTTTCTCTTGTTCAATCATGTCTCTAACAAAATGGTACTTTGCATCAATATTCTCCAAAAAAATTACACTTTACTTGTCACATCCTATTTTCATTTTTTTCTAAACAATACAAATACCTAAACAAAATCTTTGCATCGAAACATGTTCCTTACTTCCATAAGTGATTTCCATGTATTCAACTTCTATAGTTGATAATGCAACTACACCTTGCCTCTTACTCATCCAACTAATTTCTCCAACAAATAAGCTAAAAACATAAGCACCCGTAGATAAGTTAAGAATTGGAAGTTCAAGTTCCAATTATTCCTTCCTAATATATTGCATAATATGGAGTTCAACACAAATATATAAAGGTCCTTTTTTTGTCTAATGTTCCTTCACCGGTTTTGACATATATTTACTCAAAATGGCCATTCCATGAGTAATGTATGGCCTAGTATTGTCCATAACATACATTAGAATTCCAAAAGCACTAGCATTGAGAAAATGTGATGTATCTTATACCTATTCTTGAGTCTTGGGACAATCATTTGTAGATTAATTTGCACATATACAAGTGAGGAACTTAACTGATTTACATTCTTGCATATTAAACATATGCAATATTTTTTCAACATATTTCCTTTGACTAAGCCAAAATATTATGCTGGATCAATCTCTTTTTATTTCTATTCCCAAAATAAAATTTGTGGCACCAAGTTCTTTCCTATCAAACATAGAAGATAATTGAGATGGGACATCGTTAAGGATTCCCTTGTTATTCTCGATAAAAAACATATCATCAACATAAAAGAACACATAAATAAAATCATTACCAACCTACCTGGAATACAAATAGTGATCAACTTTGGTTCTTGAGAAACCAAGTCCCAATATATGTATCAAACTTTTGATACCATGTTTTTGGTAATTGTTTTAATCCATGTGGGGACTTCTCCAACATGCAAAACTAGGTCCTTCTTTCCCTTCACTACAAAACCTTCTAGTTGTTCAAGTAGATTTCTTCTTCAAGATCACCATGAAAAATGTTTTTCTTCACATCCATCTACTCCAATTCAAGACAAAAAACAACAACAATAGAAAAAAGAAATTTAATACAACTTAATTTAGCAATAGGAGAACAAATCTCATCAAAATCAATCCCCTCCTCATAGTAATATCCCTTAGCTACAATGAAATATTTGTAGTTATCCAACTTACCTTCTGCATTCAATTTCTTCTTAAACAACCATTTACTACCAATATTTTTTCTTCTTAAACACCCATTTTATACCAGTAGGTTGTCTTCCAATGGGATACTTAAATAGGTCCCAAGTCTCATTTTTATCTAGAGCATAGATTTATTCAACCATATCCTTATTTCAAGTTTATTATCATCTTATTCCATTACCTCCCTAATATTTCTAATATCATCACCAATAATAGACAGAGAAAATATATAATGGAATAAGGTGGGATATATCTTTTTGGTTTCCTTCTTTCACAAACTAATATCCTCAATAATGGAACTTGAGGTTCTTCCTATTATTTTTCATATTATTCTATTGAGTCAAATTATATACCCTCTCACTCAAACTCTATTGTCCCTAGTTCTTCTTACTTTGGTTGGAAATCCTGTTTGGGAGGAACTTTAACCTCTCTAAATACACCATCTTGATTGTAAATAGTATTTTAGTCACTAGGTTCCAAAGTTCATAAAATTTTATATCATATTTATATTTAAGATACATTTCCATATTTATTATCGTTCTCACTCCTATTTTCCTTTGGTACATGCACATAAGCATCACAACAACAAAATTAAGATGTTTAGGAGATATTTTTTTACCAACCCATGCCTCATGTGAAGTTTTGTCAAATAGTGCTAAGGTAGGTGATTTATTTACCAAGTAACATGTAGTATGCACTCCCTTTGATCATAATTCATGTGATAATCCTGCACTACTAAGCATACTCCTTGACTATCCATCAATATCTTATTCATTATTTCTTTAAATCTATTGTATTGAGGTGTGTATGGAGTAGTCTTTCACCTTGCTATTCCACAATTTTGATAGAAATCCTTGAACTCATTTGCGTAGAAATCCTAATCATTATATGTGGTGATCACCTTTATTTTATTCTCTATCTGGTTTCTTAGCAGGTATTTAAAGTCTTTAAATTTACCAAAAACCTTATATTTCTTATGGAGGAAATAGATGAATGTGTTCCTTCAGAAATCATCAATGACTAAAACATAATACAAAGATTTACCTAGCCATAGAAAAAGGATAGGTAGAAACACATCATTGTGTATTAAATCAAAGATTCATTTTTCTCTTGTATTCCCTGAAGGAATATTAAAAACCCACTTAGACTTAGGATACAATATATTAATAATTTTTTATTAATTTCCTAGGTTTAGATTAGGTAGTTGGCCATATTTTGTTTTTTATGGGACTACATGCCATCCTAAGTCACTAGGGCGCACTTGGGTAGATTCTAGATAACATATTTCCTAATTATATGTGATTTTATTATATTCCTAGATTAGAAAGGTTCCTTCATACTTTAGATAGCTTCATCCTACTTTTTTTGCTTTCGAGTGGATAAGGTAAATCTAGTTTGACTAGGAAATTGTCTCTACTTGTCCTTTTCGACCTCCACCTCTTTCTTATCTCCAAAAGTCATCATCACATTCCATTTTCATCACTCACTAGATTCCATACCATATTTAGCTAATCTGTGAGCCTCCTAACTGATTTGGAAGGTGCTTTTGACACCTAGGGGTGTTTTATGCTTTTAGTAAGCCTGCCTTTTCTTATATTTTTATACTTACCTCTAAGGAATTCTATTCTCTCTTGAGGATGTATTATATATTGTATTCATTATGTTGAATAATATAGAGATGATATTTCCATCATTTGAGTTCCTAATTATCTTATGTTTCTGCTTCAATATTTCCTCTTATTCTTGCATATCTCTAAATAAATTCTTGTGAGGATTTCTTTGATGCAACATGCTTGGATATTAGAATTATTTCATGGTTATGACCCTATTCATAATTCTTACATTGTAGCATAGCTTGGGAGATCTTGATTAAATTAGTCTTCCAATATAAGATTTCAGAGAGTTTGTTTTGCAGGTACTGAAGATCAAATGGCAGGAATTTGTTCAATATATACAGTTGTTGAAGATGAAGACTTTGATCTCTCACTCTTGTTCTCCCATAACTATTCTATTCAAAATTATGAGCAAGATAATCCATTTTATTTTCTAGATATTGAAGAGGTTCTTGAATCCTACATTTGTAATGAGTCTATTGGTGTGCAGAATGATGATCTTCTAAATTTTTTTGAGCTCTTGATCACATGCTTCTTATGTACTTCAATTTCATATTTGGAAAATGTTCTCATAGTTTCACTGAAGATGGAGGACACTACCATTTTCTTTGGTTCAAGTCTCAAGCATATTTTGGTGATTTTGGTTCTGATCTCACTCCTGCTAGTTGAAAGGAGTTCTCAAGAAACGATCTATCAATTCCTCGAGATGATTTAAATTCCCTTGATCAGAAGTTCAAGTTCCAAGGGAAATCATAAAATTGGAGCTGATCCTACCTCATTTAGTTCGAATTTCAAGTTCCAGAATGGTCTACATATTCATGGATTTGTTCTGATCAAGAGCAAGTTTAGAGAGCCTCCATTTTTGCTTGCATCCACTGATGGAGAATTAAAGAAAATGTTTTTGGAGCATGATCCACTTCTTCCCAAGTGGAAGATACCTCCAAACATGTAATAAAGTCCACACCTACTTGATTTTGGAGCATCACCAATTTTTGGTGTGCATATTTCCATTTTTGAGGGAGGGATTTCTTCCCATGAGGTTTTCATTATTTCCTCAATTTACATGGGCATAATAATTGTAACGGAGTTACCATAATCCTTTTTACTTGGGACCTACACATACTTTACTCACTCTCAGTCAATATTAACGGGGGTGTTGGAATATTAAAAACCCACTTAGACTTAGGATAAGATATATTAATATTTTTTTATTAATTTCCTAAGTTTGGACTAGGTAGTTGGCCATATTTTGTCTTTTATGGGACCAGATGCATCTATAGTGACTAGGGTTCACTTGTGTAGATTTTGGATAAGATATTTCTTGATTCTATTTGATTTTATTCTCTTCGTGGATTAGAAAGGCGACTTTCTACTTTATACAACCTTATCCTACTTTTTATGCTTTCTAGTGGATAGAGTAAAGCATTTGACTAGGAAACTATCTCGACTTGGCCATTTTGACTTCCACCCATTTATTGTCTCCAAAAGTCTTCATCACTCATTATCTACCATACCATATTTAGCTAATCCATGATCCTCTTGATTGATTTGGGAGGTGCTTTTGACACCTAGGGGTTTTTTATGCTTTTAGTAAGACTTCCTTTATTTAGCTTTTCATACTTTCCTCTAAGGCATTCTATTTTATCTTGAGGATGCATTACATATTGTATTCATATTTTTGAATAATATTGAGATGATATTTCCATCAACTGAGTTCCTTCTCTTATGTTTTCACTTCAATATTTCTTCACACCAAAATCTCATTGCCATGAGTCATGTGTTATCCTCATTCCTTAATCCCTGAAGTACCTTGGCTTGGATGTTAGAAGAGAGGTTGATTTCCCTTTCATTTTACCTTTTCTCTTAACACACTCTACTTTCTATCAAGGGGCGTCAGACCTAAGGTGACACACTCTGCAACTTAGCAGGATGCATCTCTGGTGTAGGTTTTCCTTGCACATAATGCAATGATCTAGCTCTGGCTTAAGTTGTCCTTCTGCAAGGTTCATCGGATTTGGTTAAGATGGATAAAAGGGAGCTTCAAGCGACTTCTCGAGGATTGGTGATGTGGAGGCTCATCCCTAAGAATGTGGTGAGGTGTCCTTCGGTTCCCTAACCTATTGCGATGATCCCTTAGTTATATCCCCTAAATATTCAACCTACTCTATCCATCCAACCTTATAAATACAACCCCTCTCTCCATTGGGAAGGAGGAAGGATTATGCACCCTCATGCTGGTGGAATTCAGTTAGGATCATCTTCTTCATTCATACGAAGTTAGGAGGATTTGGATCTTTGAGGAAAGATCATCCACGTTGGAATCGTGACGTCAAAGCTTTGTTTGTAACTCCCCTTACTTTGTATCTGCTGTAATTTACATTAATATAAACATATTTCCATAAATGTGTTATGTCTTGTAATATAATTTATGATTTTCTTCTTTGACAACTTATCTAGTTAGATTCATAGATACATGCTTTCATGTAGTTTGCTTGTTTCCCTCTCTTCTATCTTGTTTTGAATCCAGAGATCAAAGGATTGAAAGAAAATCAAGCAAAGAGAAAGGGATTGCGATCATTAAGTAATTCATCTATCCCGCAATCTAATCTAACTAGGAAGGCTTTTATGTTGTGTACTCTTTTTTGCTAAATCTATACCCTTTAGGTCTAGAGAGATCTATTTATGTCTGCATTAACATATTGTCTACACACACTTATTCTTTGAGGAAGTTGCGGGGTTTTTCACCTTCTTGGTTTTCCCCGGTGAAATGCTTTGTGTCTCTTGTCTCTTATGTTTGATATGTTGTACATGTTGTTCTCTCAGTTAATATCCTAGATAGGATTGAATTAAATGCTGAAAAAATAAAATGGTATCATAGCTAGCCTGAAGGAAGGCATGGTATGGCATTTATGACACTTGTTGCACTTGCGACAAATTGGAAGCTAGGGATTGGTGTAGTAAAACTAGTCATCGTGGCACTTTCTCTATAACTCCGTTTTGGCGGAGGTTCAAGATCTGAAACTTATACATGTCGAAGATGAAATTTCCATGTACCTTGTGTCCAAAGGAAAGCCTCAAATTTGTTGTAATTTGTGATATATGATCCGTACAAGTTAGGGTTTCTTCCTCTTCCATAATGCAGTCCTCAACAGGTGACCTAGGAAAAAAGGTCATATCTTGGGCTAGGAAGATCCAAATGGAATTCCATAAAAATTTACACCTAGGGAATGGAATTTAGTTTCACAAGTCCGGGGTTTAGAGGCCAAAGTTGAAACAATGACACATGGAACTCTGTACAAGTTCGCTATACTGTTTCATCCCATAAATAGGTCATGTTGTGACACTTGGCATATCTCTCTCTCAGAGAATCCATTTGAGGTCGGATCTGTGATGTTGGAAAGATGATAGGTCATTCTACTACTTAGGATGCGAAATTTTAGAGATACATCAGAAACAATATGACATATATTTCTTTCCAAACAGAATTGGATTCTGAGCACTTTCAGTTTTGGTTTGTCACTACTACAGGTAATTAGGGTTTCAGAGAAAGTTGAAATTTCTTGAATCTGAGACCATGGCTGGATGCTCCTCAGAAAAATCAAAATTTAGAGACCAATATTGAAGTTTTTGGTTGTGTAGAACCCTGGGCTCTATCAAACCCTAGTTCAAGATTCTGATGAGAAAACTAGAAAACCAGAATTTGGTAGAAGCTGCAAATTTGAAACTTTCAAAGTCAATTTTGAGGGGTCAAATTTTGGAGACTTCAAAATAGAAGTATGCCAGCTTGATCAGCTCAGCAAGGCACATTTTTTCATCCAATCATAAGTTTGAAATTCAAAATTTGGATTTTTAGGGTTTCTCTGACAAACCCTAATACAGCTCCACATCCAGCTTCATCAAATCGAAGTGGATTGGGTTAATCCTAGAAGAGAATGATTTGGACACCTACATAAGTGAATAGATTCCAGTTCTAGAGGGAGATGAGGTTAAGGCCTTACATAAGAAGGCTATAAGCAATCCCGACAGGTATGACTTGAGGAGATTCATGTATGTTTTGAAATTTGTTCATGATTAAGTTTATGATATGTTTGTCTTCATATGAAATGAGGTTAGTACAATCTTGATTAAGTTTTAGACATGTATTATCACCTTATTAAAAATATGAATGCATGTGAATGATAGAAGACATTCATTGATTAGGGTTATGACACTTATGATTGTACTAATGCACTGTGGTGTTGTATGAGGATGATGTTGTCCGCTAACATGAAAGGTACATCAAGAAAGACAAATCAAGTTATAGATCAAGAACATATGACCATGGTGACATGAAGACAAAGACTCATCCTTAGCTTTTGATCACATAGAAGCTCTACTTACGAGGTATGTATAATTTGTTTCTACAATGCTTAACTTATGAGATGTGCAGGTTACTAGCACAAGGTCTCCAAATCATTGAAGAGAACAAAGAAGGCATTGTTTAGGTATGTTAGACATAACTAGCAAACATGATAATCAAGGTATGTCTTTTCTGTATCAAGTTAGAATCCTAGCTTGTGTTAAGATATTATATAAGTATACTTTTTATATGATTGATAATGATTATTCATGAAGTTATAATTTTGAGTAATCATGGGTTTATGCATATTATGCTTCTTAATGAAGAGTCCTATGTTCATATCAGAATATGCATGAGTAAAAGAAGTCTGCCCTGAATCCTTGAATACTAACGCTTGTGATAAATTACATGTGTATGAAATGACCGTAACCATACATGTTTAAGATTATTTAGAATCATAATGTTTTGATATTATTGAGATTATACTAATGCATGTATGATTATGTATGAGATCTTGAGGATGAAACTAGTGTACACTTAAGCATGCATAGTGGTCCAGGATGGATATAAGTTCAAAGAAAGATAATCCAGGAAGCAAAGATCAAGAGGGAGCTCACTCCAGTAGTTCCTTCAAGGAAGCAAAGATTGAGAGGGAGTCCACCCAACAAGCAAACAAAGATAAGTATTTAAATTGTCATTTCTTGTATATATGATTTTGTTCAGTCATGTACATACTTATGTTCCTAGATTTAGGATGTATATTATGCATTTTAGAAAAGGTTGCATTAATGAACAAGATACTACTAATATAGCAATGGGTAACTGTCCTATGGTACTGTACAACATTCCATTGCTACTTATTTATAATGAATCATCTTTGCTGACATGTTGGGAGTTGTGCACACTCTTAACAATGTTCTAGTAGAGATGGAAGGCATCTAGAAAGTTACAGGATATGGATAAATGTTGTATTGAAGCATTGGATAAGATAATTTCATGACTGTATGACATACATCCTTATGTGTAAGAATTTGTTTTTGAAAAACTATGAGAAGTTTCTAATCATGCAATTGAATTTGACTACATCACCTACAAAAGAAGGACTACATCATTTGTTCCAACAACGAAGTTCAAAGAAAACTATCTATTGAAGATATTAAAGAATATGAAGTTCCCAGAATTCGGGATTCAGTAAAGGAAGAATGCCATGATTGAGGAATACCAGTCGATCATGAAGAATGATGTTTGGGATGTGGTCCCAAGACCAGAAAGGAAGTCTGTTGTGACTTCCAAGTGGATCTACAAGATCAAGCATGTTGCAGATGGTAGCATAGAGAAATACAAGGCAAGGTTTGTGGCTCGTGGCTTCTCCCAAAAAGAAGGAATAGAATGAAGAGACTTTTGCACCTATAGCCAGATACACTTCCATCAGAACAGTACTTGCTCTGGCTGCAGTAATGAAGTGGAAGATACATCAGCTAGATGTCAAGACAGCTTTATTGAATGGTGTAGTTGAAGAGGAAGTGTGTTTGGAGTAGCCACTCGGTTTTGAGACACAAGATAGGGAGTCATATGTGTGCAGATTGAAGAAATCCTTGTATGGCTTGAAGAAAGCACCCAGGACATGGTACGGTAGGATAGCGAGCTTCCTGTCCAATTTGGGATTTACCAAGAGTAAAGCAGATTCCAACCTTTACTACAAGGTTGAGGAAGGAAATACAGTGATACTCCGATTGTATGTGGATGATCTATTTGTGACAGGTGAGGATAGGTTGATTGTTGACACGAAGAGGAAGATTGTTTCCATGTTCAAGATGAAGGACTTGGGTATGATGAATTACTTTCTAGGTATGGAGGTGTGGAAGAGTGCAAGTGGAATCTTCCTTGGACAAGGGAAGTATGCAGTAGAGATCCTGAAGTGGTTCGGGATGATGGATTAAAAGGCCATGGCCACACCTGTGGCATCGAACCTGAAGCTATTGAGTGATGCTTCATCATAGTCGGTTGTGTCACGATGTATCTTCATATGATTGGGTCCTTGATGTACCTGATGAACACGAGAATAGATAATCGCTTTGCAGTGAACACCTTGAGCCAGTTCCTAACGGATCCTAGACATGTTCACCTGATTGTTGTAAATCATATTCTGAGGTACCTAAAGGGTACGGTATTTTATGGACTCAAGTATGACGCAAATCAAAAGGTTAACCTGGAGGGTTATGTTGATTCAGATTGGGCAGGTAGTGTTGCTTCAATATGGGATCGAGTGTGATCTCTTGGTTTAGCAGGAAGCAGTCCTGTGTCGCATTGAGTACAGCTGAAGCAGAGTATGTCATATCTTGTTCGGCTAGTTGTGAGGCAGTATGGCTAAGGAATGTACTATGTGATTTATTTTATCTCTAGTTGGCTGCTACTTGTATCTATTGTGAGTTGTGTGAAGTTGTCAGAGAACCCGGTGTTCCATGACAAGTCAAAGCAGATTGAGATAAAATATCACAATATCAGGGATATGGTGCATAGAGGATTAGTGAAGCTCCTGCATGTTGTGATGGATGAGCACATTGCAGATGTGTTGACCAAACCACTAGCCAGAGTGAAGTTCAAAAACTTTAGAAAGAGGCTTAAAGTACTTCAGATCGAGGTTCCTTCCAAGGGGAAGTGATGAGTCTGGAAGACGCAGATGCACATGGTATTTTCTGACATGGTTTTAGATGTGTTCTCCCATGGTCATGATGTAATTGCTAAGCCATTCTCACATGGTGGTAGATGTGTTCTCCCAAGGTGCAGATGTAAGGGCTGGAGCCATTCTCACATGGTGGTAGATGTGTTCTCCCATGGTGTAGATGTAAGGGTTGAAGCCATTTTTCACATGGTGGTATATGTGTTCTCCCATGGTGAAAAAGTAAGGGCTAGAGCCTTCCCCGAATGGTGGTATATGTGTTCTCCCATGTCGGTGGTGTAAGTGTTCTATGATGTGCATCTGGGCTATTCTCCATGGACGATGAGATGATCTGAAGAAGACGATCATGTGTGATGAGAATCAGGATGATGCTCCAGATGATAGTCATCAAGATGATGTTATGTATGATGATTAGGATGATCATGTGTGATGAGCGTTAGGATGATGCTCTAGATGATAGGAATCAGGATGATGCTACGATGATGATCAGTATGATCATGTGTGATGAGCATCAGGATGTCTCCAAATGATATGCATCAGGATGATACTGTGTACATGATCAGGGTAATCATGTGATGATGATGTGCATCAGGATTATGTACTATATGATGATGATCAGTATGATCATGAGTATCTGGACGATACTCCACGGTTGTGGACAGACTATGTAGGTAGCATAGAAAAGATCCTGGGAGATCCGATAGTTTGAGCTCGGATAGTCTTCCGAGGTTTTGCTATAGGTTGGTCTTGGACAGATTGTGCAGGTAGCATAGAAAATATCCTAGGAGATCCGATAATCTGAGCTCAGATACTCTTTCGAGGTTTTTCTATAGGTTGGCCATGGACAGATTTTGCAGGTAGCATAGAAAATATCCTAGGAGATCTGATAGTCTGAGCTCAGATACTCTTTCGAGGTTTTGCTATAGGTAGCATAGAAAATATCCTGGGAGATCTGATAGTCTGAGCTTGGATGCTCTTTCAAGGTTTTTCTATAGGAGGCATGTAATCAGTGCTGGAGATTCGATAGGTTGAGTTGTGTGCTCGTAAAAGTCCTAGTATGCTCTTTAGAGATCTTGCAGTTTACAAGACACTCTTTTAAGGTTTTTTCTGACCACATGTAAAAGATCCTGGGAGATCCAATAGTTTGAGCTCGGATGCGCTTTTGAGGTTTTGTGGTGGTCACATGTAAAATATCTGGGAGATCCGATAGTTTGAGCTCGGATGCTCTTTCGAGGTTTTGTTGACTAACATTCCATAGGATGGCCAGAGATGTTGAACAACTACAAGAGGATAGGCCTACAACTAGCACGAAAAAGGGTTGTCTTTGTAGAACCTCCTATGACGAGAAGAATTGAGAGATAGCCGAGTGATAGAGATGACAAGTACAAAAGAAATGACGATGATGCTCCGTGATCTAGTGACGATGATCCAGCTCTAGAATTGAAGACTTGTGGCGATGTGTATTGATCACCTGTGTCTAGAGAATACCTTCCTAATTAAGAGGGAGTGTTGATTGTAACTTTGGAAGATATTCACTTGTATATTGTATGTATTACTTTTTTACTTTATTGTATCCCCAATGGATATGTATTATTCCTCCGATTGGAAGTGTCGTCATTTGTACTTGCAAGTGTCGCAAGTATTATTGTAAGTGTTGCAACTTATATTTGATGGGTTATTAGATCACCTTGGTGGGGTCGGCCCTGTATGAGTTCTATGGGTCAAAGGATTATTAGACCACCCTAGTGGGGTCAGCCAAGTCAGCCGTATGTTAAGTGGTTTAGTTGGGGCCGACTTAGTTAGAGTTAAAAGTCAAGTGAAGTAAAGTATAAATAGAGAGTGTGACTCTCTCATTTATTCATCTCACGCACTCACTCACTTCGCGTTAGTGAGAGAGAGGAGGAGTGTGCACAAGTGGAAGAGGAGCAACTGCTAGGAGAATATATCTTGTTGTGGGGTTTGATCTTTGTGATCTTTGTATTAATGCTCATTCTATCTCTAAGGAAGTTGAGGGGTTTTTCACCTTATTGGTTTTGCCCAGTGAAATGCTTTGTGTCTCTTGTCTCTTGTGTTTGATATGTTGTACATGTTGTTCTCTCAGTTAGGATCCTAGATAATATTGAATTAAATGTTGAAAAACTAACACATGTGTCCTTTTCAAATATAGTATATACACCTACATCACGCATCTTAACGGATCCATAATCCATCCTTGGTTATGTTTATAACATCATTTATACCCCTCTTGCTTAAGTGTTTAGTGTAGGATTTGGCTATGTTTACTTGTTGAGTGCTTCCCATTAATCATTGTTAAGCATACTAGGAAAAAACCCCTAGTTTTTTGTTGCATCTAAAAGCACCCTATTTCATTTTTCACAATTTTTTGTCTTGATTTTAGGTTTCATAGAGAAATCAACAACCCTATTCATGAATTTTTCTTTGAAATGGGTGACCTAATTGTAAACCTAGTTTTTTAGTGAAACACAAATGGTTTCGATTCTATATTTTTCTTCTTTGGTTCCATTTTTGTTTTAGGTTCATTTACAGTTCCATTTTTATTATTTGTAACCTCTTTCATTTCTATAATAATTGATTTATTCTCATTTCAAGTTGATCTAGGTTAAGAAAAGATCAAAAGGACCAAGTATTTACTTCTTTTAGGGTTCCATTTTGCAATTAATTTTCATTTTTTTTGTTTCAAAAAGTGTATTTATTGAATCAAACATTTAGTTGACTAATTGGGTTTGTTTAAAACAAGGTATTATCATTGTTTGAGACCATATTTTCTTTTATTTGCAAATACACCATTGGTTAGCTACTTATTTTTTAGGGACATTTGATATTTCTATTTGCTTGTTGGTTGTGGTACTTATCTTCTTAGAGAAATTGTGGATTTTATTTCAAGAAATGAACATTACTAGTTTTTAGTATTGAAAGTTATCTTCTTCCCCTCTTCATTACTTTATGAGCATTTCCATTTCCTTTCAATTTAATTTATTTTTTGTACAAACCCCTTGTGCACACACTTTTCATACCATAATTTCAACATCGCTTGCTTCATGACCCCAAGCGAAGACTTAAAATCAACCTCTAACCTAACACATTAAATTCCCTCTCTTAATCACCAAAATAATCTTGTAGTTAGGTTAATAAGTTGAGGATAAACATCCAAATAATGCCCCTTAGTCACTATACACTTGAGAGATAGTGGTTGACCTTTAGGTAACTAAAATCGTCTTGTGTTAAACATTTTCTAGGCCAATCTACAAACATGTGCATGCTTTAAGACCAAAATTGGATGTTTAATTGGGGAACCTTTCAATTTCAGTATCAAAGATCATCCATATCATGGATTTAAATTGAAGTTGTAGGAAACTTGCTTGACATTTCTAATAACGATGTAGCATAGTATCCATTCTATCAATAATCTAACCCAGAGGTGGTTGTCACAGGTGGGAGGGAACCCGAAGAAGATAACAACGGGTCGAATGGATATGCCCCTAATAACCTTATCTATAACTATCCCATTCACACCTTTAATTGCTTACTTGGTGGGATTGAGATCCCATCCATGTTTAGGATTTGGAAGGCCCTTGTTCAAGTTTATATTTCTTTTCCAACAATGGAATTGGAAGCCCTCTATTCAAGAAAGATCTGAGAAATATATAATTTTCACATCATTTTTCTTTTTTGTAGTTCTCCTCTTAGGGATATTGTGTATTTTATCTTTATAGGGTACCCATTTGTTATTTACTCTTTGTCTAGATGAGATCACTTGCTGCACCCACATTGCACTTGTTGTTTGATTTAGTATCATCTATAGTGTAGATAGTGTTGATTTGAGCATCTATTTCATAAGACTTATTGTTGATCTATCTAGTTGGATTAGTTGTCTTAGCTTGTGTCACCATAGATCCTCTGAGGTAGTCTCATAGAATTTGAGGAGGTCTATTTTTTATGGGATTTACGGTCATACCATTAGATGGCTTCAACATGTGTTAAATGGATAATATTCATCCCCTCTTGGTTCTCCTTCAAAATCCATGGATTGAGACTCCTCACAGCCCATCTCACCCTCCTTTCATCATACATCTAATACCTTTCACAACCCAACATCAAATATGCGTGGTACTATTCCCATTTCTAATAGAGGTCCCACTAATCATACTAACCCCAACCAACCATTTGGAGGGAATGCTAGTGTTCCTACTAGTACTACATCTACATCCACCCTTATGTATACTATGAGCCTACCTTTCATGACTAGTCTCAACCTCCTAGATATAGCGATATTTACTAATGGTCTCATTAGGTGTGATCCTTCATGGCCTCCAAGTCCAACAACCCTTCTTTCAGGCATCCCAAAGTTTGAGGGGGAAGGTAGGTGAGGAACCCCAAAACCATATCATGTCTTCCCATCTATGGTGCTCCTCTAATAGCATTGTCATTGATTCCATTCATTTATGTTTTTACTAGAGGAAATTGACTAGAGTGGCCACTAAGTGGTACATTGAGAAACCACTCGAGATACATCCCAATTTTGTGTCCCTAGCTTCCATTTATTTACCTTTCTCTTGTTACATGTCCATTATGATGATGGATTCAATATCCCACTATCTTATTTCCACAACTCATTAGTACCATTATCAAAGACCACATCCATGAGTGGTGACGATGAAAGAGTATTTGCAGGTTCAAGCCTGGTGACCACATCTTCTTCTATTGGTTCTTAAAATCCTTTACCCTCTATATATCCAAATAGGTTTCCTCAAAACATTCACAAAGTAGAGAGGAAGCAATCTTCAAATCTCAATAGTATGACCTCATCTATGCTTGGTTTGGGTACCTCTACACAATCATCCCCAATGCTCCCCAAAGAAACTTGACATGCAAATATTCACTAGGAGTATCCCATTATGTAGATATGGTGATTAGTTCCAAAATGTCCGATCTAAATCCATACACGCAGTTCTCTCTCCCTTTAAGTAATTATTTGTATGGTAATATATTGAGTGTTGAGAGACATCATGAGGGACACCCTTTGACACCCTACTATCCCATTGACTCTTGCGCTCATCCTCACATGTATGAATGAGTACCTCGTATGTGTCTTCTCTTTTGACCACCCACATTCATGTTCCACCATGTAGTGGCATTATGTGTAGTGATGCATCTACTATGTATGTGGCCCCTCCAGCAATAAACCCTTACTACCCTTTCATTGGCCCTTGTCTTAGCCTCCACCATGTTATAAAAAACAAGATCGCGGAGAAATAACAATAAAATGATGCAAATATACATCACATAAACACAATACAAGAGAGACACCAATATAACGTGGTTTACCCAAGATGGGCTATGTCCACACAGAAATTTCTAGTCCTTTTATTATTATACCATCCAACAAAATGAAGGGATACAACCCGCAGCACATCCACTACAACTTCCTCTTCACTCTCTCTCAATGTCTCTTACACAATCAAAGATATAGTTACAATGTTACAATACATTACGTCAAATGCATAACAAAAGTGTTGCTGGAAATATGAAAAATATTCCACTACAGAATGCTCAATAAGTTGGATCTCCTCTTCAAACATTCCCCAAGGTTGATCATTCCATGATAGTATGCCCAAGTATGATCAAATGGACCAAAAAACACACAATGAACCCTCATTAGCGTCAAGTTTCTATGATATGCAAGCATTTGAGCAATCTACTATCAATAAAAGTGGAAGTGGGTTAGAAATACATCAAACCTTCAACATATCCTCTTTCCATAATTTGTAACCAGAGCTGAGATATTTTTTATAGGTTAATAATTCTGCCACTTGGAGATAATAATAGATTGATGTATATAGATCCATTGTAAAATATAAGAAAGCAAGGGTATATAAGTTCGACCTAACACTTCTTTGGACAGGTTATCCCTCCTAATTTACTGGAATAATAAGTCAGCCGCCTTACAAAATTTGACATTTCTATATCAATCTCTGTTATTCAACTTTAAAATAAGGCTGAAAGTGTACCCCTTTTGTTGGATACCTAGTTAACGTCTTGTGCTCTTAACATTGCCATTGTATACATGAAGAGATATTACACTATGAAAACTGCAAATACTTTCTTAGACTACTAGGGATGAATCCAATATGCATGAAATAAATTCCATCGTTGACTTTCAAACTCTCCATATATCTTGGCCATTCACTTCAGAATATGTCTTTCTAATATCCTTAGTTCAAAAACAATTTAAAATATTACATTAATTTGGGTGCCCTTTAACTATTATTAAGAATGCTTTGAGGTTTCTTTAATGACTTAGGCTACTGAGAAGTGCCCACAACTATTGGAACCATTTTACTGCTATTATGTGACCGCTTGCAAAGGTAAGACTACCCATATCACTCTAATTCTTGCACAGGACTGAAGATATACTGATGTAGGTGACCATTTGTATTGAGTTTTAATGATGCAATATACCTATATTTATGTCCTATGCTTTCTATGAGGTTCCTCAATGTGCAAAACTAGTATAGGAGCACCCAGGTTGATTGATAGGGGTTGTATGAGATTGTCAAATTTCCCAGATATGTTTTATGAACTTTTCCATCACTTACAGGGTGCACATACCTACTTTTTAGTTATTGTACACCCGTTCATATAGGGTGGTAACATGGAGTACCATTGAATACATGTATACTAAATGTGGAATAATAGATAATGCACAAAATGTGTTTGACAAAATACCGCAATGCGATTTAGTTGTGTGGAATACAATGTCTATTTTCAACTCGAGGGATGGGTTCTATGATGAGGCATTGGGGTTCTGTCCAAGATTTAACCTTAATAATTGAAGCACTAAAATGTGTAAGACCCAAAAATACTAATGGCGATCAAAGTTGTGATGGGGACGGCTACAAGTTGTGTCGCTTCCTGATAACATGTTATCCAAACTACTATAAATATGTTACAAAGGAGTGTGCCTTAGATTTAGTATTGCTTGTTTCTTAGAATTTGTCATGATTTCAAATTTAATTCCCATATTTCCTTTAGAATCCCAACAATGATCATCATTCTCGAGAATTGTTCTTCACAAATCAACTTCTATTGTTTACAAGGTGTAGGTCTTTGTTTCACAATCACTATAGGAAACTCATAACTACCTAGAATTACTTGACTAATGCTCAACTATATGAATGAAGGTTTTTATCACCATATCTGAGATCTTCAGGATTCTTAGCTAGACATGGATACTGTCTATATGATGTAAGAGGATTTCTTTGTATGCAGGTGACCTTTTTTTTAGGATAGAAAGAAGAACTCATGGCGAAGACCAAGAATGTGAACACGCATACGAGATAGGAAAATAAGTGGTTAAATTAAATTGAAGAAGTTATTGAGGTACGAAGGAAAGTGGATAGGAGTAATTGCAACAATTACACCAATAACCAGATGGAGTGACATATGTATAGATAAAAAGGTGTGCCCTATGCAGAAAATAGGGATGAAAAGAAAGAAAAACCTTTAAAAGGATACTAACAAAGAGGATCACTTCTTGCCATGGCCATTGCACTGGCACAATGTCGAGACTTATAGAGACTGGAATTGAAAATAGAGTGTAAGGGGTAGAATAAAGGTTGTGATGTTTCCGAGGAGAGATTGAGTGTAGGAATAATATTACAGGTTATCTCCACGGAGGAAGAGAGAGAATGAAAGCACATAATAGACTATATATTGTATTTATATGCATATTCATATATACCATTTCTATACTTACCTTGTATTATCTATAAATCTCTTGCTAATGGAAAGATGCTTGAGTGTGCATTGAGAAGTCTGAGTGGGAATACTGCAATTTGATCAATATATGTGCATAAGAATATTGTATGTGTATTAGAGGGACGAAAGAAATATTCCTTAGTGAAGTTGTGTTTTTATTTGTGTACTCTTGTGCATTGGTGAGAATAGTTGGAGCAATAGGTTGTGCAAAATCATGGCTATTGATATGAGAGAGGTTTTGTATGTATGTAATAGTCTTGGTTATGTACCAATCATCATCTAATGCAGGTTTACTCTACTCAAATGCATTGTGCATGCATGTAAACTCTCTTACCAATTTTAATCAAGAAAATTACAATTATAATAGAGAGAACTCACGAAGCTCTACTCAAATGCATTGCGCATGCATGTAAACACTGCCAAAAGAATCGAAAAAAAAAATCTTTCAAAGACACAAAGAAACAATGAATTACACTAGCATAGCTTAGGATCTCAAAACTTCTCTGGCATTCTTGTAGTCACTGCTCTTAGTTTTTAGTATAACTTGCCTACAAGAGATCCTAAATAAGACTAGATAAAGCATATATATCAACTTTGATATTCAAGAAAGATCCCAATATGTGAATTTTTGAGTTAGCAATGACAATTCTAGTTCTTGTTGAATTCTCAATTGCAAATTTTGTCTTTCCACCTTTTCCGCTCAAGCTGCCAATAGCTCGAGAAAGATTCTCTCCTTGGAGAGTTTCACATCCTTAATCTCAAATGTCTCAACATAGAGGTCATCCAACCTCAAAAGTGAAATGGCATCAGGTACATCAAAACCAAGCATAAATATGTGGACAAAATTAGAACACTTTTGGAGGTTACCACTTTTTTGGGGTGTTTGACTATGAATTCAAATCGACTTTACGGGTCTGAAATAACACAATTGAGAATATTAAGTACAAGAAAAATTAGAACATGATACTTACATTTAATAAATAACTACTCAAGAAGATAGATAGGAGTTAAGAAAAATGACACAATAGTAGAAATAAAAATCTATATTAAAGTACCTGTAGATTCATCCAAGTATCAATCTTCTTTTGCTCATAAACAAGTGAATAAATTTCCATCTAAATTTTCTTCAAGGGTGTGGAACAGAGACTATGAAATCCTTCAATCCATTGCATAAGCCTCAAGCACACAGATTAATACTTAACACTTCCATGTATTATTAAGGGATTACATTGAATTCAAGGCTAGCGAAGACTGGTTTGTCTAATGGCCTTTGTCCTATATTGTTTCAACAAGCAAAGTTAGTTGGACATATATTTTGGGATAATCAGTTTGCCAAGCATTATTGGAGTTGCTTTGAGGATCATCACTCAATACTTCTTCAAGAAAAGGTTCACTAGCAAGTAGATTTGTTTAGGGATGGGCGTGTGTAAAATTGACCACATAAGATCCAAAGAGATGATGTAAACCTCACAATGAAAGACTTTAGGAATAATAGAAGAAGAGGCAAGCAATAGAACTTAGATCCAAAGAAACTCTGATTGAGGCAGAATAATTACACATGTTACTATTAACAGAATAATGAACTGGTAAATATACAATGCTGAGTATGAGGATTCGAATTCACTAGGAGGAATTCGAATTGGCCTTCATGCACAGATCCATAATCAGTGGAGAGTCATCAATGCCTAACTAGGAGTCCACCTTCTCATCAGTGAAGTCATCAATGCACAAGTAATGATCAACCGGGAGTCAAACTGAATGTGGTTAGTGTAACTAGCACATGGAAGCACTAATATAGTGAAGGAGGCTCAGTGGAGGGTGCCATAGGTTCTAACTAGAGTCAGAATGGTCAATCTAGTCTCACTGGAGGTCCAACAGAGTGATAAACTCAGTAAAGAGTCAGTTAATCCTTAAATCAAGGAAATAACTGAAGATAACTCAATATAACGAAATATAACTGGACTGGTAGGTGAAGAAGGCACCATTGTCATGCAATGGAGCAAAGGAGGGCGCATTAGTCACTAGGAGGCCTAGAAATGATCTGAAAGAAGCTCCAGGGGCTAGTTTGCTGAGGACTAGGTGTTGGGACTGATGACCTAGAATGCATGCAAAATGCATGCAAACCCTAATTTTGCATGCAGGACTGAAAATGAAAATGACTGGAAAGCTAGTAGGACTAGGATGGAGTATATGAATATCCTAACACCCCCCCTTAATCCATCCTGGGCCCTGGTAACTAGGACCAAAGGTCACCCATACAATACATGAAATGATAATAAAATACATAACTGTCCATAAACTAAGAAAATGGGGAAAAACCTCATGGGAAAAATACCCCCCCTCAAAAGAACAGTAAATAACTCAAAGAACCATCATGCAAAAATGAAGGAAGCTTTCATCAGTGAAAACTTTTGTAAAAGACTTGGCAAGCTGATCCCATGTAGGAAGGTCTCCCACTGTGTGGAGGATGAAGCAAGTCTTTCAGGAACTTTTTCTGTATTTGGAGCGAATGGAACATGATTAGTCTTCCCAAAAGATGGAAGAGAGAATCCCATCATCATGTTGCATCTCTTATGGAGAGATGGATGGCATAATGCAAGGTTAGCATGCTGCTAAAGTCTAGTAGTTATGCAAGCAAATAAATCATCAACTGTGTTCTCAATAGTAGCAAGGACTGTGTGAGAACATATTTCTCTTGAATTTATATTGAGAATAGGTGTTGGTTCTGAATCTTCTTGAGCCATGATCTCAACATCAAAATCTTGATCTTCTTCTTCACTAGAATATGAGTCACTAGAAGAGAAGTCACTGTGATCTTCATCAGAATCTGAAGGAATAGTTGGAGAGAAGGGCATGAAGTGTGAGAACTCATATGCCTTTGAGGCATGATTTGCAATCCCATTCGCTATAACCTTTCCAGTGGATATTTCTGTAATCTCTACTGTGTCTAGACCAAAAATTACTTGTTTGGAGATCCTGTATGAGTCATTTGATATACTGACAACAAATTAGCTATAAGAGAAGGAACAAGTAAGACATTTTTTAACTTACCATGCTCCATATGAACTGTACCCAAACCTTTAGCAGAAATCTGAGAGTTGTCTCCCATGTGAATGGTAGGCCCATCTTGGAGATCCAAAGAGGAGAAGGAATCTTCTTGTGCCATCATGTGGTTGGAAGCTCCAGAATCTATGAGGAGAGATTTTGTCTTTGAAAAACCAGCCATCAATGCATGACAATCATCAGATCCACTTCCAGAATCAGACATCTTTTCTTCTTTTGGAACAACAATTTGGTTTTGTTCAAGAATCTTGGTTAGAAGATCAATCTTCTTATGCATGCAGGCATGCTCAGGATGGTTTCCTCTCTTGCAGTAGGTACAATTTGGTCTCTTTTGTTTGTCATTCTTGGATCTTGAAGGTTTCTTGCCTTTGACTTTTTGTCCCCCTTTTGCATTCGCTCCACTTTATTCACCAGCTAAAAGAGCTAGATCTCTGGAGGTTTTGATGGCACCCATTTGAAACAGTTTGGTATCTTCTTGAGTGAGAGCTTCAATGAAGTCACTTAAGGTGGGAAACTTCCATCCAGGGATGGACATTCGAACAAAATGAAAGGTAGATACAAAGACAAAAAATTGAGATCCAATTTTTCTCAATATAAAGAGTATCAATTGCTCATCACTTTTAGTGATGCCACATTGCTTGCAATACAAAACCAAATTCTGAAATTTGGAGAAGAAATCTTAGATGCTCTCGAAATTGCTAGGTTGAAGGGAAACCAATTCATTCTCAAGAATGTAGCCTCTCAGTTCATCTTGTTTTCCAAAAAGACTCCTCAATTTTATCCATAAATCATATGGAGACTTCAATCCATCAGTATGAAACAATAGATCATCAGATATATGAAGGCATATGAATCCAAAGGCTTCATCCATTTTGTTTAGGTGCTTGATTCTCTTTTCAGCTTGATGTGGTATGGCATCTTTTTCCTCAACTACTCTAGTAAACCCTCTTGATTGCAAGAGTATTATCATCTTCCTCTTCCATTCGAAATAATTGAAAGGAGTGAGAAGTATAGAAGAAGGAGCATTCGAATTGCTCATCTTGACTGCTTGAACAAGTGCAAATAGAAGGTTGCTGAATCTGCTGCTGCAACTGCTGGAACTTCAAAAAATACCTGGCAAAAACTCTCAAGAATGGAGGTAGAATATACTCTCAAGGCTCTAATACCATGTGAAATTTCCCACATAAGATCCAAAGAGATTGTGTAAACCTCACAATGAAAGAATTTAGGAATAATAGAAGAAGAGGCAAGCAATAGAACTTAGATCCAAAGAAACTCTGATTGAGGCAGAATAATTATACATGTTACTATTAACAGAATAATGAACTGGTAAATATACAATGATGAGTATGAGGACTCGAATTCACTAGGAGGAATTCGAATTGGCCTTCATGCACAGATCCATAATCAATGGAGAGTCATCAATGCCTAACTAGGAGTCCACCTTCTCATTAGTGAAGTCATCAATGAACAAGTAATGATCAATCGGGAGTCAAATTGAGTCTAACTGAATATGGTTGGTGTAACTGGCACATGGAAGCACTAATATAGTGAAGGAGGCTCAGTGGAGGGTGCCATAGGTTCTAACTGGAGTCAGAATGGTCAATCTAGTCTCATTGGAGGTCCAACAGAGTGATAAACTCAGTAAAGAGTGAGTTAATCCTTAAATCAAGGAAATAACTTAATATAGCTGGACTGGTAGGTGAAGAAGGCGCCCTTGTCATGCAGTGGAGCAAAGGAGGGTGCATTAGTCACTGGGAGGCCTGAAAATGATCTAAAAGAAGCTCCAGGGGATAGTTTGCTGAGGACTAGGTGCTGGGATTGATGACATAGAATGCATGCAAAATGCACGCAAACCCTAATTGCATGCAAACCCTAATTTTGCATGCATGACTGAAAATGAAAATGACTGGAAAGCTAGTAGGACTAGGATGGAGTATAGGAATATCCTAACAGCGTGCCCTTGCTAGTGATGCGTTTTTTGGATTTTGGCATTGCTCAAGGATAAAGGTACTGCTTTTGTGGAAACTGAAATGAAACTTTGTTTCTGAACATGAGGTCAGCTCTTTGTATGCTTTCAATTTGGTATGGAAGGATGAGAGTCATCATCAATTGTTTGCAAAAGAAGCTTTGTTGATCAAAGATTCCTAATCTCTAGATGTTGATAATTGATGTTGTGCATAACGAATAGTGTCTATTTTAATTTTAGGTTGCAGGTGTTTATTAATTGCATGCTAATGCATGTGAAGAATAAAATAATTTGCAGAATTATACATCAATCTAAAGCTGACTTTACGACATGTAAAAATAATGTTTTTATTTCTATGCAATGTAATCTCTATATAAGTATGTAGCTGTGCAAGTCTAAGATCAATGGGAGATAAATAATCAAAGGTTTTCTTTTCCTATTTTCAATAAAAGATTCTCTCATATTTTCTGTGTTGTTTTTCTTTGTGGTATTTAAAATTAGGCTCTTTCATAATCTTCATTTGGTATTAGAGCAGGTATTTTGTTTAAAGTTCATAATGTCAAATTCTAACTCTTTTCCCATTCCAGAATTTGATGGAAGTGATTATGATTATTGGTGCATGAAGATGATGAACTTTTTGACAGGAAAAGATTTGTGGGAGATTGTAGAATTAGGGTATGAAGATCCATCTGATTGGAACACCCTAACAACCAATGATAGAACAACTATGAGAGAATTCAATAAGAAGAAAGCCCAAGATTTATTTCATATTCAAATAGCTCTAGATAAGAGCTTATTTCCAAGAATTGTAGGAGCAAAGTCAGCTAAGAATTCCTGGAAGACTCTACATGAATCTTACCAAGGAAGTGATCAAGTTAAAGTTGTCAAGTTACAGACATTTAGGACATAATTCGACAATTTGAAGATGCAAGAAGGTGAGAAGGTGAGTGATTATTGCGTAAGAGTAAATGTTGTTGTCAATAAATTGGCTACTCTAGGAGAAACTATTGATAAATAAGTTGTGATTAAAAAGGTGTTGAGGTCTATAACACCAAGATGGAACCATGTTGCTATAGTCATTGAAGAAAGCAAGGATTTGACTAACCTTCACTTTGATCACCTAGTTGTATATCGTATTTCGCATGAAGATAGAGTGAGAGATTCATTTGCAGAAAGTGATGAGAAAGCTTTTTCCACAAAGCTACAAATTACAAAGAAAGAAGATGCTAGTTCTAGCTTTAAAAGAAACCAAGCCCAAGGTAAAGTTCATAATCAAATTTTTTCAAGAGGAGATAGAGGAAGAAGAGGTGGTTTCAGAGGAAGAGGTAGAGGAATATTTGATAAGAGAAACATCCAGTGTTATCATTGTAAAAGGTATGGTCATTTTGAAAGGGATTGCAGATTAAAAGAAAACAAAAGTGTTAATTATTCTCAAGAGGGTGATGATCCTTCTCCAAATAATTTGTTTTTATCTTATGGAAAAACATAAAATACAATTAAAGATGTTTGGTATTTAGATTCAAGTTGCTCTAACCACATGACATAAAATTGCAAGCTTTTCTCTACAATGGATGAAAGTTTCAAATCTAATTTCAAACTTGGTGATGAAAAAACCTTAGAGGTTTCTGCAAAAGGAGATTTGGCAGTCCATACAAAAGAAGGTATGAAAAGTGTCAAAGATGTTTATTACACTCCACAATTAAAGCATAATTTATTATGTGTTGGGTAGTTGTGTGAAAAGAATTACAGAGTAGTGTTTGATGATAGAAAATGCACTATTTATGATAAGAATCAAAGCAATAGGGTGGTTACTGTTGTGCCTATGTCAAAGAATCGGATGTTCCCATTGAAGTTTGGAGAAACTAGCATCAACCTTGCTAATATGGCATGTGAGGACAAAGGTTGGTTGTGGCATCTCAGGTGTGGTCATTTGAATTTTCATAGTTTGAAGCTTCTAACATCAAAAGAACTAGTTTATGGTTTGCCTAAGCTTGAAGAGCACAAGGAGTTTTGTGAAGGATGTGCTAAAGGAAAACATGCAAGAAATAAATTTCCTAGAGGCAAGGCATGGAGGGCCCATTATCCACTTCACCTACTTCATTCTGATATTTGTGGTCCTATGCAGACAAAAAGTTTGGGTAAGTCATCATATTTCATTACTTTTATTGATGATTAGTTAAGAATGTGTTGGGTTTATATTTTGAAGAGCAAGGGTGGAGCATTTGATACATTCAAGAGGTTTAAAGCCCTTGTAGAAAATGAAACTGGTTACAAAATAAAATGCTTAAGGACTGATCGTGGAGGAGAAATTTGTTCAAGAGGTTTTCAGAATTTTTGTGATATGAATGGCATTAGAAGGAAACTCACCACTGCTTACACACCTCAACAAAATGGGGTCGCTGAAAGGAAGAACCATACAGTGGTGGAAATGGCAAGGAGTATGTTACATACCAAAGGATTAAGCAATTCCTTTTGGGATGATGTAGTTGCTACATCAGTTTACAATCTCAATAGAAGTCCCACTAGTGCACTTCACATGATGACTCCTTATGAAGCCTGGTATGAGAAAAAGCATAATGTTAATCATTTCAAAGTTTTTGGTTGTTTAGCCTTTGTTCATGTTGCTGATAAAAAGAGACAAAAGTTAGATCCAAAAAGTGAACCATGCATTTTTGTTGGATATAGTGAGAAAAGTAAGGTTTACAGGTTCTATAATCCTCTCACCAATCGCATTGTTTGTTAAATTTTTAGAATTTGCTTCAATCTGATCTAGGATCTTAACTGAGAGAACAACACGTACAACATATCTACAGCATATCAATCATGGAGACAATAATACAAGCACACAAGAGACACAAAGATTTACTTGGGGAAAACCATAAAGGTGAAAAACCCCAATAACTTCCTCAGAGATAGATAGAGCAATGATACAACCAAGAGATAGACATAACCTAGTAGAAGATCCTCCTCCTCCATAAGTGCGCCACTCCTCCTTGAGTGCATGTGTGAGAAGTGAGTGAGTAAATAGAGTGCATCTCGCACTCTATTTATACTTGACTTGACTTGCCTTTTTACCTAACTCATGTAGGCTCGAACTTAACCACATAACATAATGCTGACTGGGCCGACCCCCCATAGGGTGGTCTAATAACCCTTTGACCCACATGGCCGACCCCCAATAGGATGGTCTAATAACCCTTTGAACCACATGACTTATACAGGGCCGACCCCAACAAGGTGGTCTAATAACCCATCAAGTATAAGTTACGACACTTACAATATAAATGACGACACTTCCATATAGAGGAATAATACCATCTCTATAGGAGTACATACAACATATATGAAATACATTCCGAAGTTACATATACATCAACACTCCCTCTTAACTAGGAAGGTATTTCTCAGCACAATTCTTCTAGCACAAGTCATCTTCTCTGGATCATTGTCACTGGATAATCGTCATCAAGTCATCATCATCGTCACTGCTGCTGCTATCTCAATCAATCTCTGAATCTACTCGTCATAGGAAGTTCTACAGAGCCAGTCCTTTTTCATACTGGATGTAGGCCCACCACCTGCAGGTCTTCATCATCACTGGCCATACTGTGGAATCCTCGGGACTTATTACGTGCATCACAAAACCTGGCTACAGCATCCCAGGCTATTACGAGCACACAGCTCTACCTGTCGGATCTCCCAGGAGCACATTACATGTGACCCATCACATAACCTGGCTGAAGCATCCCAAGCTGTTACGAGCACGCGGCTCTACCTGTCGGATCTCCCAGGAGCACATTACATGTGATCTCACCACAAAACCTGGCTGAAGCATCTGAGGCCTTTTTCATCTTGTCCAGATCTCCCAGGAGCAAATTACATGTGGTCATGGCAAAACCTGGCTGAAGCATCTGAGGCCTTTTTCATCCTGTCCAGATCTCCCAGGAGCAAATTACATGCCATAGGACAAAACCTCGCAAGAGCATCTGCCAGATATCCCAGGGCACCAAATTACATGCCATAGGAAAAACCTTGCAAGACTATCTGCATATCTCCCAGGGCACAAATTACATGTCCTCTGAAGAAAAACCTCGCAAGAGCATTTTCCAGATGTCCCAGGGTACCGAATTACATTCCATATGCAAAACCTTGAAAGACCATCTGCAAATCTCCCAGGGCACAAACTACATGCTTACCTGCACAACCTGATCCACGGCTAGAAAGTATCATATGATACTCATCAAACATCATCCTGATGTACACATGATCATCCTGATCATCATCACTGCAACATCCTGCTGCATGTCATCTGGAGAAGCTCGTCATCCATGATCATCCTGATCATACAATGCATCCATCTGATGCACACCAAGTATCCACCTGATACATACATAGATACATGATCCACACAATGTATCCATCAACATACATGATCTACCTGATCATACAAAGATACATGATCCACACAATGTATCCATCAACATCCAACATGATGCGTAGATACAAAATACATACACATGATCCAACCGATCATATCCAGCATCCAACATGATGCGTATACATACACATGATCCAACCGATCATATCCAGCATCCAACATGATGCGTTCATACATATAAATGATCCAACTGATCATATCCAACATCCAACATGATGCATACATACATACATATAATGATCAAACTGATCATATCCAGCATCCAACATGATGCATTCATACATACATAAAAATGATCCAACTGATCATATTCAAGCAGAAACCAGAACATAATCCTGATGCTCATCATCCAGCACTTACATCCACAGCCATGTGAAGGGTCCCCCTTCCAACATGCTTGGAATGGATTCAGCAAATGTGTCCATCACTTCTTCCTCGAAGTGTCCTCGATCTGAAGCAAGCCAAGCCTCTCTCTGAAGTACTCGAAGTTCACCCTGGCTAGTGGCATCGTCAGCACATCTGCAATCTGCTCATCCATCGCAACATATAGGAGCTTCACAGCTCCTCTCTGCACCATATCCCTGATATAGTGATATTTGATCTCTATGTGTTTCGACCTGTCATGAAACACTAGGTTCTCGGACAGCTTCACACAACTCTGGTTATCACAGAAGATACCAGTAGCATCCAACGAGAGATCAAATAACTCAGAAAGTAGCTTCCGTAGCCATACTACCTCACAACTACTGAACAGGATGCAACATACTCAGCCTCAGCTGTACTTAGTGCTACGCAGGACTGCTTCCTGCTAAACCAAGAGATCACACCTGATCCCATACTGAAGCAGCACCCAGATGTGCTCTTCCTATCTGCAACACTGCCAGCCCAATATGAATCAACATAAACTTGCAGGTTCAACTTTTGATTCACTTCATACTTGAGCCCATAATCCACTGTACCCTTCAGGTACCTCAGAACATGCTTTACAGCAACCAGGTGAACACTCCTCGAATCCGTCAGAAACTGACTCAATGTGTTCATAGCAAAGCAAGTGTCTGGTCTCATGTTCGTTAGGTACATTAAGGACCCAATCGTCTGACGATACATAGAGACATCAACTGGCTCAGATGAAGCATCACATAGAAGCTTTAGATTCGATGCCATAGGTGTGGCCATGGCCTTGCAATCCATCATCCCAAATCTCTTCAGAATATCTACTGTGTACTTCCCTTGACCAAGGAAGATCCCACCTGCACTTTGCCACACCTCCATGCCAAAAACAAATAGTGCATCATCTCCAAGTTCTTCATCTCGAACTCGACAATAAGCTTCTGCTGCATGTTGGCAATCAATCTATCTTCACTTGTAACAAACAGGTTATCCGCATACAAAAGTAGTATCACTGGATTTCCTTCCTCAACCTTGTAGTAAAGGTTGGAATCCGCTTTACTCTTTGTAAAGCCCAAACTGGATAGAAAGCTGTCTATCCTACCATACCAAGTTCTGCACACATATCTGACTACACCATGCTGTCTTGAAATCCATCTGGTGCATCTTCTATTTCATCACTTTTATATTTCTCAATGCTGCCATCTGCAATATGCTTGATCTGATAGTTCCATTTGGAAGTCATAACAAACTTCCCTTCACGTCTTGGGACTACAACCCAAACATCATTCTTCATGATCGACGGATCATGGCATTCCATTTCTTCATCCTAGATCCTGGGAACTTCAATATCTTCAATAGATATCTTTGTTGCTGGAACAAATGTTGTAGTCCTTTTGTAGGTGAAGATATACAGTCTTTCCTACAAAACAGGTTAAATTGCATGATTAGAAACATCTCATAATTTTCAGAACAAATTCTTACACATAAAGAAATATGTCATACAGTCATGCAATTATCTTAGCCAATGCTTCAATACAACATTTATCCATATTCCGTAACTTTCTAGATGCCTTCCAATCTCTACCAGAACATTGTTCAGAGTGTGCACAACTCCCAACATGTCAGCAAAGAGGTTTCATTCTAGATAAGTAGCAATGGAATGTTGTACAGTGCCATAGGCCACTTACCCATGTATATTAGTAGTATATTTTTCATCAATGCTACTATTCTAATACACACAATACATATCCTAAGTCTAGGAACATGAGCATATACATCATTGAACAATTTTATTTAAACAAACAAATATGCAAGAAATTAAAATACTTATCTTTGTTTGTTCGTTGGGTGGACTCCCTCTGAGTCTTTGCTTCATTACAGGAGCTGCTGGAGTCCTAATCTGAAGTAGCTTCTTCTACACCTTTTTGTTCTGGAAAGATGGTCAGCTCCCTCTGAATATCTGCATCCTTGCAGAAACTACTGAAGTGTGTTCCTTTGCTTTCTTGCAGGAACAACTGGAGTGTACTCCCTCTTGATCTTTGCTTCTTGGATTACCTGTTCTTGAACTCATATTCATCCTTGGTCCCTATGCATGCTTATTAGTATCATGATTGTGTTATCCTTGTGATCTCATATAAAATCATACATTCATTAGTATACTATTAAAACACAATAATCTCAAGCATGTATAGTCATGATCATTTCAAACAGAAAATAATAAGCATTAGCATTCAAGGTTTATGTAGGATTCTTATGGTTAGTCAAATCATAAGAAACATAACATGTCTAAGCCTATAATTACTCAAACCTATGACTCTTCAGGTTAGTTGAATCATCAATCAAGATAAGAGATATAATATGCATAAAACCTGTGATTATTCAAACCTATGACTTCATGAATAATCATTATCAATAACAGTATAAGATCCTAACACAAGGTAGGATTCTAGCTTGATATAGGAAAGACATACCTGGATTAGCATTCTAGCTATTTATGTCTAACATACTCACATGATGTCTTCTTGTTCTTCTTCAATGACTTGTGCTAGTAACCTGTATATCTCATAGGTTAACTATTACAAAACCAAGTTATACATACCTCGTAAATGGATCTTCTATGAGATCCATGACAATGGATGAATATTTGTCCTCATGTTATCATGATAATATGTTCTTGGACCAGAACATGATTTGTCTTTCTTGGTGTACCTTTAATGTTAGTAGACAACATAAGCCTCATACAACACCATAATGCATTAGTACAATCATAAGTTTCAACACCCTAATCAATGAATATTTTCTATTGTGCATTCATAGTTTTATGAAGGTGATATGACAAGTCAAGATTGTACTAACCGTAATAACATGAAGACAAACATACCATAAACTTAATCATGAACAAATCTCGAAACATACCTCAATGAGTCATACCTGTCAAGATCGCTTGTAATCTTCTTATGTAAGGCCTTAGCTTCATCTCCCTCTGAAACAGGAACATCTTCACTTATGCAGGTGACCAATCCATCTTCTTCTAGGATTAACCCAATCCACTTGATTTGCAAGAACTGGACCTGGAGTTGGATATGGGTTTGTCAGATAAACCCCAAAAATTCAAACTTTGAATTTCAAACTTCCGAAAGGATAGAAATATGCGCCTTGATAAGCTAATCAAACCGGTATATTCAGAATTTGAAAACTGCAGAGTTTCACTCCTCATTTTTTCCTTTGAAACTTCCAGATTCACTGGACGTGACCCTAAACTGGGGTTTGATGAATCCCACTCTTCTGCCCAATCAAAAGGTTTGATCCAAATCTCGAAGCTTCTATTTTTCTGAGGAGCTTCCAGCCATGGTCATAGATTTCAAAAATTCTCATTTTTACAGAAGCCCTAATTTTCCACTTTTCTGATCAAAGTCCCAAACTAGGGTTTGATCAAGCCCGGCCTTCTGCCCAACCAAAAATTATGATTTTGGTCTCTAAATTTTTATTTTGATGAGTAGCATTCAGCCATGGTCTCCAATTACAACAATTCCAACTTTTTCCGAAGCCCTAAATTCCGGAAGCAATGAATGAAGGTACTCAAACATAATTCTGTTTTGACAGAAATATGTACCTGATTGTTTCTAGTGTAACTCCAAACATTTTGATCCACAATGTCTGAAAACCTTTCCTAAGATAGCCTGACCTGTTATCTTTCCATCCTGACAGGTCTGACCTCAATTGGATAATCTGAGAGAGAGTTATGCCAAATGTCGCAACGTGACCTGTTTTGGGATAATACAGGAGTGCGAACTTGTACGGCGTGCCACGTGTCACTGTTTGAACTTCGGCCTCTGAAAACTTTTCCTAAGATATCTCGCCCTGTCATATTTCCATCCTGATAGGTATGACCTCAATTGGACTCTCTGGGAGAGAGTTATGCCAAGTGTCGCAACGTGACCTGTTTATAGGATAATACAGGAGAGTGAACTTGTACGGCATTCCATGTGTCACTGGTTCAACTTCGGCCTCTGAAAAAGTTTCCTGAGATAGTACAGTCTGTGCACTACCTGTCACATTTTATGAAATTTCATTTGGAGCTTCCTATCCCAAGTTATGACCTTTTTCCCAAGGTCACCTGATTTTTACTCAGATCTGGAAGAGGCAGAAACCCTATATTGTATAGATCATAAATCACAAAGTACAACGAATTAGAGGTTTTCCTTTGGACACAAGGTACCTGGAGATTTAATATTTGACCTGTAAATATTTCAGATCCAAAAAATTCTCCAAAACGGATTTATAGCGAAAGTGCTACGATGACTGGTTTTTTCTATATCAAGCCCTAGCATCGTAAGTGCAACAAGTGTCATACATGACATATCATGCCTTCTTTCAGGCTAGCTCTGATACCATGTTAAATTTTCAGAATTTGCTTCAATCTGATCTAGGATCTTAACTGAGAGAACAACACATACAGCATATCTACAGCATATCAATCATGGAGACAATAATACAAGCACACAAGAGACACAAAGATTTACTTGGGGAAAACCATAAAGGTGAAAAACCCCAATAACTTCCTCAGAGATAGATAGAGCAATGATACAACCAAGAGATAGACATAACCTAGTAGCAGATCCTCCTCCTCCATAAGTGTGCCACTCCTCCTTGAGTGCATGAGTGAGAAGTGAGTGAGTAAATAGAGTGCCCCCGCACTCTATTTATACTTGACTTGACTTGCCTTTTTACCTAACTCATGTAGGATCGAACTTAACCACATAACATAATGCTGACTGGGCCGACCCCCCATAGGGTGGTCTAATAACCCTTTGACCCACATGGCCGAACCCCAATAGGATGGTCTAATAACCCTTTGACCCACATGACTTATACAGGGCCGACCCCAACAAGGTGGTCTAATAACCCATCAAGTATAAGTTACGACACTTACAATATAAATGATGACACTTCCGTATAGAGGAATAATACCATCTCTATAGGAGTACATACAACATATATGAAATACATTCCGAAGTTACATATACATCAACATTGTTGTGTCAAGAGATGTAATTTTGTATGAAGGGGGAGTTTATGGTCATCAAAAAGACCATGCTGAGAAGTCAAAATTTGGTTTGGATGGTGATATTATTGATGATATTAATAATTAGAATCCCACTAATGTTTCAGTTCCAAATGCTACAAATACACCAAGTAGCCCCTCATCTAGTTCTCCATATTCAAGTCCAAGTATTGCAAGGAAGGTGAGAAGCTTAAATGAAATTTATCAGAGAAGTACAAGTTTGGCACATGAAGAAAATCCAAGAGGTGAGACTGTAAATTTTTCTTTATTTCCACAAGTTGATTTTGAACCATCAAGTTTTGAAGAAGCTTCTACTAATGAGTTTTGGGTGCAAGCTATGCAAAAAGATATGGATTCAATTCATAGGAATGATACTTGGGAGCTTACAGATCTTCCACATGACAAGAAAATAATTGGTACGAAATGGGTCTAAAAGACAAAGTATAACTGTGATGGGACTGTTGAAAGACACAAAGAAAGGTTAGTTGCTAAGGGATTCACACAAAAGTATGGAAATGATTATTAAGAAACATTTGCACCTATAGCAAGGCAAGAAACTATCAGAATGTTGATCTCACTGGCAGCACAGAAGAAATGGAGCATTCATCACATGGATGTGAAAAGTTCCTTCTTGAATAGGTACATAGAAGAGGAAGTCTTTGTGGAATAGCCACAAGGTTTCGAAGTGCAAGGAAAAGAACATCAAGTCTACAAGTTGAAGAAGGATTTGTATGGCCTAAAGCAAGCACCAAGAGCCTGGTATGCCAGGATTTATGGATATTTTCAAGAGAATGGCTTCAAAAGAAGTAAGAGTGAAGCTACCCTTTACTATAAACAAGAAGGTAATGATATTCTTATTGTTAGTTTATATGTTGATGATTTGTTGTATATGAGTAGCAGTTCTAAGATGAAGGATGAATTCAAATTTGCTCTGATGAGTGAGTTTGAGATGAAAGATTTAAACCTCATGCAATATTTTCTTGGAATGGAATTTTATCAAAGTGAAGATGAAATTTTTGTTTTTCAGACAAAGTATGCAAATGATATGTTGAAGAAATTTGATATGGATAATTGCAAACCATCTCCAACTCCAAATGGTCATGGAGTTGTGTTGTGTAGAGATGATGGTGCTGAAATGACTGATGAGATAGTTTACAGAAGTATTGTTGGAAGCTTAATGTTTCTAACCCACACAAGGCCTGATATTGCTTATTCAGTTTCACTTGTTTCTAGGTATATGACAAAGCCATCTGAAATGCATATGAATGCAGCTAAAAGAATTCCGAGGTATGTGAAAGGCACTCTAAATTTTGGCATTCATTACTATACTTCTAAGAGTTTTGAATTGGTTGGATTTAGTGATTCTTATTGGGGAGGTAGTTTGGATGATAGAAAGTCTACATCTAGTAACTGTTTTCTTTTGGCTCTGGTTCAATCACTTAGAGCTCAAAGAAGCAAAGTATAGTTTCTCTTTCTTCTAGAGAAGCATAATATGTTGCAATCACCTTAGCAGGCACACAAGCGTTATGGCTTAGAAAAGTTCTGGAAGAAATTGAAGAAAAACAAATTCAATCTACAATAATTTTTTGTGATAATATGAGTGCCATCAAATTGGCCAAGAATCCAGTACACCATAGTAGGACAAAACATTTTGACATGAAGTATCATTTTATTTGAGATTTGGTGCAAAAGAAGTAAGTGGAATTGAAATACATCAACACTCAAAAGAAACTAGCAGACATCTTCACTAAGGCAGTCTCAAAGGCCCAGTTTTTGAATCTCAGAGATCTTATTGTGAGCCCTATCAACATCAAGGGGGAGTATGTTGATAACTGATGCTATGCAAAATTTACTGATATTGTCTATTTTATTTTTAGGTCGTAGGTGTTTATTAACTGCATGCTAATGCATGTGAAGAATAAAATAATTTGCAGAATTATACATCAATCTACGACTGACTTTACGACATGTTAAAATAATGCTTTTATTTCTATGCAATGTAATCTATATATAAGTATGTAGCTGTGCAAGTTTAATATCAATGGGAAATAAATAATCAAAGGTTTTCTTTTACTGTTTTGAATAAAAGCTTCTCTCTTGTTTTCTGTGTTGTTTTTCTTTATGTTATTTTAAATTAGGCTCTTTCATAATCTTCACTAGACCACAATTGAGTAATCTGCATTGATTTCTGATTTAGTAGCTCTTCAGAAGAGGTTATGAAGTTCATTGTATATACACTTCCACTTTGTATTTTTTTATTGTAAATATAAGACATATTTAAAAACAAAAAACAAAAAAAACAATATTATACTACATTCTTGCACATGTGAGGCAACTAAGTTAGAATATCTATACTTCAAAGTAATCCCATTAAATTATAATGAAAAAGCATGGAAAATATCAAAATTAAGCACAAGTAAAACATGAGAAAACCATTGTTTCCACTTAAAGGTGCCACATACGACAACATCAGATACTGGCTCACAAATTCTAGGAATACATACAAGTATTACCACATGACCCTCGGAGCCTATGCATCATCAATAGAAAAAACTAAGAAATCTACAGTGGATTAGCTAGAAAACAGGTGAGAGAATATGTTACAAACACTAGGAATGGAACACCATGTAATGTCCCTAAAAATAGTAAAAATTTAAAAAATTTCTCTTTACTGCAACAAAAGAAACCTAAATATAAATGATGTATTATAAATTAACTTCAGCACTAGAAGTTACATCAGTACTTTGTTTGCATCAATAAGAGTTTATCGTTTTCTAAGCAAGATGGTCTTACTAGTTTGAATTCCCGTGTTGCTGCGGAAGTGATGCGGTAAGGTAGGTGATGTAACTCTAAGGCATGTTTGCAAATACTAGAATAATAATTAAAAACCTCCTTCTACAACTAATATTCAGATACATGTTAAGATTTGTAAATTGTTTAAATGTTTTCCTTTAGGCAAGATGGACTGGTTGATGGTAGTTGTAACACCTTGGGAGACTTTGATGTTGAACCACATACCACTGGAAGAGCTACCGAGAGGTAAGGGTGATTGAAGGGACTTTTTGACTTACTTAGAAATCTGCTAATGTATGGATTTGTCAATTGTTTTGTAGGTATGAGAATATTGTTACTTACCTACATTTCCCAAATCAATATTAAGGTTTGAGCTTTGTCAAGTGTAAGTGTGAAGAAGTTTCTCAAGGATTTAAACGTTGGTATGCATGTAGTGGAAAACCAAGGGGCCTATTAACAAAATGCGAAAATGAACTATAACATTGGCTCAAGTTTTGAAATGTACAATAGGGTAGTTGTGGGTAATAAATGTTTGACAGCGAAATGGCAGCCAGCTGGAGTAGGGGTTTTAAGCTCTGTTCTTCATTCCTGTATTTTGTTATTTTCATGTTTTTCCTTGGTGGAGAAGGTTTATCTGCTGTGAAGGGTGTGGAGGTGCTCTCGATTTGAGTGGTACTCATCGACAGAGCACTCATTCATTTAAGGTGCACTGCATGGGAGTGTAGCTACGATTCTCCATCAGGTAATGGTTTAACTCCATTCGTTGAGATTTCCTTTAGCTGCTATGTATATCAATACTTCGTTTTAGGGTTAACTTGGGGCAGTTCATGGTAAGTTAGGGTTTTAATGCCCATTCTCACCCTTCCTGTCGCAACTATGGGAGAGAATGTTACTGTTTGGAAATTGGGGCTCATGATGCCTTTGGCTCACTACAATTTCTTTTGGAGCCTCTAGGTGGTCGCCCTTTGGCTGGACCAACGAGTGTAAAATGTATCTACTTGTTTTTAGATGCTGGGGTTTCGTTTTGTTATAATAGTGGTCTGTTGACTCTACAAAAACTTTGTGGACATAGGTGTGGAAGCGATATTTGAGTTCTGTACAATGGTGTTTTGTAATAGAATGTGGAAACCTATTTTATAAAAGAAATGCTTTAAAGTAAGAAATGGATCTTTGTCGAAATTGTTTGTATGCTTGTTTCGTAATAATGGATATTCGTTATTTTAATGTGAAGAGACGAAGGGGAAATGTATGCAATTAGACCTATCCGTTTTCATTTTTACTCTAAGTTAGGTTAATGAAAAGTACCCTTGTTTTGGTTTATGTCTGTCTGGTAGAGATTGTGAATAACTGATACCCATAATGGTTCTACATCTGCTTAGCGTTGCTACTGTATGAAGATCTTGGTGTAAAATCTGGATGCCTGTAATGCTTGAGGGAAATCGATTACATGACCTGCCTTCTTTTAGTTTTGTCTATAGTAGTTAGATATTTTGTAAAAGATACAGTAATGTTCGTCATTCTCGAGTTGGATTTTATTCTTGTTGAAAATGATTCTTGTCAGGGTTTTGGGATTTGAAGAAAATACTCACCATGGTTTTGAAACAACAACATTGAAATAGGAACACCCCTATCTAAGTCTGTGTGTTTAAAATTTATGTTTCTTTGTTTTAAGGAAATGATGGAAAAGACCACGCTTCTGCAGTGTAATGATGTGGTAAAACATTTGTTTGGATTGACTGGGAAGAAGTAAAATTGGTGGTTAACTTTTAGTTTATAACTCTAAATCTGCGTTTTCAAGGTTGATAAGCCCTCGAGGGTTTCGATACATGGTTCTTTACTATTGGTATCTCTGGTCTTTGTCTGAAATCTAATCAAATAAAAGGAAGACATAAATAAACCATGCCCTTGGAAATGGCAAAATGATTTGACCATAAACGTGTATGGTTGAAAAGAGTATAACCCTAGCGAAAAGTAATAACTCGAAATGAAGAACGAAAAGCACACTATAAAATTCAATCAAGAATAAATATTTGGTTCCTAAGTTTATGTTGACATGAATGTCTAGCACAGGCTAGCTAGGTTAGACCTGCTAGACCTTCATCTGGTTTTTAGATCAGGTTTCTGAGTTAAATAAAGTTCAGGTAAAAAGGGGCTTAGCTCCTATAATAAAAACCCGAGATCCCATACCCAAAGGTCCTTGTGCTATGAGAAATTTAATACTAAACATGTTAGGGAAAAATAGTACTGTAATATCAAGTCTATCCTGAATGCCTAGCTTCTTTTATAACTTGAAATGGGAAAATTAATAATTCATACTTGGTTTCCTTGGAACTTGATCCTCTTCTGTAGAAGCCTGCATACTCAAACAATAATTAGTGCAGAAACTCTTGAGCTTAGCTGACCTGTTAGAATGATTCTTAGCTAGATAACTTTGGGGATACCATGTTTCTCCAAACCATGACCCTTAGAACATTCCTGGTTCTAACTGGATCCCCTCGAGCTGGTTCCAACATGCAATAAGAGATAGAGGCCCTAGGTTCACTACTATTCAGATCTGAAATTTTATGTGGGACTGCTTCCGTTCTTGGAGCAGAAAATTCTCTTTTATTACCACATGAGAATGATAATGGAAAGGATGATGATGATTCGCCACTCTTGGGATCTGCCCTCTTTAAATAGGGGAGTCTTGAAATATAGTTGTTTGAATAATTATTTAGTTTCTTTAAATTAAATTAATAAAAAGATATTATTTACTAAATATCTAGTCCTTGTTGAAGTAGGACTTTTTATTGTTTTAACTAGAAGTGATTTTAAATTAATCTTTACATAATAATAATTATAGTAGTTATATATCATACTTAATATTAATAACATTATTAATCGAACATTTTACCAGTATGATAAGGTGGTAACCATTCTATGCATAAACTCTATGCAATAGAAGATAAATAATAATTACACTATTATTAATACTTTTAATAATCATACTAAATTTGAGACCTTTATGCATGTCATTCATATAAGACTATTCTTTAGTCATTCTTATACTTAAATGATGGTAATTTCCTTTTAATCATTTATGTATCTTTTCACAATACTTCTTTTTAAAATTAAGGACAAGGTCGAACTCTTTGCACAGTCTTTTGGTAGGATTGGATAGGCACCTCTAGGTCTCTCTCTTGCATGTTGGATTCCCTCATTTAACATGGTAGTTCCTGCAGTACTTGATGATATATAGAAAAAGATTCATTTAATCAGTTTAAATAAATGTGATGGAAAATAGAAGTGTTATCGTTTGACGAACAATCGACTCGAGCGGGCACGAGCTGGATCTCCCTAGCTCAAAGTGAGTCTAGAAAAAATAATACAGACTACAAACAACTTTCCTAGATATAATTAAGGATCGAGTAACTAGATGTCTTACCTTAAGTTGGAAATCCTTTCTCCTGGATGTTGCTCCACATCTCACGGTTGTCAAATCTCAGCTGCAAGACTTGTCAAGACACATAGAACAATACAAACGAGTAAAGAGCATCTATACAATAATAGATCTAAGTAAACAGTTAAGCAGGTAAACTACTCAATATCATTACACATAAACAATATTGGTGGAAAGCGTTTATATTACTGTAAATCGGGAAAGTACATAGAAAATAATAGACTACAACCAAGGCTTAACACTATAGTCCTTCTCCATCCAATCCAAATGCCATATCCTCCCAAGGAAGTGTGAGTCTCTCAATGGATGAGTAGAGATCTCTCAATAATGATTTCACCAGCATGTAGACACTATATACTTCCTCCCTTTGGAGTGGGATAGAGCTTCATTTATATAGGACTAAATTGATAGGGTATGGATAGGGTAGGTTGAGATATGGTAGGAGAGAGATAGGGGATCCTTCCAAGAGTTTAGGAACCAAGTTCCATCTCTCCCAAGAGGTCAAGGATAAGGATCCATGTCAGCTAGCTTCGAGAATGGGCTCGAAGAAGCTATTTTTTCCTATTAACTGACTTCGTCACACCATGCAAGAGAGCAAGATGCGACATGAGTACAGCCTAGGACAACCTCTCAAAACCTACCGTGAATGTAATGGTATCTCTTCAAGTTAATGACTTAGCCAATGACACTTTAGGGATGTATACACTGAGTCTCTTGATGGTAAGATTTAGGTGTAACAGAATGCCCCCCAAATCATTAAGTTGTTGAAAAATTGGAAAGGTGAAATGCTTTGACAGAAGGAATGGAAAAAGACTTATCGGATGAAGGACGCTACTGCAGTACAACTGAATATGAACTAATAGTCTCATATGACGTACAACATGGCTGCTGACCAATACAATGCAGATCCATGGTAGTAATGACCGACTGAACACAATCATGGCTACTAGACACAAGCGTAGATCCATGATGAGATGATAACCCGACCACGACCAATACAAATGTGGATCCATGTGATATGACTCAATACAAACTCCATCGCAACCTGGGTAAAACATGACTCCCCAGGGTCTTCAAGCTGAACCTGCAATGATACGAATAAATCCATGTGATTACAAATGTCTTGACGTCGAACATGGTAGAAACCACTTGATTATCGGTCATTGATGTAAACCGTTGACAAGTACGAGGGAAATCACCATTAATGTCAATGATCCATAAGGCATCACAATACACATCACCAAGCGTGAATAAATGAGCTGAAGTCGGACGAAAGATGAAATCTTTCGATGAAGAGTCAATGATGTAAACTCTTGTCAAAGGCGAGGTAACTTGCCTATTAGCACCTAATTTTTGCAGCATGGATATGGAGGTGGAATAAAGGGATAGCTCTAAAATTTCTTGATAAAAACCAGAAATTGCCCTTGTTTTCCATAGCTAGGAGATAAAGGCATAAGAAAAATGAAAAGGGGGTTGAATTTTCTAGGATGAGGCATATAATGGGGAAGAAATGCATTAAAGTGCAACCAAAATGGCCCAAAATGAGCCTAAGTCTATAGTTTGAAGGAAATAATATAAAGGGTAACCACTGCACCGGTTTCCATCGTCAGATGCGCACAAGGGAGAGATCAACGGTCCTCGTCGATCGTCGCATGGATGACGGGCGCAAGGAATAGTCATAAGAGTAGTTGTGATTGGGAATACCGCTGGCCAGATGGCAGCTAGAGAAAGCGTTGCGAGGTTGATAAGCGGTAAGCAGTATTGGTTCAATAAGCATGCGATACCGCTAAAGCATAAAGGTAGATCTTTGGCCACGTGGACGGCTCAAGAAGGAAGAGTGATATCCTACGGTTGAGGTTAAGGGTCCTACCATTGTAAGTGAAATGTGACAAAGTAAATGGTGTATATTGGTCTTGGGAGGATCGACGGTCCTTGATGATTGTCAAATCGGGAAGTTGCATGCCGGATAGAGGAAAGAGTGGTTGCGACAAATGGGACCCATTCGACAGATATTGACAATAGGGCCTATCACACGATGGAAGGATGGTATTGGAAAACACTTAGGTGTATGCGACATTGTTTTCATAGACACGGGGTACCAAATGAATGGTGTTGATCAGCGTGGGAAGAATGATCCGACGGTCGACAGATAGGGGTTGTTAAATCAACGGTTAAAGTGGAGGCTGGATTTGATGGAGGAGATCAGCACATGAGAGATTAATGGTTGGGACCGATAGGCAGCTAACGGATAAGCCCAGAGGATAAGTGAACAAGTTTTATATATATATATATATCCATCGATGGGTAAAGGCGATAGTTTTATTTTCTCGGGGCCTGTCTGCTCAGGAAATTTCAAGTCATGGTTAGGTCAAAGAAGGCAGTGCATTTTCTCTCTTGGAAGGCCGACGAAGGGCCAGTCTCCAGCAAGATTCAGGGTTTGGGTTTGTTCCAGGAGATAACATTTCCGTCCTAGTGCAGAAATTCATCTTCTGGTCACCAGACTCAGTAGAAGCCTGGAGGCCCTACAGACATAGCCAGGCGCAAAATATTCTGGTGGTCCTGTATTTTGTTCGTCCTGACTGGACCAACTTGTTTTGTATTTGTGTCTTGAAGCCCCAGATATTTGAGTTTGGGGGTCTCCCCGAAGCTATTGGTTGTTGCTCTGTTTCGTCAAAGTCCACCTGAGAGTCGGGGGACCTCCTTAACCGACTGTTGTGGGTTTGGCCTTAACATTGAGCACAGCTCCACTACTCTATTGGTCATTCAAAGTGAATGCTGGTTCACCTGAAGTCGAATGTGGGTCAATACCAAGCCTTAGTATGGTATATTTTCTGACCAAACGTATCCACCCACAAGAGACAGGTTTCTCTGGTACTAGTGACTTCAAGCCTTGGCCCCAAATGGGCAAAGAGGACTGAGGCAAGTAGGCGAGGGAGACATTGCACCTAGCCATATAGGTGCAAAGGTGGGGTTCTCAAGGAATTATACACATGCTAAGGAAGGGTTCGAAAGCTAGTGGAGGCATCCGGCTTGGAGAACATCTACAAAGATCAATTTTGGTTTTCCTATCTAGTGGTCAGCTGGGGCAGCTACCATACTACTTTTTTCCTTCTTTGGTAAAAATGTTGGTAAATGTAAAAGGGCCGGGGCGATAGGTGATAGAGGTGCAGGATGGTGGAATGTCACTTGTGCAGACTGTCGGGTGGCCTAAGTGGCTGCGAGGATGATGTGGCCGATGTCTTTCGGTGCATGGGGGAGAAATGAGGTGAAATGTTGTGACGTAGAAAAGGTCAAAGGGATAATCGGCTTAAAGGCATCTTTTCTACTGCCACAATGATTGTCGATGCGATGGAGGCCACCTCGACGTCATCATATGCTCCGACATCTATCTGGAGATCGTTACCAAGCATGTTTTAGGTCGGATCAGATCTTGGGAATCATTGCTACTTGATTAAGAGATCCGATCAAGTTATCATGGCGATTATGGCCGCACGTAGCCGCTATCATTATCACAGCAATTATGGATATGGTTTTTTGTCCACTGTACGAGATTCATATATAGAGAGGACAGTACACCTGGCAGCATGGGGCATCTTTCAGTTGGGATTGGATCATGGAGAAAGAGAAAGAGTTCGGAGTGGTGTTCATGCCTTAACAGGCGTGTTCTGAGGTGGAGGAAGAACCTACTCCTTTGTCTATTATGATGTTCGACCACGTGGAATCCAACTCTTCTAGTGAGGGTGAGGAGCCGAAAAAGCAGCAAGTGTCCAAAAGGGTTCGGCGTCTGAGAAAAGAGGAGATTCACGAAGAAGAGTGGGACATCCAGCAAGACTTAGAGAGCATCCATGATCTCATGCTCCTTACTAAGAAAGTGGCACCTCCTCTACCAGCTGGCGAAGCGTAGGAGTACATCTCTTTGAAGGTAGAAGACTTCTTTGATTCGCAAGTCTGTTTGAAGACTTCGAAGTAAGGTGGCACCTTGTTCATAATATTTTTGTTTCCCATGTTTGTCAATCTATTTGAACTTGAGACGTATGTAATATTCCCAATTTGGGGATGTCAAGGTGGAAGCGTGGTTTTGTTTATTTCCTAAGGACTGATTTAAGGCCAAAGACCCTATAAAAGCTTTGTAATAGAATAATTAAGGGTTGGAAAATCATTCAGCTAAGGCCTGAGGGGCGAGCCCAGTTTTGATAATTTCATAGTAATACAATTTGCATTGCCTATGGTAGACTGTTTTGCAGAGATTCCTGTGCCGTTCTAACTTGTAGTCATGTTTTCCTTCTTCTCAATGTACATGTGTTTCCTATTATTCCTTTACATTATGTTTTTCATTTCATGTCTGAGATCAGTATATAATAGTTTGGAATTCTTGGAAACTCGCTCCGGCTATTATCTCAGGTATTCACAAAATATTTCTATTAAAGTTGATATTGAATTCATCTTTGTTGGATGCTCATATCAATGGACTGTTCTTGTTTTCTTCTTTTACCGCTAGAAAATTTCTTTATGACAACAAGCGAGTGGCTACCTTGCCTCTGTTAGAGTAGTCTACACTATGGAATTGTTATGTGATTTATGTGTAATATGCTGACTCCACCGCCCAATTGTTTTTTCCTTGTGATTATCCCTGCAACATTTTCGCATAATTCGACCCATCAGAAATATGACCTTATGTGTATGTTTTAATTGGATATTTTTTAGTAAGGAAGGCTGGTCTATTTGTTCACTATTGACACCTTTGAATATTTCCAGTCTTTCAGGGATGTGTAGAGAGATCCATCTCTGACTATGCTGGGGCAGTACCATTAGTCAAAAGTTGGTTAGTGGTTACCCCGACTTGCCCTCTCTTGCCGTTGTCGTTGAAGCGATTGTCCCGTCATCCCCGGGAGAACGACAAAGGTTTCAGATCTGATTGTTGATAGTGGAAAACATTCAGGCATCAGAGGGGTTGCACATCATCCACCTGGCGAATCCACTCATTTATTCCAGGTTCAATCTGTAGACTCCATTGGATAACGAAACCAGTTTCCTTAGACATGGAAGAATTAAGTTCCAGGTATCAAAGTATCAATATCTTTAAAGAAGCCCTATTCTTCTGTGTTGGCATCATTTTACCTTTATGTATATATATCAAAAAATTCTTGTCTCACCGTAGAGATCTAGGTCATGAGAGAGCCTCCTTTGTATATCCTTCACTTGAATTCGAAAATGTACATTCTCCTTTTACTCCTAGATTTGATCACATCTTTTCATTTGAACCCTGTATAAACCATAACTGGCCTCATGACTTCTTCGAGGATAAGGCCAATGATAACCTCCCTAAATCTATTCCTTTGCCTTCCAGAGCCTAGCTAAGATACAACCCTCTTAAGTTACCCCCTGTCCTTCATGATTCCCCTCTAGGCTACCATAAACACCTCCTTGTCTTTGAAGGAGAATCTGAGATGCTTACTGTAGATAAACATGTTCAAGGATTTGAGCATTTTTTGGATATTTTTGAGATAGAACACGATGATATCTGTATGAGGGCTTTTGCAAAATCCCTCCAAGGAAATGTGAAGACATGGTTTAGGCATTTGCAGCCTGAGTCTATTGATACATGGGGAGCATTGTCTGAGGTTTTTCTGAGGTTTTGGGGCAGGAGAAGCTCGTGGGATCTGGTTCTTTCAGATTTTCATTCCATAAGAAGTAGAAAGCACGAGACTCTATCTTGCTTTAATAGAAGGTTTTCCAGTTTTTATTATAATATGCCGATGGAAATTCAGCCTTCAGAGAATGCTGCAAAATTACACTATGCAGCCGTTTTTCCTCCTGATTTAGCTCTTCATCTTTTGGAAAGAAGGTCTTCTGACCTACAGCATATGTTCGTTGATGCAATAGAGGTGGAAGAAAATCTGAGGATGTCTGGGAGGCTGTCCAACCAGGATCACGATGAAAGGATTAAAGGAGAACTAAGGTTCGAAGAAGAACATAAGCAAGGGGAATTTCCCTTATGGCCCAATTTTTCCCAGATAGAGCAGAGAATCGATCGACTAAGAGATGTACTTAAAGAAGGTGACTCCATTTTGTTTCATGTAGATTTCAATCATTCTGCTCAGGCTCCTGTTTATGATGGTCATAGTGAAGGTTTCAGTCCGCCGAAGTATGATGAATATGGAGAAGACCATTTGGAGAACTTCATCAGCTTCTTCGAAGTTGAGGATAAAGATGAATCTTCGAGCAGACAGTTTCACCAGTCAGAAGGGCTGGCCAGAGGGGAAAACCTCGTGGCTGGTCCTAGGCCCACCATTGAGATTCATCAAAATAGAGATTCTCAATAGGCAAAGAAAGCACTTCAGATCAGATCTAAAAGGGAGTACAGAGTCCTTGAAGAGGAATACAGAACCCTCCAGGAAGAATATATGACCCTTGAGTAAAAATATGAGTTCTCGAAGAAAGTCTTGGGTCCAGGGAATACCTTAGACAAGTTGAGAAGATAGCTGAGAGGCTGGAGGGTGACCAGGGTGGCTCGCATGATTCTCATACAGAATCCATCTCCTGGGCTGAAGATGATTATAGAATTTTTGAAGAAGTATTCGGGCTTAGCCAATATTTCCGTCCAGCCGACTAGATGATCGAGGCGTTTGAAGGAAACCAAGATGAGTAGGTGGATTTTCACGTAGGTATTTCAACCTCGGATTCTAGTCTTTAGGAAGAATGGCCTTTCCCAGACCCTTTCAAGGGACAGGACAGACTTTCTCTTGACGTCCCAGAGTAGAATTGATTTTTCAACCCAGGGATCATAAACAACCTGAAGAGAAAGTTGTCCAGAGTTAGTTTCTCCAATCTTATTGAGTCACGTGGGGGTTTCGGCATGCATGAGTTTCATATTTTGATGGAGGTTTATCAGAGGTATGCAAACTTGGGAACTAACCCTAACACCGGGGAAGATAGATGACATCGGTATGACTTTTCTAAAAGGAATTATGTTGTGGTGCAAGAGGTATGTGGAGCATACCATATTTTTTATGATCAAGTAGCAGAATATATGGAAGATTTCCACAGTAGGCGTAAGGGTTCTGGTTTCACTTGAAGGGTCCTCATCCATTGTCATTGCCTCGGGCCATGGACCTTCGTTGTTTTGTAGTTAGTCGAGAAGGATGAGAAGACCCACCTAGGACATCAGTTGTTGGACTGGTTACACTGTCATTTTTGCTTTACTTAGGGCCACAACCTCGCAAGTAGAGTAGTCTGTATATAAATAAGCCTCAATTTTTTGGCATTTCAAACTTCAATAGTAATTTCCAGATTGCAACAATTTCCAGTCTGTTTTCAGAATGTATAGCTTCATTTTTGTTCTTGATTTTAAGGAGTTTCCAATCTGTCGTAGGACAGAGCATTTGGATGAGGTTCAGGTCGTCGTGGGATATGCCACATAGCCAAATCCCAATGAGTTTTGCCATGAACATTTTCAAGGAAACCCTCCCAAGTAGTATACCAGGAAAAATTCTCTTGCAAAAGCAGCCCAATGGATCAAGAACCCGGTCTCCGAGGTTATTTGCTACCTCTCATAGAGGATAGCATCCCCGGTTGGAGCCAATTGTTAGCACCTGATTTTCACATCATGGATATGGAGGAGGAATAAAGGGGTAGCCCTAAAATTTCTTGATAAAAACCAGAAATTACCCTTGTTTTCCACAGCCAGGTGCTAAAGGCATAAGAAAAATGAAAAGGGGGTTCAATGTGCTAGGAAGAGGCATATAATGGGGAAGAAATGAATTAAAGTGCAACCAAAATGGCACAAAATGAGCCTAAGTATATAGTCCGAAGAAAATAATATAAATGGTAACCACCATGCTGGTTTCCACCGTCAGATGCGTGCAAGGGAGAGATCAACGGTCCTCATCGATGGTCGCATGGATGAAGCACATGGGGAATCGTCATAAGAGCGATTGCGACGGGAATACCTCTAGCTAGATGGCAGGTGGAGAAAGCGTCGCAAGGTTGATAGGCCATAAGCAATATCGGTTCAATAACCACATGATACCGCCAAAGCATAAAGGTAGATCTTTGGCCAGGTGGACGGCTTGGGAATGTAGAGTGATATCCTACGATCGAGGTTAAGGGTCCCACCATGGTAAGTGCAATGTGATGAAGTAAATGATGTAGATTGGTCTTAGGAGGATCGACGATCCTTGATGATCATCGCATCAGGAAGTTGCATGTCGAATAGTGGAAAGAGTGGTTGCGACAAATGGGACCCATTTGATAGATGTCAACACCAGGGCCTGTCGCACGACGAAAGGATGGTATTGGAGATTACTTAGGTGTATGAAAAATTGTTTTCATAGACACAGGGTACCAAATGAACGGTGTTGATCAACACGGGAAGAATGATCCAACGGTCGACAAATAGGAGTTGTCAAATCAGCGGTTAAAGTGGAGGCTGGATTTGACAGAGGAGATCAACATGTGAGAGATCAACGGCTGGGATCGATAGGTAGCTAATGGATAATCTTGAAGGATAAGTGAACAAGTTTTATATATATAGTCATTGATCGGTAAAGGTGACATTCTTATTTTCCTGGGGCCTATCTGCTCCGAGCAGTTTCAGGTTGCGGTTAGGTCGAAGAAGGAAGTGCATTTTGTCGCTTGGAAGGCCGACGAAGGGCCAGTCTCCGGCAGGATTCAAGGTTTGGGTTTGTTCTGGGAGATGGGGTTTCTGTGTTGGTGTAGAAATTCAGCTTCTGGTCGCCAGAATCAGCAGAACCCTAGAGGCCCTACATACGTAGCCATGTGCAGAAGGTTCCAGTGGTCCTATATTTTGTTCATCCCTAACCGGACCAGCCTGTTCTATATTTGTCTCTCGATGCCTCAGATATTTGAGTATGGGGGTCTCCCTGAAGATGTCGGTCTTTTCCCTATTTCATCAAAGTTTGCCTGAGAGTCGACGGACCTCCTTTACCACCCGTTGTGGGTTTGGCCTCAACATTGAGGACATATCCCCTGCTCTGTTGGTCATTCAAAGTAAATGCTGGTCCGCTCGAAGTCGAATGTGGTTTAATATCAAGCCTTAGTATGGGAAAGTTTCTGACCAAAGGTATCCACCCATAAGAGACAGGTTTCTTCGGTACTAGTGACTTCAGGCCTCGGCCCCAGATGGGGAAGAGGACTGAGGCAAGTAGGTGGGGGAGACATCGCTCCCATCCATATGGGTGTGAAGGTGGAGTTCTCAAGGAATTATAAACATGTTAAGGAAGGGCTCGAAATCTAGTGGACGCAATCGTCTAGGAGAACATCTCCAGAGATCAATTTCGGTTTTCCTGTCTAGCGACCAGCTGGGGCAGTTATTGTGCTATGTTTTTCCTTCTCTGGTAAAAATGTTGGTAAATGTAAAGGGGTCGGGGCGACAGGTGATAGAGGTGCAGGCTAGAGGAAGGTCACTTGTGCAGACTGTTGGGTGGCCTAACTGGCTGCGAGGATGATGTGACCCACGTCTTTAGCCATATGGGGGAGAAATGAGGTGAAATGTTGTGACGTAGACAAGCCCACAGGGATAATGGGCTTAAAGGCATATTTTCTGCTGCCACAATGATTGTCGATGCGATAGAGGCCACCTCAGCATCATCATATGCTTCGCTGTCTATCTGGAGATCGTTACCAAGCATGTTTTAGGTCGGCTCAAACCTTGGGCATCATTGCTACATGATTAAGAGGTCCGATCAAGTTATCATGGTGATTATGGCCGCACGTAACCGTTGTCATTATCACAGCAGTTATGGATATGGTTTTTCATTCGTTGTATGAGATTGGTATATAGAGAGGATGGTACACCTAGTAGCACGGGGCATCTTTCAGTTGGGATTGGATCATGGAGAAAGAGAAAGAGTCTAGAGTGGTGTTCATGCCCAAATAGGCGTGGTCTAAGGTGGAGGAAGAACCTACTCCTTTGTCTCTTATGATGTTCGACCATGTGGAATCTAGCTCTGCTAGTGAGGGTGAGGAGTCGAAAAAGCGACAAGTGTCTGAAAGGGTTCGGCATCCGAGAAAAAAAGAGATTCCCAAAGAAGAGGGGGACATCCAGAAAGACATGGAGAGCATCCATGATATCGTGCTCCCTACTGAGGAAGTGGCACCTCCTCCACCAGCTGGCGAAGTGTAGGAGGACAGCTCTCTGAAGGTAGAAGGCTTCTTTGATTCGCAAGGCCATTTGAAGACTTCAGAGTAAAGAAGGCTGGTCTCTTTGTTCACTGTTGATGCCTTTGAATATTTCCAGTCTTTCAGAGACTTGTAGAGAGAGCCCTCTCTGACTATGCTGGGTCAGTAGCATTAGTCCAAAGTTGGTTAGAGGTTACCCCGACTTGCCCTCTCCCACAATCCAGGGTGTACGATTTGGGTGTTAACACTACCATTGAGGAATGCAGGGCCAAGGTACTTGGTTGGTTTCTAGATTCAATTCTCAGATGATTTGTTGAAGTCGACAAGGATGAATCCGTTGAAGGAGGGAGATGATGTATCCCCCATCATCGACACGAAACATGACAAAGGATGTGTAGAGCTGATCGGATGGTATAGTAACATGCAAGATTGACTTAGAATAGACCGTCATGGTAGAAGGTGTACTGACTGCAAATAATGTATGGTGAGAGTATTCTTGAACATGGGCATGGCATGGATTGGCAGTATTGACATGACGAGTATGACACGAACTTCTTAATGCAAGTGGTGAGGAAAGCATTCTTGAATGACTGAAAGGAGTAACTAGACTCATGAAGTAAGTAGGACTCAAAGACAAATGGATGACCCAAGTACAGTATGCAAATCCAAATGAGTGCCATGTTCAAGAACGACTAGGTACTGCCACAGATAAAGCTGTAATACAAAAGCTTTCCTTTTTTCCCATCATGAATGATGAGTGCCTCATGTGTTTTTTACGAGCTTGATGAGGGTAACCAGATGCTCAGTATAGCTCATCTCATAGATGAGTCCAATCCCAAATGTTTTCTGAACCTGGGATAGGAGGGGTTCGTCCCAAGGCGGGCCCTTCAGTGTGAAAATTTAACGAGTCCATAGAAGGTAAACTCAGCCGTCATTTTATGTTTAGAGAGTCTGAAAAGAACTAAAGAAGACTCCAACGGTCCTTTTTCGTAAAAATTAGCCTCATCGCCCGAAAAAGGGTAAAACAACGCGGGAGAGGACTCTTCCAATCATGATTCGCTAGAGTATACCTTTTTTGTAAGTAGTGCCCCTTGGTCCAAAAAAGGAGTAAACTATCACCAAGAAGACAACCATTCAAATTCTTTAACAAGCGTGAACACGACATGTTCGCTTGGCAATCTTGGCAATCTTTTTGTATTTAGGGAGTCTGAAAAGATCTTAAAAAGGACTCCATAAACAACTTTGTCATGGTTGATAACCAGGTGCAAAAAAGGAAAAAGTAAACTCGGCACAGTTCCTTTTCTGTAAATAGTCTAGTGAGGCCGGATAAAGTGATAAACCTATACTCGTTAGACACACCTTTTTACTCAAATTTTTAACGAGCATGATAATGGTATCAAAAGCACTCGGAACCTGTTTCATATTTGAACCAGAGCACGAAAAAGTGAAAAGTAAGCTCAAACCACTTTTCATGTTTTTAACTAAAGCACGAAAAAAGTGAAAAGTAAGCTCAAATACCATCTTACTGTTTTTAACGAGCTTGAAGATAGGTTGGAAGAATGCTCATGATGTCTGCTTTATTTTTTAATGAGCTTGTAACAGAAAAATGAACTATGCTCGGGATAATGCCCATTGGCGGGTTTCTCCCAACACGATGAATAGAGGTTGGAAAGTTTGTCTCTAGCACAAGAGACTGACGGCTTACATCTAGCATGACTTCTAGAGTTACTGTTTCATTTTTTAGCGAGCTCGAAACCCAAAAGAAAGTATGCTCGAAAATTATTCCCATTGATGGATTACTTCCCAACATGGTATCCGGGCTAGTACATACCCCCAGCATGATTGCTAGAAGTAAGTGACTTAACTCCAACATGATGTGGAGAGGTGATCGAGTTGACTTCAACGTAACTTCCATAGGTTGAATACATCCCCCCAAGCTTCTTTGCATTCACCTAAGGCATAGGCAGATGAAAAGAAGGTTGAGGTACTAAGTCTACGAGAAGACTCCACTCAAAGGGAAAGGAGTTGTTTCATTTTTTAACGAGCTTGACACAGAAAAAGAACTTTTCTCATGACCTATTTCATTTTTTTAAAGAGCTTGAAGCCAAAGGTAAACTCTGCTCAAACTACTGGTTTCATTTTTTAATGAGCTTTAAGCGAAAGGTAAACTTTGCTAACGGTTAAGGCCCGTTGACGGGTTCTTTCCCAACATGATGACCAGAGGTTGGTAAATTCCACCAGCATGATTGCTAGTGACACAACATATGACATCTCCCTCAAGCTTCATTTCGTCTACAAATTCTGCTTGTTAACCCAACTACCAACCTGGCTACTAATATGAAAAATGTTCACCAAGGGGGGGAAACGAGAATGAGATGAAAAGAAGGTTCAAGTAATCTAACTCTAGCAAGAGACTCAAACTAACAGGAAGAAGATCTATTTCATTTTTACGCAAGCTTGAAATAGACAATAACTGTGCTTGGAAAATGGGTTTCATGTTTATAAAAGCTTCAAAACAAAAGGGAAACTTTGCTTGAGGGTTGATTTCATTTTTATGCAAGCTTGATACCAAAAATAAACTATGCTTGGAAGGGTCTATTTAATTTTTTAATGAGCTTAAATGATCCAGGTGGATATTGGTGGCCACCCACCTTTCCAACTGGCTCAAATCTGTCTCGATGACTTGAAGAAGCGTTTGTGCTCATCGCCGATACTCTCATTACCGAACCTACAACATCCCTTTGAGATCGAGACGGACGCTTCAGATTATGCTGTGGGTGCCATTCTCACTCAACACGGCCACCCCGTGGCATATCACAGTGAGACACTATCAGATGTTGTCCGCAAGTACCCTACCTATGACAAAGAAATGTACTCCATTGTACAAGCCTGCCGCCAGTGGAGACATTACATTCTTGGGAAGGAGACAGTCATCCACACTGATCACAAGCCACTACAGTTCATGCAGACCCAAGGAAAGTTGCAGAATGACCGCCATCAGAAGTGGTCAACATATTTACAGCAGTTCCACCTCAACATCAAATATAAAACAGGGAGTACCAACCGCGTTCCTGACTGCCTCCGTTGACCTCCAGTCACGGCACTTACCACGGTGCTAGACTCTTGTGGCCACGAGACCTACGGATGGCCCCACATCTATGAGATAGACCCTGACTTCTCCGCCACCTATCAACTGTTGGGCACCAACTCAATGGTTGCTAATTTCCATCTTCAGGATGGGTTGTTGTGTCATCTGGGCCATCTCTATGTTCCATCAAGCGAGCGTGCGAAGCTGATTTGGGAAGCTCACTATAGTCAAGTGGAAGGACACTTTGGGGTCGAAAAGACAGTGGCAGTGTTGCAGAAACATTTCTACTGGCCGAAACTTCGACAGGATTTCGGTAAGTATATGAGGTCCTGCACCGCTTGCGCTATTGCCAAACCGACCACTGAGAAGCAGGGCCTATACACCCCTATGCCTACTCCTGACAAGCCGTGGGCATCCATCTCAATGGACTACATGTCGGGCCTCCCGTCCACCAAGAGGGGAAACGACTGTGTTTTCATGGTTGTTGATCGCTTTTCCAAGATGGCGATTCTAGCCGCTTGCAAGAAGAACATCACAGCAGAAGCCACTACCAAGCTCTTCTTTGAATGAGTATGGGTACATTTTGGGATCCCACAGACCATTATCTCAGACCGTGACAGTCAGTTCCTCAGCTCATTCTGGTCAAGCCTCTGGTCACTGTTGGATACCAAGCTCACCAAATCCACTGCCTTCCACCCCCAGACTGATGGACAAATGAAGGTCATCAACCGGATGGTCGTACATATCCTGCGCATGTACAATTCAACACACCCCCGCACATGGGATGAGAGTCTCCCCTATGTCCAACATAGCTACAACCGAGCCCTGCATAGCTCAACTGGCCATAGCCCCTTTCAGGTGGGGTTGGGATTCCAACCATTGGGCCCCATGGATGTTGCACTTCCCCTTGCGACCACCTCAGCCGACTCATCCCCAGAAGCTGACAAAGCCGCTCGGTTCATTGAATGGATCCAGCATATCCACCAGCGGGTTCAGGATATTCTACAGAAGTCTAATGCCAAGTACAAGCAGCACCATGATCAACATCGGGTGCCACATAAGTTTCAGGTGGGCGACAAAGTTTGGTTGCATTTGCAGAAAGAACGCCTTACAGGGCCCCATCGAAAGCTTCACCCACTCCGTTATGGGTCGTACACCATCACCAAGGCAGTGGGTGACAATGCTTTTGAGCTCAACATTCCCCCCTTCCTGGGTCTGCATCCAGTCTTCAACGTGGCTTTCCTTCGGCCATATTTCCCACCACTATTAGACACCTCAGAGATAGCAGAGAAGTTGACACCAACAGAGCTCAACCCTGACTGCCTACAATAAGCATCCAGTGATCATATTGTAGACACACAGATCAAGGGCACTCGACATCAAAGGATCCATCTTTATCGAGTTGTCAAAGCAGGGCAGCTCCTGCACCAAGGCAACTGGCTCACCCGAGGCCAAATTCAGCAGAAATTTCCTCATCTGATGGGGGAACTAAACGCAATGGAGACCATTGCTTCCTAAGGAGGGACGATTGATACAGGTGGATATTGGTGGCCACCCACCTTTCCAACTGGCTCAAAACAGTTTGATGGCAATTTTGGTATTGTACTATTTTTAGCAGTTTTTCGGGTCCTGAACTTCCGGGGCCATTTTGAGGCCCTTAACGACCTTTTTGGCAACTTGGGGGGCCAAATGGTGGCCTCTGGCATGCATTTGGCCCCATTCAAAAGTTGTAAATCTCGGATAGACCTTTCCAACGGGCTACCGAGCGCCCCAAACGGAGATTTATGCAAAAGTTACGACCCCGGGAAGTTGATGTACTAACTTACCCAAACGGGGCCCACATGACTTTTGGCGCTTCATCTCCTAGGGTTAGGTTTTTGGATGTCTAGGGTTTTTGACATTCCTGTTTATTGTAAAAGGCCTTGAGAGCCTCATTGTAACCATCTTCTTGTGAAATGAGCGCAGCCATCACATCTCTTCTCAGAGATAAGCCGCCACCATTCCAGCAAGCTTGTTTTCCGCTGCATTTTACAGTTCTAGCTTATTTCCTTATTGAATAGAAAACCAGTTTTACTGTATCTTTGTTATTTTGTGTTAAGCATTTGATAATAATATGTATTCATTTCGTTCTGCTCATAAAATCCGGATCATTAAAATAGAATAAAACTATGCTCGTACCCCCCATCCTTAGGGGGAAGAAACCACTAAAACATGTGGAACATTTTGGGAAGTCTGATGACTAGGAGTCATGTGATGAGTGGGTGTCAGGAAGGAAAGCTGGTCAATGGTCACAATCCTCCCATCGGAGGGAAAATACATCACTCGAAAGAGTGTGGACACTACAAATTTCATAGCATAGACATAATCATGTCCAAGGAGCAGATTGAAATCTAAAGGACCTTGGACAACCATGACGTCATCATAAACAGTTTTACCTGTGAACATGACAGGTAACTGCGGAAGAATCCCTAGAGGTCCGGTAGGCCTTCTACTAAAATCCAAAATATGGCCGATAACCGGCACAAGCTGAGGAGACCCTATATCTTGCCAAGCATTTGAGGATAAAATAATAATAGAATCTCCCTCCTCAACTATAGTGTGAAATATTTCCTTATCGGAGACACCTATAAATATCTGGAAAGGAACATCTGAGGGGAGACGAGATTCTGCTATACTATCCCAATCAAATAAAATAACCTTAGTACTTGGAGGGGGTCCCATGGAAACGGACTCTTTCCCCCCATGATCGGAACTGACTAGATAAACATCAGTGGTTAGCAATCCACTCTCATCAGGGAGAGTAGGATGAGATGAATACTATGTCAAGGTGACAGTTGCAGTCTGAATTCTCTCTGATAGAAGAGTAAGATCGAGTGGAGATGAAAGCGACTTGATCACTTCACTTTCGGAAGGAAGAGTGGGATCAATTACAAACGAAACTGAATTGATCACTTGGTCAATTGGAAGCGGGTCGAGGGACAACTTACTATCACTTGTTGGAAGCACCTTTTGAATACTAGTAACATCTTCCAACAACCATGAATTTCATCCATGCTTGGACAAAGGAAAGTACAGTGCATACCCTTGCATATCAAACAGGGATACATGACTTTACCCTTCTAAACCTTCACCGACGGGTCACTGGTTGAGGGAGTGTCATCAACATGATGGTTAGAGGTTGATGATACAAGTGGTTTGGGGTTTTTAGACCACACTTCTGACACACAGGAAAGACCGGGACAATCCTTGAGAAGGTGATCACCCTTGCAAAGTTTGCAAGGGAACTTGGGCTTACGAGGTGTTCTCATAGAATGAGTGCCATCAGAGGTAGATGGTTGACGCTCGGTCTCTTTCTCATCCTTCTTCTTCTTTATCTTCCTTTTCTTCTTCTTATTCTTCTTCGGCTTCTTACTAGCATCAGATTTTTAAGTAGGAGAAGAGGAAGAGACGGAAGCCGGTTCAACTTTTGATGAAGAAGGAGAAGGGTCACCATGAGATTGACGCTCATGTGGTGAAGGAACTAGGTTCGACACAATTGGTGCACTTGGTGTAACTGGATTGGAGAATAACCATACTGGTAATCCTATTGTCAATCCAGGAAGATTTAACGTAGCCATAAAGGGAGGACCAACATTTCCACAAGGGGGAATAACAAATGGCATACCCTAGAAAGGGGCCTCTTGGTTGGTAGTCCCAAAAGGAGATTGGGTGCATGGAGATGGATCCATGGAAGAAGACCAAGTGATGTGCATGAATTCTTGCTAAAAAGAACTAAAAAATCCTCAAGCAACCGAGCGTACAAAAGGAGAGCTAGAAGAAAAAGAGGCATATAGGCCAAAGAGCAAGCTCAAAAAATTTACTATAACCGATGCCACAGCAAGTGAGCTACAACAAAGAGGCCAAAAATCCAAAAAGCAGCACTAAGAAAATAAAAGATCCTCTACAACGTATAAGAGCAAGCAATCATCCTATCTAAGATCCAAGGACCTCAACAAATCATATCCTCTGCAAGGTGATGAAATCCAAGTCAGAAAATACGAAGTGAGAGACCAATATGTTTGAAAGGATATCCCTCTACCAAAATGGATCCCACGTAAAAGAGCCCTAGAAAAATGGTCACTAGGATACCTCATTCATGACACGTTCGAGAAGGATACTGGAGCTTCTGCCTTTTGGCCTTTGTACAACCCGTCTGGTGGCCGAAAAATACAAGGAAGATAATGGATAGATGTCCTGAAGCGCTAAGAAGAGTGTGGCATTCCACAATGTTCGTCCGGAACCTGTCCTCGGTGCTTACCCCCGTAGAACGGGAGGCATTCTCAACAAACTGGTCGATGACTGTGTTAATAAGTACAAGACGATTTTAGCACCCTAAGAGAAAACAACTATGTCTCATATGTAAAATCACAAGGGGGGATTATTTGGATTCCTATCCCCGGTGTCCTACCTAACTACAAGATTGTTTTTACCCTCAACTGAGGTTAAATGTGTGTTGATTTAGGGAGATAAATTTTAATGGTTGTTGTATTACTCAATCAGGTGATGGAAGTGCAACTCGATGGTGTGAAGACCTAACCCAATCGACACATGTAGAATGAATCAATGCAACTTTTTCTTTCAATTAATTTATAGCTATGGAAGAGAGAGAGTTCTTTTCCGTTCCCAAATGCACAACCCAATGCAAATGAAATTTCATCTTTTGTAATGAATGATAACCAATCATGTACAACGATACCCAAACTATCCTAAAGTGACAAAAAGAGATCTTCTTATGAACACCAAACGCAATAACTATAATCCGTTTCCTATCTTTTTACACTTGAAAAAGACACATATAAGCTACGGAAAGAAGGATTCCACAAACGTTTTCAATCAAATGCAAGACAAAGAAAAGCACTTAATAATCATGTCTAACTGAAATGTACACAAAACTGAAACAAACCTTTTCTTCTTCCTATGAATGTAATACCAAAAATGCCAAATGATCAAATTAAAGCAAGAAAAATACTTATGTTTTCCAATTTTATGAATATAGTAAAAGAGTGACAAAATTAAACTTTTATTTGAACTAAAGTGGAAACAAAGAATCAATCTTTTCCAATAATCATTAGATAGCTTAGCATGTAAAGGAAACAAGATGCATAACCCAAGAAAAAGAGGCTCAAAAAGACATGGACATCCCACACTCTTCAAGTCTTTAAAACAATCCAATCACGCCAAACCAAAAATGATCTCAAAACCTTGAGATGGGTCAAAACGACTATAGGATGCACGATTCATGGATAATGGATATTGGTTATTTTAATGTGAAGAGCCGAAGGGGAAATGTATGTAATTAGACCTCTGTGTTTTCATTTTTACTCTAAGTTAGGTTAATGAAAACCCATGTTCCGGTATATGTCAATCTGGTAGAGATTGTGAATAACTGATGCCCAGAATGGTTCTGCGTCTGCTTAGCATTGCTATTGTATGAAGATCTTGGTGTAAAATCTGGATGTTTGTAATGCTTGAGGGGAATCGATGGCACGACCTACATTCTTTTAGTTTGGTCTACAATAGTTAGATCTTTTGTAAACGATACAGTAATGTTCTTCATTTTCGAGTTGGATTTGATTCTTGTTGAAAATGATTCTTGTCAGGGTTTTTGGATTTGAAGAAAATACTTATGAGGGTTTTGAAACAAGAACGTTGAAACAGGAACACCCCTATCTAAGTCTGTGTGTTTAAAATTTGCATTTCTGTGTTTCAAGGAAATGATGGAAAAGACCACGCTTCTGTAGTGTAATGATGTGGTAAAATGTTTGTTTGGATTGACTAGGCAGAAGTAAAAGTGGTGGTTAACTTTTAGTTTATAACTCTAAATCTGCGCTTTCAAGGTTGATAAGCCGTCGAGGGTTTTGATACATGGTTCTTTACTATTGGTATCTTTGGTCTTTGTTTTAAATCTAATCAAATAAAAGGAAGACAGAAATAAACCCTTCCCTTGGAAATGGTAAAACGATTTGACCAGAAACGTGTATGGTTGAAAAGACTATAACCCTAGCTAAAATAATAACTCGAAAAGACTTCCCCTTCCATCTATTGATATTCATAGTAGCAACATTACCTCCTCATTTTTTAATATGGTTCTGAAATCAAGAAAGAGTGACAATCTTGTAATGCAATATTCTATTAATTTACTTGTTATGCATTTGAGAGACAAATACGACCATCTCAAATGATAAATTAAAGCTGCTTCTCCAATGCCCACTCTTTATTGATTTAGAGAGTAGCTCAACTACCATTGCACTATCACTTTTGAAGGAAATTGTTAGGCGGAAGCTACTGGTTCCAGATCTGTATGATTTGATTACTAGAGTTGGAGGCTTGATGGTAACTAGTCAAGCTCTACCCATTCGCCAGAAATGTAGTAAAGTTATTTTACAGTTTCTTCTTGACTACCCTCTTGGTGCCAAGTGATTGCAACAACACTTAGATTTCTTAGTTGCAAATCTTATGCAAGGTGTTGTTAATTTACTACCAATATTTAAGTTCTATTATTATATATACAGAAGCTAAATTTACTTTTAATTGCATTTGTTGCAGCTATGAGCATACAAGTGGCAGGGAAGCTATACTGGAAATGATACTTGTGATTATTCTGAAATTTCCTAGTAATGTGGTAGATGAGCAGGCAAAGACAATTTTCCTACCATTGGTGACTCGCCTTGTTAATAATAGTGACAGTAAAGTTCGAGCTATGGTAGGAACGGTTTTGAAATTTTTGATTGGACTTGTCATATAGGATTATGAAGACATCGTTATGGGCTACTTGAGTAATAATACATGTTGTTAAATGCTAGTAAAAAATGCACCACTAAAGCAACAACTTAATTCTCTGGTTGTAATATTTGCAGATGTTTATTATCAAGAAACATTGTAGATACTTCTCATAATTCATCACTATGAATCTACGTGCATTTGATTTAAACAAACAAAGAAAGCTTCCCAATTATTCACTGCAAATCCACTGTAAATTCTAATATAGAGCATGCTTAATAACTGCAACGTGCATGACCCATAAGGAATTCTATTTAAGGGTGCTAGCTCAATGGTACATCACCTTCCTTATAGGTAGGAGGTTGGTGGTTTGATTCCACCGTGCCCTATTTATATTCTGAAACCACTAAAAAGAGATAAATGACTAAAAAAATGACCAAAATTTGCATATAAACGACCACCAATACAACATGAGAGATAAGTGACAAAAAAATACTAAAATATGCATATAAATGACCAGTTTTGAGTTGGTGATCGCTAGTAGCAAATTAGCAGTCATTTATCATGTGACAAAAAATGTGGTCATTCATTGTGACAATTAATGACCAAATATATTACTAAATTAATGACCAAATATATGACCACAAGATAAGTTATAAATGACCAAACTAAATATGACCTAATTTTTGGTCGCGTGATATATGACCGTTAATTTTCTACCAGTGGTCACCAACTCAAAAGTGGTCATTTATATGTGGATTTTGGTTTTTTTTTGTCACTTATCTCTCATTTTGTACTAGTGAACCAATCATATAGGTCATTGATGAAACATGCTAAGAAAATTTCATAAATGTCTGCCCACAGGTATCTCTGCAACCACTCTACGTTAGAGAGAGGCAGATGTTTATTCTCCTTTCTTGCAAACTCCCTTTCTGTCTTGTCCACCCAGTTCCATATTTCTGTTTTCTCTCGACTCCAATTTTCGGTGATCATCACCATTTCAGTCCCGGCAATAGAACAATTTGTTGGCTCAATATACTGTTCTTTAACTTTTCATGATAGACCCAAGTTCTGGGAAGTTTAGGGAACCAACAAAAACCCCTTGTTCAAAGGCCCTTTCGGCAACAGTCTGCGAGTAGAATAAGGTCTCACCCGAGGAGAAGTTATGGGGAGGTTGTGGAATCGGGTTTCCACAACCTGGTGATGCACGGTTCGACAGACTAGGGGACTGTGCGGAGCTCCACCTACTTCGCAGTTAACGCTTAGGCTGTCACGCATCCAAGGACTGCGTGATATGGATTGACTACTCGACAATAGGAAAATGCAACTGAGGACTACACTACCTCTTTAACAATCACACATCTTTGGAAATATTTACTTAATATAAATTATGCATTCAACAAGCATACTAAACTACGTACTCTACGGACTTATGTAATATAATGAACTACGATGCAACTGCACACTTGTAGTGCTGTGCTTCAAGGGAATCGCACTTATACAGGCTACACTAACTTAGTGTTTACCCAATACTCATGCATTCATCCTACTCAGAAATACTTGTACATTCATTATTCACACATACATGTTCGACACTTAGCATATTATTCCCATCATTCATTCTTATGGAGAATACATGTAAAATCAAAGATACATTTACTCATAAGCAAGAACTTAACCATTCAAAAAAAAAAATACACATTCAGTTACACAACATAGCAATTTAATGTGGTTCACCCCCAGGATGGGAGCTACGTCCAAAGGAACTATTGGTTTATTATAAATGGGAAGGGTTCAACAGTTCCAGTCTGCGCACACAGCTGCAGATTCTCTTCTCTTCTTTGATGGGTCTCTGCGCACATAGCTGCAAATCCTCTTACAATAGTCTCTCAATAGAGATCAATATTCAACAGTAATCAACTATTCACGATAACCCTTTCCCTTACAAAATATTCCCTTTATATAGATCATGCCCTTAGGTCATGTCTATTACAATGCATGTGGGAAAAAACCCTAAGATTACCCAAAATTGGTGCGATTACTCTGCCGACCCTTCCTGTCGTAGTGGACAGCTGCCCCACTCACTTTTGGCCGCTTTGTTGGGCCACTCGTTGCTCACACGCTCTTCTGATAGCCATATTCTTCATGAAATGATTATAACTACATCATGAAATGTTGCTTTCTGCCCCTCTTCCCTTCTTTTCACTGTCAACTCATGGATTAGCTTCTAATGGTTTTCCACCACTCTAACTGACAGGACGCTTTCATCTGCCTCCACACCACTCCTTACCCAACTTCTAGGAGTCATGGAGTCACTTTCCCAAAATAGGTCTCTTTCGTCTGCTCGACCTTTCCTTATACTCTTTTCCCAAAATAGTTGTTGCGCTGGCACTGCCCATCAGCATAACTGCGTTGTGCCTCCACTTCACATTGCTTGCTGCACATCTATGACTTCGCAATCCAAACTGTGCCTTTGAAAAAACTGTTCCATCTGAGCTTCATACTCCAAACTGTGCAAATGCCAAAACTGTAAATCTTCAAAAATTTGCCAACTTGGGCCATGCCCAACAATTATTTCTTTCAGCCAACTTGGGGATGAGACCTCCCAATGTTATAAACACCAACAACCCCTCTTAGTTAGGGAAGTATCATCATGATGGAACACATATGGATTTCATATGAACATTATAGATTTTCTTGAACATCTCGTCATCATAAGGAAGGTCCTCAACACAATTCAGCCTGCTAAGAAGGATCATGAAGGAGATTCAACTCCCTCTTTCTCCCTCTCAAGGGAGAGTCACACCGTTCTCCCTATCTTAGGGATAATGTCTCATCGATGTTGCAGTCATCTAAACTCAGTCTCAATGAGGGTGTCATTCTTCACGACTCCAATCTCATCACAAAAGTACAGAAATTAGGGATATGTATCTCAATTCTTATTTAACTCTTTTATGGGCCCCATCCACCAAGATATCCTTGGAGGAATCTTTCTTCATGTCAGCACTTCAAGTATCCTCTCAAGACTCTACCTGAAGCTCCTCCTTAGTCAACAAACCAATGAGACAAAATTGGCTCTATGCTGACATCCAAATGTTAGCACTTCAAGTCTCTTCTTGAGACTCTACCTAGAGTTTCTCCTTAGTTAAAATATCAACCAAAGAATCGTCTCTATGCTAACATCCCTGATGTTAACACTTCAAGTCTATTCTTGAGACTCTACCTAGAGCTTCTCCTTAGTCAAATGACCAACTAGAGAATCAGGTCTGTGCTAACATCTTTGATGTTAGCACTTAAAGTCTCTTCTCGAGACTCTACTTGGTGCTTCTCCTTAGTTAAAATACCAACCAAAGAATCGACTCTATGCTAACATCCTGGGTACCAAAGGAATAAGATTATGTTAGGGGATATTTACCATTACCCAAGGCTCCATGAGTAAATATCTACCTAATGTTTTCAATCCAGAGAGACATCAACATCTCATCCACTATAGCTACCCTCTTTGTCGCAGAGGCCTTCCTCTAAAAAACATCAATCTTGGAGAATGTATAGGATCTGCAAACATGGGATACCTTCCCATTTATCACAAGATTTTGATATTTTCTCCCTCTCGAGCACTAAATATCAACAAGATCTATAATCTAGATGACTTCTCATCAACCACTTATCCTTCTGAACAAGTCTCCTCATCCTTCTCTTGTAGGCCACATTTTATGCTATTTTCCTACAAGTTAAGTTTAGTCAAATAGCTAACAACATTGCATAATCATGAAATTCTATCAAATAATATTGACATCTCATTGCAAAATCAATCTTTATGCATAGTGCACATAGTCATGTAACCATTTATGAAGGTTTAACAACATATCCTAATGCTACAACACCCATCCATACCCCAAACACCCTCGGTAACTATTTGGATGCCTTCCACTCCACTAGAACATATTATCAAGAGCGTGCACTACTCTTATCATGTTAGTAAATAGGTTTCATCCTAGACTAGCTCCATCGAGGGGCTCATGGGTTGCTATGCAACAATATAAGCTAATTACTCAACATGCATATAACATGCACTATATGAACCTAATGTTAATCAATCTTATGTACACTACTCATCAATCCTAATCATATGAATGCATAACATGCTATACTATGACATTGTTAACGGATAAATCTGTCAGTGCGGACACCCACCGATCTCCCTAGTCCGAATGGTTTGGATCTAGAACAAATCAAAACAAGAATGAAAACCTTTCCCTATATTTATCAAATTACTTGAATGAAAAGAGTCCAGACCATACCTTACTTACAAAGATCATCCTTGCAGCTTGAAGTTTTCGCAATCCTACTTGTTGATGAAGAGATTACCTGCAAAAGATTCAAAAGGACAAAGACAAGAGACTACAAGATGACATGATACATCTAATCAATTAACCAAGGAGAACTACTATAAATTAAATTATACATAATTTATGGGAAATGAAGGCATTGATGTATTAATTAAAATAGAGGAAAGAATTACAACCAATGAATCCTTGGTGTTGAAGATCCTTTCCAATGGAACCTTGCCTCAATTTTCCAATCATGGAAGAATGGATTCCTGGCTCAATTTCTCCAGCATTTGGCTTCCCTCATTTCAATCCCCCTATCCCATTAATAGGAGCTTCATTTATAGACAAAAATAGATGCGGAAGAAAGGAGAGGATTAAGGGAGAAGGATGAGCTGGGATCCTACTAAGCGGGGAGGAAAGTGAGATCCACCCTATATGGAGGGGATAGGCCTTCACGAGTGTCTCCTTTGAGATATTTCTCAAAGCTTCTCTTTTTCCCTCCATACAGATATCGACGCGCCCTAGTCACTAGCAACATGTGCCAATGACAAGATCTGCAGTGGAGCAAGGTGCGTCAAGCAAGAAAGACGATGTCTACTAGAAGCAAACATGTGTTGAGCTCTCTAAATAAGGTTTTTGTAGGGAAAAAACCTCATAACTAATCTTCCAAGGATTTTTGGCCAAGTACGTCAAGGATTTAGGAAAGGATAAAGAATACATGGCTTGTAATCATGATGAGTACAAAAATTCTGTGTAACAGACATGCATATAGATCTGCATACAACTGTTATGAACAATATTCCTTAAATATGTTCAAAACACTCATAAATTTAAGGAATAACTCAAATAAAAGTTCAAATGCAAATTCTTATCTTTCATGTGTATAGAATATTTGGATGATACTTGTCTCAAATCCTCTGTGGTCAACTGTACAAAACTTAAAGTAACTATGGTAAAAATTACCAATCCAAGAACATCAAAGTGATCATGTAGTGCTCGCTCTAATCCATACAGTATTTGGTATCTCAAGTTCCCAGACAAACCCAAAAATGCTCCATAACTAAGAGAACTCTTACTCATAGATGGTACTACTACCGAACTGATTCCAAACTTTTTTTGAAGAGATGAGCTTTGACAATGCATCCCATTTCAAATATGGGTACAATCACTTGATCTCTATAATTAGTAGCTCGTAGCAATTGATACCACCTCTAAAATAGTGAAAACACTTTAAGAAACCATATCCAATAGTATGCTAGAGATTTTGTTAGCTTTTCTCCGTGCTTTTTGGTACAAGATTTATCTCTTAAACTTCTCTCCAAATAAGTTCTTTCAACTCTCTTTCAATTTTCACTTGAATTTGATGTTGTATAGTGACGACCAAAAGCTTCTACATTACCAATGGGTAAAACACAATCGAATTGTAAACAGTCATGTCAGGATTGCATTTGTGCTCAACCATTTCTTGAATGATGCCAGGAGCCTATGCAATATAATTGACATTAGTATGGCCTTAGCAAGGAAATGCATTACCAAATTCAATCTTGCGACCTGGAAAATATTCATCCTCATAGAATCCATCCATAGACAAGTGATCGAGATTTCAGGTACTCAAGTCCACGTGTCTCAAATGGAAAATTATATCAACGATTTACATAGAGATTTTAGGAATAGTAGTATTAATCCAATCTAAATGCTTCAACTGGTGGCTCAAATCATGTCTCTCTCAAATGGTAGTGAATTTAATTTACATGGAATTCCACTAGGCTTTGATACCTTTAGTCTTGGTGGTGGATCAATTATAGTCACAAGATCTTCTCCTTTGTTTTCAAGTATTTCACTCACGATTGAATACTAAGACATGGGGAAATCTATTGTATTCCTATTTTGGAAAGGATGCTTTAAGACCCCCTCTAATACCATGTTGGTTTTTTTATTATAGCAACAATATAATTCAATTGTATGTAGCAGAAACAAACATGGATCACAGACAGAATAATCATGCACAAGAACAAGAAGACACAAAAATTTATCCTAGGAAACCCTTCTCAAGGGAAGAAAACCCAACAACCTTCCTTACTCAAAGAAACAATGCAAGATACAAATTACATCAGATATACAATAAAAGATAAAACCCCACAAAAGTCTTATACTGTCCTCGTCTTCTCTGCCTTGTACTTGCACATAAGACCAACTGACTTTAGCAAGATTTGGATTCCCAAATAAGTGACAAGTCACTTCTATTTATACTTGTTTGATGGTTAACCCTTCTATATCTCTTGGATCCAACTTGCACATTTATTATAAAATAATAATAAAATATTATTATTTCTTTGGGATGACCTGAGGATGAGACCTCTTGACACTACAAACAACAACATTAACAACTCAAAAAATCCTTGATCACTCTTTCTAATCACTCCTTGATTCAATGAGTCACTACCTATGTTAATGCCTTTGTGTCATGATTGTGTCCTATTTATATAGTTGGGAGGTTTTTTGTAGTTTCATTTTTATAATTTAGAGGTCTCTTTCCTTATGATTTTATTAGATTCTTACCACTAAGGCATGTAAATTCCTTTTATGCTATGATTGTGTCTTGTTTATATAGTTTGAAGGTGCCTTGTAGTTTCATTCTTATAATTTAGAGGTATCTTTCCTTATGAATTTTTTGGAGTCTTACCATTAAGGCATGTTTTTAAGGAATTTAAAAAAAAAACACTCTGAGGAATTCTAATGGGTAGGATTCATTTTTCATGCTAATAATTCATCGCGTTAAGATCCTCACACATTAAGTACTGATATTTAGAAATTTCATCTACCATTTGCTTCCAAAAAAACATCATTCTTCAATATCATTGCATACATAAATATTTATCAAACACAATACTCAACGATCCAAATTCAACAATATCCAAGCCAATATTTCTGTTGAGTAATTCCCAGACCCATGTTTGAGGAGGCATGCTGGAGTGGGACTAGAGTTGTGATGGCTTCACCATGAAAGAGAAAACATCTCGAACCAAATATAACCCATGAATGCTCAAAATACCAAAATTTTGAGGCAATTTGTTTTCTTATATTTGAGAGCTTTTTAATGTACTCGTGGGCATTCCATTAGGTTGATTTTGTTATGAATATATTGTGATATAGTCCTCATTTCAATAGTTGAACTTTTGAAGAGTTTGAAATCATTGCTCCTTTGCAATGAAGAAATACAACTTCTTTTATTATACAAATTGGATTAATATTTAGTTTGTGATTTATTTTGGTGGTTTGGGGTGAAACAATGAATGAATTGGATTGTAGGGCCTTTTTAGGGATAGGTCTTACTTTGTGGATTTGGTTTTCAAAACCTTTTGAGGCCCATTTTAAGGATTAAATGATGTTTTGGGTGGTCTAAACTTCAAAAACTATAGTTATGACCCCCTCAACTTTCTTTTACACTTCAATACTTTTCCAATAGTTAAACGAACACCTCAATTGGAGTTCACAAGAGGAATTTATGCCTCTTGCAAGTTAACCTATTCACTTGACCATCATGGTACCTAGCGGATCTCATGCTAGCTTGCATTACCCACGCATGTGCAAATTATCATGTGTGGGATTTCACGAAAATTCTAGAGTGTCAAAAACCTAACACTAACCCTAAAAACTTAACACAAGCCCTAAAACTAAAGCCAGGTGACTATATGGCTCTGTTAATTACCAGGTCATTAGGAGGAGAAAGGGTTCCATTCTGATGATGTTATTGTATTGTTCCAATCTAAGCAATGTAAGGGTGTGGATATTAAGGCATAATAGTTGGGGTAGGAGATCTTGTAGTAGTCGTGCATGTCACAGTGCAAAAGGTAACTCCATGGTGAGTAACACTTTCATTGTATTTGCATTCCATATTGGAGAATAAAAGTGAAAGGCATATAAGTCATGAATTTTGGTTGGGTTTTTCCCCATAATGGTTTTCCCATGGTATATCTTGTGTTATTTATTTGGATGTGTTATACTGTAATTATTTTCCTTTTGATTTAATTTAATTTATCATTTATGAAATTTAGCTAACATAATGAATTAATTTATCATTTATGAAATTTAGCTAACACAATGAATTAAATTATGTTATTGTTGTTGTTGATGATGTGAGATTAAATTAAATAAAAATATTAAGAATGAAAATTAAAATAAAAATGAAATAATAACCAATACAACTTTGTAAACATAAACATATATGTATTCAATAAAAGATTAATACGTATTCAATAAAAAGTTAATACTTTTGCAAGGAATAATGTTATATATTTCTCTTTAATTTTAATAAGATATCATTTCTTAAAAAGAATAATAATTATATACCAACTAGTTTCCACGATAATTATGCATATATTTTGTTTACTTAGTTTATTTTTGTAAAGTTTACCATTGTCAAAGAATTTAATCTAATGACCCATACTTAAAAAGATCATGATATTCAAGATGAGGTGAGGCTATGAACTGCTATATGATATAGTTATTTCAATATAAAACAAAAAATAATTATTTATACTTTATCCATATTTAACATGAAACACATTACATAAATTATATTTATTCGACAAACTAGATAAATATTAAAAAATAAAATAAAAATTATATTTGATTTCCGTCCATTTAAAATTCAAAACAAAATAGTATAAATCAATTTAATGTAAACACCATATGTCTAATATAATGATAAAACATCATTTTCAACACAAAGTTATCATTCAAGTATCTATGCATTATCCATATCCAATATCCAATATATATATATATATATATATATATATATATATAAAACGTTATATTTACTTTAAAAAAAGTTTGTTAATTTAATAAATCTCAATCATACACCATCATATATTTATCCATATATTTATCCAAGCCAAACCAAAGTAATTATTATAAGAAAGTATTAAGTAAGTGATTATGTATTTAGAATGTGCAACAAATTACATAAAATTGTATTTACTTTATTCTTACATTCAAAGTTTGTTAATGATAATCATCCTCTCATTTTAATAAGTGATTATGTTCGAATATCAAACACATTACATAGAATTATATTTACTTCATCCATACATTCAAGATTTGTTAATGATAATTAATGTACCATTTTAATAATGAGATGTCAAAAGAAATATATAATTGAATTTTTATTTTAATATATGTAAATTAATCTTTATTTTAAAATATATATAAATATTTCTCAGAAATTAATAATTATAAAAATATTAGTTTAAATAAAACAGGTAAACATATTAAAATATATTATTATAAATTATTGTTTTCAATTTTTAAAAAAATAAAAAAATTCACACTTTTCAAGTTGCGATTTTTTTCAATGACACTTAATAAAAGAAAATAAAAATAATATAAATAACCAAGGACAATTAGAATTAACTAAATTAAACAAGAGTGATGAGTGATGAAATGACGATGTCCCTACAAAGAGAGTGTAGCAAAAAATCCTTGAAATTGAGAGAGAAAAACATAGCATAAAAAGTTGACATCTACCATCATTCAATTATTTTTGTTAAACCAAGAATTGCATGTGAAAAAACACTAAAATTTGCTAAAGGAGAGACTAAATTTGAGGATGTCAAACTTTGCATACATTTGATGAATACAAGAGAACCAAAGATTGCAAAAATCTATTTAAGCTCGAGATAAATTAAAAATATCCGGCATTTTCTAGAAATAGAATTCCAATTTTCTAACATAAATAACAAAGTGCAAATAACAATAGAAAGTATTTATAAACAAGACAAGTTTCATGGGTTGTTTCATAGAGCAACTAGCATTAATAATGTAAACACATGCAGACATGTCAACAAATCGAAAGAAAGCAATTAAACATCAATGAGTTCATAATTTTCTATTGGAAAAGTAGACATTTTGTGAACCAATTTCTAGTATCATCATAAGAAATGAATTTCCAAATCTTAGAAGTAAACGTATAGGAACCATAACCAACCATTATTTACTTATTTTCAAATATTAAAATTTCATAACATAGTAGCAAGTGTATGTAGAAGATGAAGGCTATTATATCTATAGCTATTTGTAAATAAGTGTTTTTTTTGTAGTGCCCATTTAAAACCTTGCTTGTTATTTTCTGCATTCTTAAAATAATGGTAAGAAATTAGGCATGAATACAATTTTCCCATTACATGTTTGCATGCCAAAAGAAGTTTATGTAGATGCCACGACATTTTTCCCTGTATTTAAGTAACAAAATATTCCGCTTGGTGTCAACAAACTTTGGAAACTTGGAATCATGTTGTTTCTTTAAGTAGTTGAAATAGGTGGCTTTTGAAAATCAATACTAACTTGCAATGTGACATTAGACTATTTAAAAATTTAGAAAAAAACATTGAGCAAACATCTATGAAATGGAATGATAAGAAACAAGATCAATTTTCTATTATTGGAAAACAAAATATGCAATTGCAAAAATATTTTAGAACTTCAACTTCCATGCCTATTATTACCTTCAAGAGATTCTATCTCTTTAGATAGAAAAGTGTTTGTAAAAAAATTTCATCCTGTCAACATACAAGCCTTAAGATAGATTGACAACATCAAGCTTCTTGATTGTATGTGGGCTATTGTCTTGCATGCAAAAATGAGCCCAATCTCTTAATGCCTATATGCTCTAAAATTTAAAAAAAAACAGACATTCCAATATTTGTAAGCAATAAGTTTCGATAAAAGAAAAATACAAATCAAGGGACAATAACATAATATAAGAAAAGAAGTTTTGCAGTGAGAATCAATGTGCATGACATAGAATATCATCCATGTTATATTTGTGTAAAACTAGAAAATTTAGAAACAAGGATTGGAACCAAATTCCTAAAAGAAATTTGTCAGTGTGAAGAGGTAATTGCAAATCCATACTACCTTCATTTACTTCCATTATTGCTTTTAATCATGAGTATGTGATGGTAAATTAAAAAGAATTGAACAAAGAACCATAGAATAATATAAGCAAACAATTTGAGGACAATGAGACAAGATCCATTATATAAACAACATCTTTAAAAGCCTTCAAAATCCTTATGACTTATAAGCATGGATGGAAACACATCACATAGAATAGTTAGTCAATATAGCTAAGAGTTGGTAGTAATCTTATAAACTATTACATTCTTTTGATTCCTTTTTTATTAATTTATTGTAATCATATGTATCTTGTGGTAATGGTGAGAACTTGAAGTGGAAATCGAGCTAGGAAAAATGCTTTAGCACTAGGAACATTGATGCCTATCATCAACTTACAAAGGTTCTAACTGTCTAGCGGTTGTGCAACATAGTACAAGGGTTCTATCTGTTATTATCTAAGGAAATTATGAATTGGGAAAAAACACTATGGGAATTTTTTCCAATATGAAAGAGCATTGGATCCTGGTAGAACAATGCTATTATATCAAACTTTATGTCAGACTCGTATCAATTCTTTGACCAAAAAGAGTGTTAGTTTTCTCCAAGATTAGCTTACGTTCTCAGTTTATGCTAGCATTCCTAATGCCTCCAAATATTTTAATAAGAAAATGATGTATTCTTTTTTATCTTTCTTAATGTTTTTTTTACTATATATATTGATGGTAACAAGAGTGTTGTAATTCAGCACAAGCATTAAATGCCAGATATGCATATTTTTCAGCCACCATGGGCGATCTAAATTATGCAAAGAAGCCTTTGCTACAATTCCTCAACAAGCTAGGTTTAAGAGATTCTCCCTAGTAACTATGCCCTAGAAAAAGTCTATTTTTTAGGGTTACATAAGTTGGCTACATTTCATTGTCATATTAGATTATTAGGTGAAATCCATGCTTATCACTAAGATAATAAGTTGAAATCTATGGTTTTTTCCAAGGAAATCATAAGCAAACCATAAGCATTGCCAAAAAACCATGTCAAATAGCATTTGAGCATGTTTTGTATTATTCAATAATGTATTAAGTTATCTGTTAGATTAGAATCAATAGTATGCAAAAGATAAGTGATTATAAAAAAGCACGGGGGCTTCACTAGAAGGTAATATAATACCACGTTCATTCATATTGCGGTATTAAATATTCATGAAAACCTAAAAATTATATTGCTTATATACTAAGGGGCAAAGGGTTTTTTTTATTTAATGTAACAATACAAAAATACTTTGGGGTCTTTTTTAAATGGGCGGGATGACAAATATCCGCCAAATGGAGATGGCGGGATCACGGTCGAATGAGAAATCGGGTTGACGCAACGCTCGGGTTTACCAGTATGCAGGGAAATCACGTCTTTAGGCATGCTTAAGGCCAGGGGGTTTCGTGGTGAAGTGGGTTTCCAGTTGATAATAGTTGAGAGACAGTGGTCATTGATAGCCAATTGTTACCAATAGAACTCATCCAGTTGTTACCAATAGCCTTGGGATGCTCTAAGACTCCAAGGCCTATTATAGGCCCTCGATAGGCCTTGGGGGATTGAATGCCTAACCACTCGTGCCTATTACAGGCCTTGGGGAGGTTTATTCAGCCTCCTAGAGGTTGTTACAGGCCATGGGGGCTTGGATACCTAGCCCACAACAAGCTTAGTCAACGATTGGGGAATTGTAACATGCAATCTAAATGTTGTACTATGTGCATTTGCTCTAGTGACATACAAGAAGTTATCTCCTATCTCTTCATTAGACCATTGGATGTTGCAAATCATAATGATATGTGGTTGAGTAATTGCATTGTGGGTGAAGTAATGTGCATCCACAATATACATCGAAAGAAGAAAGGTGCATTGTATAATGCATGTGGGATCATAAGAGGGGCATCATATCACTATACTAGGTAGAAATATAAAGGGGTATAAAAAATGTTAATGAAAAAATTGATACATACAATATCTAGTGAAAATAAGGGTTTTTTAAATTGGGAAGGCATATTGGGAGGGGGTTAAAAAAAATGATTTTGGAAGGTATTTTCCAATATTTAGTGAAATTAGGGGTATTGTTTCATATGCCACGATCGAACATGCTATGATAGCGACTTATTGAGTGAAGCCCCCATGTAAAAAATGCTTGAACAAAAGCTTACGCATTCATAATTCAGTAATGTATTCTTGAATCTATTGGCAAATTTGATAACATGCATTAATATCAAATTCCAAAATTGTTTATGAGCATATGTTCTAAGAAAAATAATTTCATATTATGAGCAATTCATTCTCAAAGGCTTATTGAAGACTAGAAGTAGAACTAGCTCTATAGAAGAAGCATGTCCCTAGAAAATTTTCAATCATTTCTTAAACATTTGTTGGATATGTTCCTAAGAAATAAAAAAATCATTTTTGAAGTCGTGTGACAACAATAGAAATACATTCCAAAACAATGATGATCTAAAATTTTCTAAAAGGTACCTAGTTATTCATAAATAACAGTGTGTTATGGACTTCGAAAAGACGTCATCCATGCTCTATTTGGTATAGAGTCGGAATGCATGTTTCCTAATTAGAGCAAATTTGGGGTCTAAAATGGGACTTATAAGAAAACGAGCCACCTCGTACGAAAACAAGCCATTAAATTTAAGAACCAATAGAATTTCACTAACAGAGTCAACCATAATGGTTGAGTTGGCATATTTGACATTAAAAAACTACTTTTTTAATTTGTATTTTCAACATATCTCCTTGTCCTTTTACTCAAATTTCGAGCAGGAGAACTCGTTGGATGCAGAATTAAATTACACATCTAGGGAGTACCCACCCTACATAATTTTGAGGGACCCCACCCCACAAAAAATGATAAATACATTAAAATGTCTTACTTTCAAAGTAACATGTTTTTTTAATGTATTTCTCATTTTTTGTGGGCTGGGGTCCCTCAAAAGTATGCAGAGTGGGTAATCGTTTGATGTGTAATTTAATTATGCATCCAATGAGTGCTCCCTCTCTAAATTTGAGTAAAATGATAGGGAGATATGTTGAAAATACGAAGCAAAAAAGTAGTTTTTTCTTTTTTGCTCCAAAATTCATAAATATTATTTTATTATTTTAACTAATATTTTATTATTTGCCTTAGGAGGCCCATTTTAGACCTCAAAGTTTCTCTAATATCATGAAGCTATAAATTAACACGACTTAATGTGGAAAATACTAGTGATTTGAAATCATTTTTTAGCAAATTGGTGATACAGACATAATATTTAGGAAAATACAAAGGGAAAGGAGGCACCCAAATCTTTCAAGCTTTCAAAAAACCTTACCATGAAAGGCAGCTAGAATCACATCAATTACAATGAATCCATGAATCAATAGAAATTAATGTGGAAAACACTAGTTATTTGATATCATTTTTAGTAGGTCAATTGATAAGACATAATTTCTTTAATGATGTAAAAAAAAGAACCATGATGAAAATGTTAAAGAAGTGATATCAAAGATCCAAATGTCTAGAATTTGGTGTTGCAAGAAGAAAACTAATTCAGTATGTTATAATTTATCCAAATGTTTTCCAAGTTTGTCATAGTACCCATTCAACAACATCGTTTCTGCACTAAAGTTTAGTTCCCTGCATAACATTCATATCCAAACTAGGGCCCGTTCTTACGACATATCTTCAAAAGAGGTTGAAGCAACTGGATCTCAGCCTAGTGGTTTTCTAAATATTGAAAAACCAGCCATAGACATGGTGCCTCGACCTCCAAAAGGGGTCCTCCGCAAAACAACACACAATCCCAATGCGTGACCTACTCAAAACTACAATGTAGTTGAAGATTTAGCTCAAGCTCCTTATGCAATGTCAGCCTTGGAGGTGTTGCAAAGTTGTCCCACTCAACGGAAAGCACTATTGTCTGCCATCGGTGATGTTGATCCATCAGATACCAATTTAATCACATTTGACTTAGAACATCCCACGGGTAGGCTTCCCTCACAAATTGCTTTCCAAGTTAAAGTAACTTCACATGGGAAAAATATTTTTTGAACCATTCTGGATGAAGGAGCCTCAACTTGCGTCATGTCCCTAGCTTGTTGGAAAGCTTTGGGATCACCCACCTTAGTACCATCCTAAACAATACTCAAGGCATTTGATGGACATTCGTTACCACCTCATGGACTCATCTTGGCTTGCCTAGTTGAACTGGGGGGAAAAATAGTCCAGGTAGATGTGGAAGTAGTGGATGCAGCCATAGACTACAATTTTCTATTGGGACATAGTTGTATACACAAGATGATGGCGATAGTGTCTTCCGTATCTCGAGTCATTCGGTTCCCTCACCAAGGGACGATTGTTACAATCGATCAACTAGATTACTGCTCACCTGAAACTGGTATCCATTCAAATGTACCTTATGTAGGAGATGGAACGACGGTTATTCAAGATATTGGGGTAGGAATGTTTAAAGACTCATCCCTTTTGAGAAATTTCCCACTTCCACCACCAATATTGACCCCTAACATTGCTCCCATTTTCACCATAACATCGGAAGTATACTTCCCATTAAGAGTTTTCTCTAATTCTGTTTCGGAGGTCGGTTCCACCTCGTCGGCTAGAACCTCCAAAGAAAATACCTTAGATGAAAATAATAATGACAAGACACATGCTTCTGCAGACCATGAGGAAATGGAGAGTAGTGTTCCCTTTTCTGCCACAGAGCTTGCTTATTAAGCTATTCATATGGCTTCGGTAGAACTGGATCAAAATCCCTCTAAGCTAGAGGAGTATGATCCTTATAATTCACCTATTTGGGCCTTGAACTCGCAAAGTAACCATGATATCCTAGATCAAACCTTCCCTTCAGACAAAGCCATATTAGAGGTTATGAACATCTCAGAACGACCCTGGGAGGATATGCATCACAAATCCTCATTTCTTCCTAAGATCGACTCATTAGAAGTTGAACTTGAAAAATTTTACTTCGAAGGTGACAACCATAAGTACCAATGCCCCGTTCAAATCTATGATGTGAATTCAGAAGGAAATTTGGCGAACATTTTGAAAACCATCCAAATTGATATCTCTATCAAATCTGGCGTCGTTGAGTATATAAACTTAGGTGCGGATTGTTCTCCTGAGGAAATAAAATTTTACACTACTTTATTTAAAAAGTTTCGTGATATATTCACATGGTCTTATGCAGAAATGCCAGGCATCGATCCCAGCATCGTAGAACATGAAATCAGAACTTATCCCCATGTTAAACCTGTTTGACAAAAACTACGTCCAATGAACCCTAATAAATCAGCTGCCATTAAAGCAGAAGTCGAAAATCTCTTGAACGCTGGATTCATCTCTCCTATTCCTTTGACTGATTGGGTATCCAACCCTGTTCTAGTTAACAAAAAACAAGGAACTCTCTGGGTTTGTAACGATTTTAGAGATCTAAACTTAGCCTGTCCTAAGGATAACTATCCCACACCCTTCATTGATCAGATCATCGATGAATGCACTAGGAATGAAATGTTCTCATTTATGGAAGGCTTCTCCAGTTACAACCAAATCCAGATTAAAAAGGAAGACCAACATAAAACAACTTTTATATGCCCTTGGGGAACCTTCGCTTATAGGAAAATTCCATTTGGCCTTAAAAATGTCGGGGCTACCTTTCAAAGAGCAATGTCATATGCATTTCACGATATTAAAGATATCGTCGAAGTTTACCTTGATGATTTGGCAACTAAATCTAAAAAGAGAGCGAAACATGGGGCACATTTACAAGCCATATTTGATCGTTGTCGCAAGTAAAACATTAGGTTAAATCCACATAAATGCATTATTTGTGTGGACTCTGGGAGGGTACTTGGGTTTGTCGTATCCCAAAAAGGGATCATGGTTGATCCCATCAAGGTTGAGGAAATACGTCAGTTGCCTTCCCCAAAAACAATCACTCAACTTCAAATCCTTCAAGGAAAAGCTAACTACTTGAGAAGATTTGTCAAAAATTTTGCTGAAAAAGCTAAAGGTTTCATGCATCTCTTAAAACAAGATGCAACATTTACGTGGGATGACCAAGCTCAATGCTCATTTGATGAACTAAAGAAAGCTTTGGTCTCCGCCCCAGTGCTTAGTCCACCAAACTATAATCTAGGCTTTTTGCTATATTTGGCCACCTCTCCTACCACAATTGGAATGGTCTTAGCACAAGAAGATGAATTATCTCAAGAACATGATGTTTACTATCTTAGTAAGGGCCTTCCACGTCCTGAATTGAGATATTCCCAGGTCGAGAAGTTGGCCTTGGCAGCAATCCATGCTGTCCAATGACTTAGACATTACATAGTTCCAAGGAAAACAACCACAGTGGTTGAAATAAACCCCATGAGCCACATTTTGTCCCACCATATCATTGGTGGCAAATACTTAAAATGGATAGTAATTTTACAAGAATTTGACCTCGAATTCAAAAACGCTAAAGCCAAGAAGTTGTTGCAATTTGTCGATTTAATGTCTGAGTTACCCATAGAGAAGGAGGGTATTATATCTGTTGAAACTTGGGTAGATGAACATGGATTCGTTATTGCACCTTTTGATCCATGGTATGGAGCATTCATTATATACCTTCAAACCCCAAGGATCGATCCTCAGCTGTCTAGTATTGAACGACGTCGCATTCGACATCGAGCTCGAAGATACCTCATCATTGGGGATACTTTGTACCATCGTGGAATAGACATGAGATTAAGGCATTGTTTAGTACACCAAGAAGCTGAACAAGTATTGAATGATTGCCATGCTGGAGCATGCGGCGGTCATCTTTTTGGGTTAGCAACTGCTTAGAAAATCTTGCGTGTGGGATACTTTTGGCCTACAATTTTCAAAGATTGCATAAATGTTGTCAAAAAATGTCACCCTTGCCAAATTTACACAAGAAAAATGCACGCACATCCTGCTCCTTTACACCCTGTAGTAACCGTGGGTCCATTTTCGAAATGGGCCATTGATTATATGTCAGTCAATCCACCTTTAGCCGACGACCATAATTACATCATTGTAGCATTGGACTACTTTACCAAGTGGGCTGAGGCAATGCCTACATTCAATTGCACGGGTAAAACTACAGCATAATTTCTATTCAATCATGTGATAGCAAGGTTTGGTGTACCCAAAGAAATCACTACTGACAACGGAAGTCATTTTAAGAATTCCTGTATGGATGAACTTACAAACCGGTTAGGATTGCGGTAGGACTTTTCCTCACCATATCATCCTCAAGATAACGGACAAGTACAAGCCATCAACAAGGTTTTGAAAACCATGTTACAAAGGATGATTAATAAAAACAAGAACAACTCGCACTTGATGTTGTTTACTGCTCTTTGGGCCTACCTAACAACTGCTAAAACCGCAACCGGATTCACTCCTTTCCAACTGGTTTATGGAGAAGAAGCTATGTTTCCGATTGAATGTGAAATCCCATCATTAAATATAGCTGTCAAACTCCTACCTAACACTTCGACGGAAGAGGAAAGGATTCTCCATCTCCATGCTTTGGATGAAACTAGAAGAGAAGCCTCTCTAAACATAGAAGTACACAAGAAGAGGGTCAAAACACAATATGACAAGTCCATTCATCCTCGAGTCTTCTCTGAAGGTGATCTGGTTTTAGTTTATGACCAAGACCAAGATAAAATAGGAGAAGGAAAATGTGTACCTAAATGGTTTGGCCCACTTATTGTCAAAACTGTGTTAAAAAAGGGATCTTATGAATTGATCAATTTTGATGGGGAACCCATGTCTGAGATCAGAAATGGTCTCTATCTTAAGAAATACTTCGCGTAGGAACTGATGCCTCACACCATTTGTTGTATTATGTTGTATTTTTGTATAAACTTGTGTACATTAGTTATTTCGGGCACACACTTACCTTGCTTGGCATTGTCACTTTGGTAGATGGCACAAGAATCTTTCACATATTTGGGATATGCGGACAGCGCCAGCCATAGTTCTCGGAACATTGCTTCCGCCACATGGGTTGTTTTTTCACCTAATAACAAAGTTCTTAGTTCAGGAGGCACTTTTCTCGGATATGCAACCAACAATGTTGCAGAATATAGCGCAGTCATTGAGCTTCTTGTTGAGGCTATAACCCTTGGCATCTGACGAATAATCGTCAAGCTGGACTCAGAATTAGTTGTATCCTAGTTAAATGGTCAGTATCAAGTTCAACATCCTACACTGTTTAGAAATTTTCTACAAGTACGTCTTTTAGAGCGTCAATTCGAGTTTATTGAGTATATACATGTTCCTAGAAGTCTGAAAAGTTTGGCTGATTCTTTGGCCAACTATGTACTTGATTGACATCTAAGCCATTAACATCATACCAAAAAGCACGCATGTACTTTGTTTCATGGCCAATTTAATTGAACATATCATTTAAGGACATAAGTGAGACCAAAATAGTCTAGCTTACATCATAACCCAAAAAGTGTGTAAACTTTGCACACACCAAAAAGAATAATATAAATACTATTTCGCTTTTTTATTCTTTTTCTTACAAAGAAGACCCAAAAAATGTTCATACAAACAAAAAAAATGAAAATTTTTGAAAAACTCGAAAACATGGGAAACTGTTTTTAAATTTTCTAGTTCAACATCGAAACTAACCCACTACTGGTAGATCAAAGACTAAAGGTTCATAGCTTCTAGGAGATCAAGCTGAAAAGGGATGCCTCCTCTCATACATCGATTGCACAAAGAACACATATGGTAAATCATGAGTATTTTTACTTATCTTTTTCATACATATACAAACCGTATCCTTTTGAATGATAGAAAGGTGCATAATTCCTCATTTTTGGCTATCTTTTTAGATATTGACTGTACATTTGAAACAATTTCTAACTAAACTGCTGGCTAGTGAAATGGTTTTGATTTTAGGACTTGAAGACTTTGACGGTTCAAACTATTTGACTCGGGTAGTTGAGACAGACCATGATTCATGATGATCTATGTTTTGACATTTTTCAAAAAATTTAAGATGAAGTAAACCTCATTGAACCATTCTGACTTGGCCATTTCACCAAATTGGATAACCTCAGTCACATGGTATTACTTCACCATCCATCGACACATAATCCTACTTCAGATAGCCTACCTTGGGAAGGAATAGCTGTAAGAGTGTGTACAACTAGCTTAGCCCTTGTTGGCAATATGGATCTTTACCTTGGCCTAACCCATACCCTTGAAAAATATGCATACACCCATGCAACACTCGTTCCCTCCTATGTATCATAACAGTCTTTATTCTTTCTTTTACAAAGAATGAAAAAGCATAAAAATTAAAAAACAAAAAAATCCAAAAAGGCAGAGACTTGAATCACTTCATAGTACAATCCTTGGAGAAAACGGAAACAATAAGTCCTTGTTACCCTTGAACATGGCACATAATTTGGTCTCCGCTGTCAGTACACAATCTACATTTTCCTTAGGAAACTGTACCAGTATTTTGAACAGATCTCCACCTATGGGTTATCCTTCCCGTCAATAATGGAGCTTCCGTTAATGCATCTCGCATTAGTGGTTTTCATTAAAAGTCGGTTACTCAAAGTACTATGTTTCCAAGTGTCCATTCTGTGTCATGTTATGTGTTTAAGGGATGTCTAAACCAAGTCAGCCATTCCTCAAATATTCCTGACCAGCCATGTCAGCCTTCCTTGTGTTAGTTTACAGTGTTGGATCTCGTAGTTGTACCAAATTATATCAGACTATTGATCTTTGTTTCGTATCGGTTGATGTGGGATGCATTAATTCCCTCCTTCCTATGGATCTATTCCTATCGACGTCAACTCATCATCTAGGACATGGATCTAGAAACCCGGGAGCACCTTGGAACTTGCAGTCATTAGTGGCAGGTTTCCTCGCAAATGAAAGTGGGTATACATCAATGACCCCTGATTATTTGACTCTACAAGTGTTCGACTTCAGATCATTTATTCACCCTTGTTAGTTTGTACTCAGTACCTTAGAGTCCATCATCATTATCGGTGGATCTCTTTGCATCTGTTAATGGTATACATCAATGACCGGTAATCAGATGGTGTTTTATTATGCTCGACATCAGATCACTTATTTTCATGATGTAAACTCGTACTATCGTCAGTTTGTATTGAAGACCTTGGGAAAAAAAATTGTATCACTCATTGATGCACTGCCCGAGATGCGCAAGATTAGACCGCCATGTCAGAAGCATAAAAAGACTTTGTCATCACACTCATCAAAGTGCACATTTACATTTTTAGAAAAATTTGCTTTTGACATGGATCCAATGTGTATTGTTCATGGCCATGCTTGTTTACTTCTGACCATGGGTATTCCCGCCTCAGGAAGATATGATATATTTGAGAAACTGCTATGTTTTACATGTGTGATCCTCGGTCCATCGCATGTGAGATTTCCTTCCCTTATCCTTGCTTTGAACGATAAAGAGTATCAGTATAAAGAGTATTAGTATACAAAATATAAATTTCAGTAATGTATTTCGTCCCTTAGCTCTGCTTCGGACCTCACACATTAGGGGGCATCTGTTAACAACAAAATTAACAGCCTTAGTCAAGTGACAGAAGAAGCACATTTTACCATGCACCCGCAGCAGGAGGACATGACACAAGCTCATGCAGAGATGAATCCTCTCTAAAAAATGCATTAATTGTGCTTAAATCATTATAAATGGTGCAAAAATCCTAAAAACTATACAAAGGGGGTTTTAAGCTAAAATAATCTAAATGGATTATCCCACACTCAAAAGAGAAACCTAAGGCACACTTCCCAATGCTATATAAGAAAGGATTTTGGGCATGGTAAAGAGAGACAAAGAAAGAGCAAAGGAATGCTGGAAAGATTCTGAAGGAGGAGAAAGAGCTCAAATTCTTCAAAAGCAAGGGTGAAGGAAGGGAAGCTCATGTCAATGGAGGAAGGATGCATGTCTAATGTCACGGTAAGGATGTATTTCTCCATTGTTCTACTATGAATAGAATCAATTTTCTTCCATTATGATCTTTAAATGTTGCTTGCATTGTGTGATTTAAATTGTTGAATGGTTGTAGATCTTAAATTTGCTTGTCTTAAATGGATGAATGAACTTGGATTTAAAATGACTTGTGATAATCTTTTCATAATGCTGACGTAGAGAGTGACCAGCTCTTAGAATAATAGTCAGATTAGTGTAGACGCGTCCCTGCATTAATTACTATTATCAATATGTTTGCAAAAAAAGGAAACCTCGATTAACTCGTATACATGCACGTGAAAAGCATGTTCAACATAATAAGATGATGCTTGAAAACAATTTGTAAATATGGAATTGAGTGTAAACTTTCAAACATAATTTTATGTCTATATTGCAATAATGTGATTAGATACAACATTTTGCATACTTGCACTGTGAAAAATATATGTTTTTACCTTCACCTGAATGAGTGATATGGTATACTGATATAATATTACATAAACGAATAGGAACACTTAGTACATCATTAAACTGACCATTGTCTAAAGGAATATTTCTACACCCTACAACACTAAGTGATCTATCGCCACCAATAAAAACTGTTTGGTGTTACAATCATTTAAATAAGAAAACATGGCTTTTTCCTTAGTCATATGATAAGATGCTTTAGAATCTATAAGCCACTCATGAGAAGAAGAAGAATATATATTTGGTGCATAACCAAAGGCACAAAGTGCATGTCTGGAAGATTAATGTGAATAAGTATCAATATGAATGTTTTGCTTCTTCATGAATGCTTCCGAAGCTTCCATCTTTTTAAAACTCTTATATTTCATCTTCCCATAAAAATAAAAAATGTTGCAATGACTATATGGATTATTTTCTTTATACATAGTTTCTGTATCATTCTGACGAGCATTGGAATATTGAGAATATCTTGGATCCCTATTATTATTTGGTTTGTTCTTCTTTGGATATGCTTCTTAGGCTTATTATTGTTCGTAAAAGCATATGGATGTTGGGATGACAAGGATTTAGTAGAAGTATTGATTAGTATAGAATGTAAGAGTTTCTCTTATGAGTCTCTTATAAAATAATCACAAAATGCATTAAAGGAGAGGGAATTGTAATTCATCCCTATGGACATAAAGGCTTGTCTAATGGAATTAAATGTTGATACAAACACATCATAATAAGGTCCTAAATTGGAAAGAATTACATAAATGAGGATGAAATATACCTTGGTTACCTTACAACCATCTAAGAGAAGTCTAAGGGTCATAAATTTTGATTAAAAAAATTCCATGCATGAGTAATTGTTAGGATCCAAGGTGAGTAGCTCAGTTTCAAGTTGATGAGATAGAATCTTATATCTAATACCAAATCTAGTATTCAATTTTTTCCAAGCATTAGTATGTGCATGAATTCCTTGAAGGTGCCATTGCAAGTTGGTAGAAATAGAATTTCCTATCACACCACAAGCTTAAACATTTCTTTTTTTCCATTTTACTAACTTATTGGCATCCGTGGGTGCAGTTTTGGATCCCAAAGTAATTATATAAATCCCTTTACTTCTAAGGATACGTTCCATGTGAGATTTCCATAAGAAGAAGTTTGAGCTTGTGAGAAGAATATCATTTAATATTTCCATTCTTAGAGGAATATGGCTATAAAATTAGAAACTAACAAGATGAATGAATAGAGATCGAAAATATAAACAGTTAAAAAAAATGACACTAAAATTGGTTTCCAAGTGAGGATGCTATGCTTGTTTGAAAATGGTTGAAGTTGACTGCAAATAAATATGTGGTAGGAATAATATTGATCACGTGGAAAAGAAAATAACCCCTTCCCTGTGGGGGGCACGTCAACCTCCAGGGGCCAATCTCAGGGGGGCACATCTACCCCTCATTAAAACCTGCCAAATTCAAACTTCTCCCTCTAAATATGCTTTTGAGGAAACTACCAGGCATTCTACTTCCAACATTCCGAGCTCCTCATTCATCACTCTCTGCGCTAGCTTTCTCGGCTCCCAAATCCTATTAGTACAAGCATTCCCTTCTCCATTCCATCATTACCATGACTTATGCATCTCCCCCCCAAGCCCCATCTTCTTCCGAAGTGCTCAATAAAGATGACCACCTTGACAATGAGTTTTTCGACACCCATGACTCTGTATCCTCTTTTCCGAACCTGCATAAATTATCTCATGAAGCCGAGGAGTAGGTAAATAGTGGCAATGACCTGCTCAATGTGTGGAAGTATGTATTGGAAAAAATAGTTCCACCATAGGCCAGGATTTTCCCCAAGATGATGCAATGGTGTGCTGACAACTATGCACCTGAAAGAAGGGTCGTTATCTCCCGGATGGGAACCGTGTTTTTCCCAATTAGCAAGGATCTCATCATGGAGTTGACTGAAACTGATGAAGATGCTTCAAGGCTTCATTTTGACGAGGAATTTTTGATAGGAAAGATTCGAGAGATTTCCCTAGAAAGAAGAGATGCTTTCGTCAAGATGATAGTCCCACTAGAGACTAATTTGCTTAGTACTCAAGATACGTTCAGTTTGGAGATGTTTTCAGGTTCCGCTAGACTTGCATTTTCAATGATATGTCAGCTCCTTGGATATGACCATGACCAAGTGATCGATGACACAGCTTTGGGTTTTCTTTTTCTCATAACCCTATCTCAACAGGAGACCCCCATCATGTTAGATTTGCCATCTTTTTTTTCCTAGTCCATCCACCTTCAGCTAAAACGTTTTTCATCCAAGAAGATGTTCAGATTCTGTTCCCTCCTCTTCTACATGATTTTTTATCACGATAAGAGTTTATTCAGTAAAGGTGACCTTGATAAATCAGTTATCCTAGTTCCCCCATAGAAGTATTTTTCTTTGTTCAGAGACACTACTATGTCTAAGATATATGCACTATTTTTTGATTATCCTCCTCCCAGAATCTTTCCATAGTTCAAGCAACTGCTTCTTCTCAACCCAAATGAGGCTATCGGTGATTGGTTTTGCTTCGATACTCACACTAAAATCCGTGTGTATGGAGTAGAACTAGCTCCTTATAAGCTCCCAATATTCCTAACTCCTAGATTTGTTTCCTTGGAGTGCATCCGTCAATCATTCAATTGTGACGATGTACACTTTATGAAGGGAAACAATGTTAGGACTTTTAAAGTCCCCAATGAAGCTGGACCTTTCAAGGTCAGGAGCAGAGCTGCTCAAAAAGTAGTTGAAGAACTACTAGAATATTTTGGCTTCTCACTAAGAAAAGTGTGCAAGTACAATCCCAGAGGGATCATATCGCAAAAGAGACTAGCTTCTAGGTCAGCAACGTACCTCCATGAATTTCATGCATCGTTGGACAAAATAGCCAACCTAGAGAGCTGGGAGTAGAGCCAAGCTGGATTAGATCCTAGCAATGCCGTCGGATCATCGGTCATCCCAAATCCTCTTAAGGTGCACACATTGGGAAAAAGGGACACACCATAGCACACATCTAACACTGAAAGAGAAGGATCAAGGAGCAGGCCATCAAGGGTGAAAATATTAAAAGTGGAAGGAACATCCAATGCAATGAAAATATTAGTGCCAACACCCACCTCTTTAGCACCTGTCATCCTTGTAATTTTCCCATCCCCAATGTGGCCCCAGAATCGGGAAGCCTAATCCATAGATGACACTTTGGTCACCACACCACTTGTTAAATCGTGTTTGTTTGGGCTATACGCTCAAATTAAAGACGAGAACGTTGACCTTAAAAAGTCTTTGTTCCCAAATAAGGAACTTGACACAGGGAAGTAATATAGGATGTTTTCTTCCCTAGATCTGATGAAGGGAATTTTGAAAATGGAGATTCTAGAACCACTGACACTTGGGGGAAAGAAATACCCTAGAATTTCAAGACTACTTAGGTGACTATAAACTTGGATGTATTCCCCTCTAAATACATCATGGAACTTCACCGACATATGGTTGAAGGAGTATACAGAGATGTAATGAAATATACTATTAGCACCACTAAGATGCAGGTCACCGTCCAGAAGCTGGAGAAACAGTTGAAGAATGAGAAATCTTCCAACAAAGCTAAGCACTTGAAAATTGCTGAATTAGAACAACAAATTGTAAAAATGGTACATAATCCAAATTACATGTCTCCATTACCAGCCATACTGAAAGAGAAGGACAAAGAAATTGCAGTCCTATAAAAAAAGCTCAACATCCCCACAATTGAGCATTCAAAAACTGCGAAGGTGTCGACAATACAGTCATAACTAGATAAATTAGTGGCTGCTATCCAGACATTTAAAGAGAAGATTATTGCTTTGGAAAGCGAGTTGGATGATCTAAGGAAGATAAATCAAGACATCCTACAACAAAGGGCCGCCTCATTACAAGTTTCGTCATCTATTGATCATACTGACAAACTGGCCCAAGAAATAGCCGAAATGAGTCTGAAAGACACGGAACTGAATCAAGCGTAGGACTAGCTAAAGATGAAGTGTGAGGAGCTCTTCCTCATAAATGAAAAAATTATCCGAAGAGACCAAGTCATTGCATAGCTACAACAATCTAAGGAAGATGTCCTGAATGAAGTTTAGGAGCTGTCTAGAAAGCTGACTAGTAATCCCCTGATAAAAAGTGCCAATTTTGAAGTCTGGGAGAAGGTAGTAGCTTTAATAACCATGCAATGGAGCCATTTCTCCATGTCCTAAGAATAATATTATATTTTCGAATCTGTCGCTCAGGGTGCATGATCAATTGCTAACAACATGAATAAGAAAATCGATCTAGCCAAAGCAGTGATCGATTACTTAAATGTGTTAAATTTTCAGTATTTACTTCAATCTGATCTAGGATCTTAACTAAGAGAACAACATGTACAGCATATCAATCATGGATACAATAATGCAAGCACAAGAGACACAAAGATTTACTTGGGGAAAACCATAAAGGTGAAAAACCCCAATAACTTCCTCAGAGATAGATAAAGCAATGATACAACCCAAACATAAGAGATAGACATATCCTAGCAGTAGATCCTCCTCCTCCATAAGTGCGCAACTCCTCCTTGAGTGCATGAGTGAGAAGTGAGTGTTCAAATAGAGTGCCTCCCGCACTCTATTTATACTTGACTTGACTTTCCTTTTACATAAATCATGTAGGCTCGAACTTAACCACATAACATAATGCTGACTGGGGCGACCCCCAATAGGGTGGTCTAATAACCCTTCGACCCACATGGCCGACCCCCAATAGGGTGGTATAATAACCCTTCGACCCACATGACTTATACAGGGATGACCCCAACAAGGTGGTCTAATAACCCATCAAGTATAAGTTACGACATTTACAATATAAATGACGACACTTCCGTATAGAGGAATAATACCATCTCTATAGGAGTACATACAACATACATATATGAAATACATTCTGAAGTTATGTATACATCAACACTTCCTCTTAACTAGGAAGGTATTTCTCAGCACAGGTCTTCTAGCACAAGTCTTCTTCTCTGGATCATCATCACTAGATAATCGTCATCGAGTCATCATCATCGTCACTAATGCTGCTATCTCAATTAATCTCTGAATCTACTCATCATAGGAAGTTCTACAAAGCCAGTCCTTTTTCATACTGGATGTAGGCCCACCACCTGCAGGTCTTCATCATCACTGGCCATACTGTGGAATCCTCAGGACTTATTACGTGCATCACAAAACCTTGAAAGAGCATCTGTTAGATATCCCAGGGCAACAAATTACATGCCATAGGAAAAACCTCGAAAGACTATCTGCAGATCTCCCAGGGCCAAATTATTTGTGACCTCACAACAAAACCTCGCAAGAGCATCCCAGGATGTTACGAGCACATAGCTCTACCTATAGGATCTCCCAGGGCATGAATTACATGTGGTCACCACAAAACCTCGCAAGAGCATCCCAGGCTGTTACAAGCACACAGCTCTACCTATAGGATCTCCCAGGGCACGAATTACATGTGGTCATGGAAAAACCTCGCAAGAGCATCCCAGGACTTATTATGGGCACACAGCCCAACCTATCGGATCTCCCAGGGACATATTATATGCCATAGGGAAAAACCTCGAAAGAGCATCTTCCAGATATCCCAGGGAAACGAATTACATGCCATAGGAAAAACCTCGTAAGACTATCTGCAGATATCCCAGGGCAACGAATTATATGTCCTCCCATAGAAAAACATCGAAAGAGCATTTTCCAGATATCCCAGGGCACCGAATTACATGCCATAAGTAAAACCTCGAAAGACTATCTGCAAATCTCCCAATGCCAAATTATATGCTCATCTGCACAACCTGATCCACAACCATAGAGTATCAACCTGATACTCACCATACATCATCCTGATGTACACATGATCATCTTGATCATCATCACTGCAACATCCTGCTGCATGTCATCTGGAGCAACATCCTGAAGCTCGTCATCCATGATCATCCTGATCATACAATGCATCTACCTGATGCGTACCAAGTATCTACCTGATACATATCATCATACATGATCCACCTGATCATATAGTCTATCCACCTGATACAAATATAAATACATGATACATATCACCATACATGATCCACCTGATCATACAATGTATCCACCTGATACATATACAGATACATGGTCCAAACATTCAACATGATGCATATACAAAAATACATACACATGATCCAACCGATCATATACAGCATCCAACATGATGCGTACATACATATAAATGATCCAATTGATCATATCCAGCATCCAACATGATGCATACATACATACATAAAAATGATCCAACTGATCATATCCAGCATCTAACATGATGCATACATACATCTAACATGATGCATACATACATGTAAGAATGATCCAACTGATCATATCTAAGCAGAACCCAAAACATCATCCTCATGCTCATCATCCAGCGCTTACATCCACAGCCATGTGAAGGATCTTCCTTCCAACATGATTGGAATGGCTTCAGCAAATGTGTCCATTACTTCTTCCTCGAAGTGTCCTCGATCTAAAGAACGCCAAGCCTATCTCTGAAGTACTCGAACTTCACCCTAGCTAGTGGCTTCATCAGCACATCTACAATCTGCTCGTCCATTGCAACATACAGGAGCTTCACAGCTTCTCTTTGCACCATATCCCTGATATAGTGATATTTGATCTCTATGTGTTTCGATCTGTCATGAAACACTGGATTCTCGGACAGCTTCGGACAACTCTGGTTATCACAGAAGATACCAGTAGCATCCAACGGGAGATCAAATAACTCAGACAGTAGCTTCCGTAGCCATACTGCCTCACAACTAGCTGAACAGGCTGCAACATACTATGCCTCAGCTGTACTCAGTGCTACGCAGGACTGCTTCCTGCTAAACCAAGATATCACACTTGATCCCATATTGAAGCAGCACCCAGATGTGCTCTTCCTATCTGCAGCACTGCATGCCCAATCTGAATCAACATAACCCTACATGTTAAACTTTTGATTCGCTTCATACTTGAGCCCATAATCAACTGTACCCTTCAGGTACCTCAGAACATGCTTTAAAGCAACCAGGTGAACACTCCTCGGATCCATCAGGAACTGGCTCAATGTGTTCACCGCAAAGCAAATATCTGGTCTCGTGTTCGTCAAGTACATCAAGGACCCAATCATCTGACGATACATAGAGATATCAACCAGCTCAGATGAAGCATCACACAGATGCTTCAGGTTCGATTCCATAGGTGTGGCCATAGCCTTGCTGTCCATCATCCCGAACCTCTTCAGGATCTCTACTACATACTTCCCTTGTCCAAGGAAGATTCCATCACTCTGCCACACCTTCATGCCAAAAGCAAATAGTGCATCATCCCCAAGTTCCTCAACTCGAACTCGGAAGCAAGCTTCCGCTGCATGTCGGCAATCAATCTATCTTCACGTGTAACAAATAGTTTATCCGCATACAAAAGTAGTATCACTGGATTGCCTTCCTCAACCTTGTAGAAAAGGTTGGAATCCGCCTTATTCTTAGTAAAGCCCAAACTGGATAGAAAGCTGTCTATCCTACCATACCAAGTTCTGTACACATATATAAATACACCATGTTGTCTTGAAATCCATCTGGTGCATCTTCTATTTCATCACTTTTATATTTCTCTATGCTGTCGTCTGCAGCATGCTTGATCTTGATAGATCCATATGAAAGTCATAACAAGCTTCCTTTCATGTCTTGGGACTACATCCCAAACATCATTCTTCATGATCGACGGCATGGCATTCTTCCCATATCCTGGGAACTTCAATATCTTCAATAGATAATTTTGTTGCTGAACAAATGTTGTAGTTCTTCTTTTGTAGGTGATGGCATATGATCTTTCCTACACAACAAGTTAAATTGCATGATTAGAAAACATCTCATAGTTTTCAGAACAAATTCTTACACATAAGGAAATATGTCATACAGGCATGCAATTATCTTAGCCAATGCTTCAATACAACATTTATCCATATCCCATAACTTTCTAGATGCCTTCCAATCTCTACCAGAACATTGTTAAGAGTGTGCACAACTCCCAACATGTCAGCGAAGAGGTTTCATTATAGATAAGTAGCAATGGAATGTTGTACAGTGCCATAGTCCACTTACCCATGCATATTAGTAGTATACTGTTCATCAATGCAACTATTCTAATATGCATAATACACAACCTAATTCTAGGAACATCAGTATGAACAGTATTATTTAAACAATAAAATATGCAAGTAATGACAATTCAAATACTTATCTTTGTTTGTTTGTTGGGTGGACTCCCTCTGGATCTTTGCAACTCCATTCTGATGTGGATTGTGAGAAGTGGTCAACTCCCTCTGAATATCTGCATCCTCGTAGAAACTACTGGAGTGTGCTCCCTCTTGATCTTTGCTTCCTAGATTACCTGTCCTTGAACTTATATACATTCTCGATCCCTATGCAAGCTTGCTAGTATCATCATTGTGTTATCCTCTAGGTCTCATACATAATCAAACATTCATTAGTATAATCTTAATATTATCAAAACACAATAATCTCAACCATGTATAGTCAGGATCAATTCAAACACAGATAATAAACACTAGTAATCAAGGTTTCAAGTCTTCTTTTATTCATACATATTCTTATTTGATCATATGACTCTTCTGGTTAGTTGAATCATCAATCAAGATAAGAGATATAAAATGCATAAAACCTGTGATTATTCAAACCTATACCTTCATGATTCTTCTGGTTAGTCATATCATCAACATAATATGCATACAACCATGATTATTCAAACCTATGACGTCATGAATAATCATTATCAACAACACAACAGTATAAGATCCTAACACAAGGTAGGATTCTAGCTTGATATAGGAAAAGCATACCTAGATTAGCATGCTAGCTAGTTATGTCTAACATACCCACATAATGTCTTCTGGTTCTCTTCAGTGACTTGTGCTAGTAACTTGCATGTCTCATAAGTTAACCATTGTAGAAACAAGTTATACATACCTCGAAGTAGATCTTCTATGTGATCCATGACAATGGATGAATCCTTGTCTTCATGTCACCATGATCATACGTTCTTGAAGTAGAACATGATTTGTCTTTCTTGGTGTACCTTTTATGTTAGCAGACAACATAAACCTCATACAACATCACAATGCATTAGTACAATCATAAGTGTCAAAACCTTAATCAATGAATATCTTCTATTAAGGTGATACGACAAGTCCAGTAATTAATCAAGATTGTACTGTAATGATATGAAGACAAAAATATGATAAACTTAACCATGAAACATACATGTAAGCCATACCTATCAAGATTGCTTGTAATCTTCTTATGGAAGGCCTTATCCTCATCTCCCTATGAGACAGGAACTTCTTCACTTATGCAGGTGACCAATCCATCCTCTTCTAGGATTAACCCAATCCACTTGATTTGCAGGAACTGGATCTTGAGCTGTAATAGGGTTTGTCAGAGAAACCCCAAAAATTCAAACTTTGAATTTCAAACTTCCGAAATGATAGAATAATGCGCCTTGATGAGCTGATCAAGATGGTATATTTAGAATTTGAAAACTGCAAAGTTTCACTCCTCAATTTTTCCTTTGAAACTTCCGGATTCACTGGACGTGACCCTGAACTAGTGTTTGATGAAGCCCATTCTTCTTCCCAATCAAAAGGTTTGATCCAAAGCTCTAGGCTTCTATTTTTCTGAGGAGCTTCCAGCCATGGTCACAAATTTCAAAAATTCCCATTTTTACAGAAGCCCTAATTTTTCACTTTTCTGATCAAAGTCCCGAACTAGGGTCTGATCAAGCCCGACCTTCTGCCCAACCAAAAATTCTGATCTTGGTCTCTAGATTTTGATTTTGATGAGTAGCATCCAGACGTGGTCTCCGATTACAAAAATTCCAAATTTCTCCGAAGCCCTAAATTCCGGAAGCCATGAATGAAGGTACAAAAAAACAATTATGTTTTGACAGAAATATGTACCTGATTGTTTCTGGTGTAACTCCGAACTTTTCGATCCACAGGGTCTGAAAAAGTTTCCTGAGATAGCCCGACCTGTTATCTTTCCATCCTAATAGGTATGACCTCAATTGGATTCTCCGAGAGAGCGTTATGCCAAGCGTCGCAACATGACCTGTTTATGGGATAATACCAAAGAGCAAACTTGTACGGCATTCCATGTGTCACGGTTTCAACTTCGGCCTCTGACCAATTTTCCTGAGATAGTACAGTCTAGGTACTACCTGCCACTTTTTACAAAATTTCATTTGGAGCTTCTTAGCCCAAGTTATGACCTTTTTCCCAAGGTCACCTGATTTTGACTCAGATCTGGAAGAGGCAGAAACCCTATATTGTACATATCATAAATCACAAAGTACAATGAATTAGAGGTTTTCCATTGGACACAAGGGACATGGGGATTTAATCTTCGACCTGTAAATATTTCAGATCCGAAAACTTTGCCAAAATGTATTTATAGAGAAAGTTCTACAATGACTGGTTTTTGCTATATCAAGCCCTAGCATCGTAAGTGCAACAAGTGTCATACATGCCATATCATGCCTTCTTTCAGGCTAGCTTTGTTACCATGTTAAATTTTTAGAATTTACTTCAATCTGATCTAATATCTTAACTGAGGGAACAACATGTACAACATATCTACAGCATATCAATCATGGAGACAATAATGCAAGCACAAGAGACACAAAGATTTACTTGGGGAAAACCATAAAGGTGAAAAACCCCAATAACTTCCTCCGAGATAGATAGAGCAATGATACAACCCAAACATAAGAGATAGACATATCCTAGAAGTAGATCCTCCTCCTCCATAAGTGCGCCACTCCTTCTTGAGTGCATGAGTGAGAAGTGAGTGTTCAAATAGAGTGCCTCCCGCACTCTATTTATACTTGACTTGACTTGCCTTTTACATAAATCATGTAGGCTCGAACTTAAACACATAACATAATGTTGATTGGGCCGACCCCCAATAGGGTGGTCTAATAACCCTTTGACCCACATGACTTATACAGGGCCGACCCCAACAAGGTGGTCTAATGACCCATCAAGTATAAGTTACGACATTTACAATATAAATGATGACACTTCCGTATAGAGGAATAATACCATCTCTATAGGAGTACATACAATATACATATATGAAATACATTCCAAAGTTACATATACATCAACAAAATGAGAAGACCTTTGAGGAGATCCAGACATATTGTGTCCGTGATCGAACTAAAATCATCATGGAAGAATATAAAGAGATTACCAAGGCAGTGTTGGCTCAGAACATCACTAACATGGAAGCTCAGCTAAAGGAGGATATGCACTCGTTCAAATAGATATTCAAATCAATTTTTCCCCTTGGCCTCCCATCTTCTTGGGATGGACATGGAGACATCTATCGAAAAGAAAACTATAATTCCATGATGATAGATGCGAGGAACTACGAAATTCACATGGAGGATACTCTACAAGAGCTCAATGGAAGAATGATGGTGGACAGGTTTGTTAACACCCAAAAAGTGCTCACTAGCTCATTCCCTTATTCACATGACCCTTTTGTACACTTTTCCACCATTTGAGACTCTAAAACCATCAAAAGGTCACCAAAAAGACCACAATACACCTTTCCCCCCTCAAAATATATATTTTTCCTCAAAAAACCCTCAAAAAGGGTCCAAAATTCCCAAAAAATATTAAAAGGGAATAAAAATATAAAAAAAAATCAGAAAAGGAAAAAAAGGGAAAAAGCTAAACCATGTTGGTTAATACCATTGGTTTCCTCAAAACCATAATGGTATTCCCCATCACCAAAAACTATAAAAAGGTGATAGGGGCTCCTCACTTCGATCCACATTTTATCCTATCCTTATGCTGCCAAATTCCCTTTGAGAGCCATTGCCTCCCATTTCGAGTTTGAAGACCCCCATTTCAGCATCTTGGAGAAGAGACCATTGGAGCTTGGAGCACCTCAACCTTGGAGCTACTCAACACAAAACATCCTCACCTTTGAGGTAATACAAAAAATCTATTATTTTTTCTCTTGTTCTTCCCATAGATATCTTGTTATTGATTTAGTTCTTGTTTATTTACACATGTTTATGATAATGTTAGATTAGATTTATAATTGTTTTAGGCTTTTCATTTGAAACTGCTATTACTTTGTTAATAGGTGCATCCTTGCACATGCTTGGTTGAAAAACCAAGCAACAGTTTTTGGCAACTCCACTGGGTTTCAAGCTTTAAATTTTTTCTTTGGATCTTTGTGTTTTAATTGTTTTTACCAATCCAATTAGCAAATCTACCATACTAGACAGCATATTCATTGCTGCTCTAGCTTTTGGCCCTTTCTGTAGCCTTTAATAGACCGAAATTTCACTTTTCAGTTTCGTTTCTGGTGACCTTCTTTTTGTTTTCGCATCGCGAATTTTCGCCCGACAGTTGCATGGCTCATCGCGTCCTCGCGGCCTTTTTCCGTGCTACACATCGTAGCTTCGCGGCCTTTTTTCTGCGCTGCACATCATGGCTTTGAGGCTCAAACCCACGATGCACATCGCGACTTTTGCCCATAAAGTCGCGATGTCATTTTTTTTCGCTTGGCCCAATTTTTAGAAAATTTCTGCTACGTTTTTGCCCATTTAGCCTATTTCATCCAGCATCATTTTTTCTGCAATTTTTTTTCCAACATTCTGTTTTAATTATTGCAGCAATAGAGAATCTTTTTTCTATTACATATGCTCAATTAAAATCTTTTTAAAAATTTTTAACAAGTGAAAGAAAGGTTTTTAGCACTTTGTTTAGATCATAGATTTCATTTCTTTGCAAATTTCGAACCATCTTTCCGATTTGCTCAAATAGTTTTGCCCAAGCAAGCACTTAGAAATCCATTTATTTCTTACAATTTTGACAATATTTGCTTTCCTTTAAACATTATTTCAAAAGTCCATAGTTTTTGAAGTATTTTTTTTAAAGCATTTACATTTCAGAAAAAACCTTTTTTACAAATTGAAATCGTCTTGTTTTTAATTTGTAATCAATCGCCCAAGCGAGGCAAATTCATTTTCAGTTAAATAATCACACTTGCACCCAATCTGCCACATTTTTAATTAACTAAGCCTTAAAATCTACCTAAACTCAACAAACACTTTAACCCCACTTGGGGAACACTTAAAGAATCTTGTAGCTAGGTAGGATTGGGGGGATAGGTGTTCCAATAACACCCCTCAATTATTTACATCTGAGATATAGTGATTGACTTTTAAGGTACCCAAAAAATCCCTTATTATTTGTTGACACGGTTATACACCAATTTATCGGGAATGCCTCTCCCTTAGGAGGGTTGAAGTAGCCAGACTGGTTCTGGAAGCCTGAGTGGAATACTGCTATCCATTTAGTAACTAAAGGATACCTTTTGTAGTTCTCGGTGTACCACCTGTATGGGAGTACAATGACGATAGAACCAAACTGCATATTCACCCAACCGAACGTGTCATGAACGGGGTATCTTAATGGCCAATTTTTATGATTGTCTACCCGGTGTCCCTCCCGGTAGGGGGATATCTAGCCTTTGATTCCACTATTCATATTGTCTGACTTGGATTTCCTCACCTTGCAGAGGATATGTTTCATTGAATCATAATACCACTTTTAGTTAGGCATTTGCATGCTCTACTACCCCCCTTTGTCTAGTAAGCACCACCTTTTTCTAGGAACCATTTTTTGGTATTCTGGCCACTTTTCTTGATTCCTCCACTTATTATAGCACAACTGTTATAATAAGTGATTTTGAGGTTGGTTGTTGGCCTGAGATCCATTGTTTTTTCACACTCCCCTCCTGCACACATCGTTGCACTACGGTCTTGAGTTTTTTATCTCACCACCATCCATTGGCATTTCTATACACCTCTCACCATTGAGAACTTAAGACGATCCCGCCATTTTCAGGGTGAACCCCCTCAGTTCGATACACTTGAATCTACACATCATAGACATAGAGCGTTATCCCTTGACTCCACACGTCATCGGCACAGAACCCAGTCATTCTATTTTGACACGCCTCATTTTACATCTGATTCTGAGGCTGAATCCAAACAACCTACTGAGACATCACCAACCAAACCCATGGCTAGATCACAATATTACCCCCTTTTCACCAGTGCTATTGGAGCTACATCAACAAACCCCACTACTACCATGAAAACCACGGTAGCCACAACCCCCTTAGGAATTCCTAATCTGGGGGCCACCCCCCCTTTAGGCATGCCCAACACATGACCAACACCTATTTTAGGTATGCCCAACATGGGAATCACCCCCCCCCCTCATCGCCACTACCCAAATCCCAGTGATTACTGGAACCATTCCTAATCCATCTAAAACCCATGCTGCACTTGGCAGCATAGGCCCCTCCCACACCACATCAGTTGGACGACACATCCCTTTCATACCTAACATACCCTTAGGGGGCACTGGACAAATCCATAATTCTACCATTAATAATTATACCCCAGTGACCATGCCACACCCATCTTCCATTCTTCCATACATGGCTAGTCTAAACTTACTAGATCTGGCAAGCTTAACCAACAACCCTATTAGACACGACCCTACGTGGCCCCCCATGCCCAAAACAATACCTCAAATATCCCAAAATTTAAAGGAAAAGTTGGGAAAGACCCCCAAAACCACATCATGTTGTTTCACCTATGGTGTTCCTCTAACTCCATAGTAGATGATTCCATTATATTGAGACTTTTACAAAGAACTTTCACTGGATCTACAACCAAGTGGTACATCGAGTAGCCACATGGGACCCACCCCACTTTTACATCCCTCATATCAACGTTCCTTTAGTTCTTTCAACTACCTATACGCTATGATGCAGGAGTGGAAATACTTTTGTCTTGTAGACAGAACATCGCTACACACATCACTGATCATATCCATGAGTGGCGTAAGCACCGTAGCCTCTACAAGATAAAACTTGATGACTGCATCTTTCTGAATTGGTTCCTCAAATCACTCCTCTCCCTCATAGCCAAAGATGTAGCTTCTGAATGACCCCAGTCAGAAGAAGAATCCATCTTAAAAGATCAACAGTTCAACCTCATATATGCCAAGTCAGGATATCTATACAATATTTTACCTGACACCCCGCGCGACGATCTATCCCGCCATGACACGTCAGGGGCATCCCATGCCGCCGACGGTATTATCGGCCAAGTTACAGCACAAAACAAACCTTTTACCATGATGAGTACAAACAATGCCCTAGACCGTTCTAGGGCTACATCTCATTCTGGAGCTACAACTTCGTATGCTCCAGTAATACACACCCACCACACTCATGGACCCTCATGTCCACCATAGTGTTATGGGCAAGCACCATCAAGTTATGCACCACCTTTATTGTATAACCAACGGGCCCACCAGACTCCGGTCCAGCCAAAATCCCAAGTGGCTTATTATCCCCAACCGACAGCACCTCTTTCTCCAACACTTCCAGCAGCACAAGGTTACTCACAACCGCAACAAACACCAGGGCCACCTGTTAACACCCAAAAAGTGCTCACTAGCTCATTTCCTTATTCACATGACCCATTTGTCAACTTTTTCACCATTTCAGCCTCTAAAGCCACCAAAAGGTCACCAAAAGACCTTAATACACCCCTTTTTCCACTCAAAATGAATATTTTTCCTCAAAAAGCATAAAAAAACCTCAAAAAGGGTCCCGAATTCCCAAAAATATTAAAAAGGGAATAAAAATATTCAAAATATTCAAAAAAAGGAAAAAGGAGGGAAAAGGTACCTAAACCATGTTGGTCAATACCATTGGTTTCCTCAAAACCATAATGGTATTCCCCACCACCAAAACCTATAAAAAGGTAGTAGGGGCTCCTCACTTTCCATCCATCCATCTTCCTATCCTCATGCTGTCAAAATCTCCCATGAGTTTTTGACCATTGTAGATATCTTGGAGAAGAGACCTTTGGATCTTGGAGCTACTCACCTTGGAAGTTGCTCAACCATCTTCACCACTTGGAGGTATTACCATTGCAAGCACTTGCTTGCCCTTATTCTTATTACAATACTCATTCTTTGTATTTCTTGTTCTTGAATCATTGTTAGAAAATTTTATTTGTTACATGCACATGCTAGTTTAGTTTAGTTTTCGATTTAGATTTACAATTGTTTTTGTTTTTAATATTGAAAATGCTATCACTTGTTGATAGGTGCCCATAGCACCAAGCTTGGTTGCAAAACCACGCCAACAGTTTTTGGCGACTCCGCTGGCTTCAAATTCTTAGATCTCAAATTTTGCTTCAGATCTTAGTTTTTGTTATTTTTAGTTAGTTTAATTCATAGATCTACCATCCTATACAGTAGATCCATTGCTATTCTAGATTTTGCCCCTTTTCATTGCCATTAATAGCTCGAAATTGTCATTTTCGGGTTCAGTTTTTGGCATCCGTGTACGGCTTTCGCCTCACGGCTTTTTGCCCAACAGTCGCACAGCTCATCGCGACTTCGCGGCTCTTTTCCGCGTGGCTCGTCGCGGCTTCGTGGCCAATTTGCACGCTGCACATCGTGGCTTCGCGGCCATTTGCCGCACTGCACATTGCGACTGTGTGACGAAATCCCGCGCTGCACATCACGGCTTCGCGGCTGAAACCCGCACTGCCCATCGCGACTGTGTGACAGAAACCCACGCGGTCCATCGCGGCTGTTCTACCAAAACCCGCGATGCAAGTTTTTTCCATTCGGCCAATCCGTTAAAAAATTATTTTTTTGCTATATTTTCTGCCCACTTAGCTATTTTACAGTATTAAAATTCCTGCATTATTACAGCCATATAAATCTTTTTACTATTTAGAATGCACCTTTAAAAAAGTCTTGTTCAAAATTTTTAGAAATTGAAAGAAGGATTTATTTCCATTTTATCTAGATAAAAATTTTACTGTTTACTTCCTTGATACTTTGCCCAAGCAATTTTTTTTTTTAAAAGAAATCCATTTATTTCTTGAAGTATTCATATTATTTGCTTTCCTATTTCAAAGATTCTTTGTTTTTGAATAGTTTTTGCAAAGCATTTACATCTTCAATTTCAGTTTAAAATACCACACATGCACCCACTCAAACACATAATTTAAACTGAGCCTTAAAATTTACCCTAACTTCAACCAACTTTTAACCCCACTTGGGGAGCACTTAAAAGAACTTTGTAGCTAGGTAGAATTGAGGGGATAGGTGTTCCAATAACACCCCTTAGTTATTACATTTGAGATATAGCTGTTGTCCATTAGGGAACCAAAATCTCCTAGTATTTTTTGGCACGGTCACAACTAGTTTATCAGAGGGCCTCTCCCCTAGGAGGGTTGAAGTCGTGAGGATGGTTCTGGAAGCCTGAGTGGAATACTGAAATCCATTTAGTAACCAAAGGCTACCATTCGCAGTTCTCGGGATATCCCTGTATGGGGGTATTGCGGTAAAAGGACCAAACGGCAGATTCACCTTTTCTGAATGTGTCATGAACGGAGTATCCTAGTTGCCATTCTTTAGGATTGTCTACCCAGTGTCCCTCCTGGTAGGGGGATATTTAGCCGTTGATTCAACACTCAATATTGTCTGACTTGGATTTCATCACCTTGCAGAGAATATTGTTTGTTGACTCACAATACTTCTAGTTAGGTGTTTGCATGATACAATCCACCTTTGGTCTAGTAGCACCTCTTTTTTCTAGAAGTTGTTTGACTGTTGGTACTCTGACCATTTTTGTTGCATCCCTCCACTTATTATAGCACCGCTGCTATAATAGGTGCTTTTTGAGGTTTATTTTTTGGCCTAAGAGCCTTTATTTTCACTCCCCTTTTTGCACCCTTGGTTGCATTAGGGTTTCGATTTTTTTATACATCGCCATCTTCCACTGAAAATTTTTAAAACATATTTCTCACCATTGAGAATTTTAGACGATCTCGTCGTCTTCAAGGTGAACCCCCTCAGTTCAGTCTACTTGGCTCTCCACGTCACCGACGTCAAGCCTTATCCATTGGCTCGACATGTCATCGGCCAAACATACAATCATCCGATTCTAAAACGCCCTACTTCACATCTGATTCTGAGGCTGAATCCGAAAACCCTATTGGATTATTACCAACCAACCTCATGGCTGGAACACAATACGACCCACTTTTTACCAGTACTATTGGAGATACATCCACAAACCCTTCTACTGCTGTGCCATCCATGGTAACAACAACCCCTCTAGGCATGCCTAATATGGGGGACACTCCACCTTTAGGTATGCCCAACACAGGACTACCTCCTATTATGGGTATGCCAAACATAGGAATCACACCACCTGTCATTACCACAACCCAGATCCCAGGAATTCCTGGCACTATTCCTAACCCTGGTGTAACCCATGTTGCACTTGGAAACGCTAGCCCATACCAAACCACAATGGTTGGAGGACACATACCTTCAATACCTAGCATTCCTTTAGGGGCTACTGGACCACTACATAATGCCACCATGAATAGTTATGTCCCAGTCACTTCGCCACACCCATCTGCTAGTTTACCTTACATGGCCAGTCTGAACTTACCAGACTTAGCCAGGCTAACAAACGATCCTATCAGGCACAACCCTACATGGCCACCCATGCCTACAAAGCTCCCCTCGGACATACCCAAGTTTGAAGGAAAACATAGGGAGGACCCTCAAAACCACATAATGTCTTTTCACCTATGGTGTTCATCTAAATCCATAGTGGATGGCTCAATTCGTCTAAGACTATTGCAACGAACGTTCACTGGCTCTGCAGCCAAGCGGTACATCGAACAACCACATGGCACCCACCAGACTTTTATGTCTCTTGCCTCCACTTTCCTTCAATTTTTTCAGCTACCTGTACGGTACGATGCAGGAGTTGAAATACTGTTGTCTTGCAGACAAAACACAACTACCCACATCACGGACCACATCCATGAGTGGCGCAAGCATCGTAGCCTCTATAAGATTAAACTGAATGACCGTTGTTAGCACTTAGATTTTATCCCGATTGTAAAAGAATAACACCTAAGGTAACCTATTTCAAACCAAGATTTAGGTATAAAACTCAGCCATTTTTCCACCAGAGAGGGCTCTCTCACGATATATATACAAGGACTGAAAAATATAAAAATTCTCTCAAAATTTCTCAAAAGAATTTTCTGGTTGAAAAGGAAAACAAGAAACGTTTGGGCATGGAGTCAAAGTTCCAAATATATAATATACCAGTAAGAGATTTATACCAAATAGATTCTCACAGAGGCAAGATAGTAATCATATCACAGTCAATTTGATTTTTTCAGGTGGTAAGAAAGAAGTAATGACATTCCATCAACAACAGGCATCTAACTGGGATGAATCCATTGTCAACTTTGGAGAAAATAGTGAATATTTAAATGTGCTAAAAACGAGGCATAACCAGTATGAATCCCGAATTTATTTCAAGTGTTCATTCAAATATAGAAGAAAGACATAATGGAAGATATAACAAAGAAGGTGAACATGCACATATAAAGATAAAGGAATAAACAGACTGTAAAACTGATCACACATGAATCTCTGGTCTCAAAAGATGGGTATTTTCACTGTACTGCCTTTATTTATCAAAAATAGACTTCAAAACATATACCGTCTCTCAAAAAATTTCCAACCCTTACAACAATGACTCTCATTGTTTTTATACAAAATTTGGAAGAAGCTTGACATAACTGCTTCTTTTAACTAATAAATAAAAATACTTTAACTTAAAAGATAACTATCTTTGAGCAATAGATAACTGTCTCCAAATAATATTACAAATTTAAAATAAAAGTATCCCCTTTTGCCACTTGGCAAAAATTTTGAATATCATCTTTTCGCCACTTGGCGAGAGTTTTGAAAGCCTCTATGAATGGGCAGAATATCTTGTCCTTCCATATTTTTCCACATAATTCCATTGGTCGGTTGTGGGTAAGTCATAGTTGGTCATTTCCTTCACCAAGACTCGCATTTCAACATGACGTGCATAAGAAACAGGAAGAAGATTTCCACAGGTTGAGATTAGCATATTTAAAATTTCAAACTCCTCTGACATTTTCTCCATTAAAATGTTTCCTGTAAGCATATGATCCAACTGCTGGAAATTTCTGTGATCCATCCTTATGTCAAACAGCAATCTCTTATATTCATTAGGAGAAATTAATTCATTCTTTTCATTCCAAAAAGCAGGGAATCCTTTGTTTACTAATTTTTCAAATTGCTTTTTGAACTTTACTACTTCTTCCTGTATTTCTCCAGCTTTAGCCTCAATATTCTCAACATGTGAGTATTTCCCTAAGATCCTTCTGGCCCATGTGATGACTGAAATTCTGTTTGTTATATTCATAGTTGTCAGGTCTACTTCAGTTAGACTATTTAAAAATGTTATTGCTTTCTGAGATACCTCTTTTGGCTTTTTATTTAAATTCTCCTTGACTGCTCTGCAACTTTCGAAGGCATCTTTGACCACCTTTTCTTTGACTCTTATGTAATCCAGGTATGGTCTTAGTTTTTCAAATTCTTTTATAATTTGGTCCCATACCATGTGTTTGCAACCTTGCATAGCAGCTTTCCCTGTCACATGAGCTGCTAATCCTTTATTATTATTACTTAATTCTTGATTTTTTGTCTGCAAAGTTGTTATCTCTTTATTTTTTATTTCATTCTCTTCTCTTAGCTTCTGTATTTCTACCTTTAATTCTTTGATTTCACTTTCTTTCAAACTGACTTGGGACATGGCTTGTAAAATGCCATCTACCCCAGTTTTGTCTTCCTCTATGTCTGTTTGCACCTGTTGCTGACCACTTCCTGCTAATCTCTTCCTTGCTTCCTCCAACTGCTCTTCTAAAACAATTTTATTCTTTTCCCAGTATTCTTTTTCATCAGAAAGCTTTATCATTTTTGCAGTAACTTCATTTATTTCATTGGACAATTCTTCTTTTTCCTTTTCTAGTATCGTTAGTTCTGCTCCCTGGATAAGCACAGTGTCTGGAATCTTAAGCTTTCGTCTTAACATTAGGATCGTATCATCTTTTTCTCTGAGCAATTTCGTTGCAGCATCTCCTTCTTTATTTATCAAATCTGCTTGCAACTTTTTAATTTGTTGTTGTCGAGACTTATTTTCTGCCTTCTCCTGTCTCAACTGGTTATTCAATTTATCCAGTGAATTTTTAAATTTGTCGGCCCTCAAAACTGCCCCCAAATAATCCGAATATATAACTTCCCCTGTTTGTCTATGCAGTAAGATTTGGTCTGGGGCATTTATTTTAGACAAATCTATGTTCATTTCTGAAATCTTGTTTTTTGTGACAACTAAAAATGTCAAGGAATTCTCTCTGATATTTCTGCTAGTAAACAAACTTACCTCAGTATTTGATATATATCTAACTTTTGGAAACAGCTGACTAGTTTGTTTAGATGATTCCTGCTTATTCCGACTATGTTCATCAAATACATCCATTATATTCCAGGGTCTATTTACATCACCCTCTACTGGGGTTTCTTTGATGCTGTATTCTTTGACTGTAACCTCTGGTATCTTTTCTTCTGTTCTTGTTGCTTCTTCTGAAACTGTTGTTAACTCTTGTGGTTCATTCATTTTCAACTTTTTCCCTCTCTCTGATTCTTCATCATCAGTGTTTATTAAATCCTGTAAGGGTCTCTTAAATCCCACCAATGCAGTACTCATTGTATCTTCTGTTTCTGTTGTTGTATCTGCCAACGCCATTTCTTTGTTGTGTGCATCCAGAAGGATTTATTCTTTAAACTCCAGCCAATTAGCTCTGTCAGACATTCCTTCGATTGTCTGATGGCTGAGTGCTTTGATGCGGCGATCTGTTCTTGGTTTTGATATTATATTCAGCGGATCATACTCGATAGCCACATCTGACTCAAAACTCATATCTTTCAATAACTTCTCTATATACACAGCAGCATTTTTGTTCTTTATTGTGAAGGGACCAAGTGTGAATGGATATTTAATGTCTGTTGCTTGTTTGTAAGCCAAAAAATTGTTATCTTCAACAATCAACTTTTGTCTCAAGAATTCTAAAGTAAAAACGCTTAAGGTAAGAAAAGCTGGTAAGACATAAGGTTTATGTCTGAATCCATATAATTTGATTATAGTACTATCTTTCGACAAAAACCAATCTCCTGTCGCATACTCTGCACTCAATTGCATGCATGCCTGCATCTCTGGTAATACTCTAGGCAGATTTTTACCAAAGATCATTCTGTAGATCTCTGAGAGCATGAAGTTGATGTAATTGAACATGTTATTTTCTAATAAAGTCGTGAACATGATTTCTGGGAACTGCAACTCTTCTTGACTGGCTATCATAATCATTTTCATCAAAAAAGACTGAAACCTGAAATGCCTCATAGTTGGAAAATTGACCATCTGGTCATGAATCTTCTCTGTCAAAAAATCTTCAAAATTAAGTCGAGGGATTTGATTTTCATTGATCCCTGACTGAACCGTACTCATTTTGTACAATAAACTCAATTGAAACTCGATTACATACAAATCTGTATCAAACCCTAAAACTAAAGCCAATAATGTCAAAACTAATTGGGTGTTTTCATCAAACAAATTGATATCTACAGGGTAGGGGACTTCTGAAATACTGGTTTCTGGTTTGAGACATGACGACAAAACCATTTCCCTATCATTTTGAGAAGTATGATGATAATTTTCAATAATGGAGGTTTCAGAAAAATTCTCAGTCTCGAGGGTTTGGGAAAAATCTATTCCTAGGGCTTTAATTAACTCAGCCGGCTTCATTTCACACACGGCTCTGGTTTTTTTATTGTTTAGGACAATTCTTTCCTCTCGGGAGTAGTTTTCGGCAAACCATGATACAAATTACGGGAAAGAAGGGATTTGATCTGGGCAAAAGGCTATCAAAGACGACTGGTGGACTCTATGTAGGTCTGTTCCTTCTTTCAATAACTCAGACAACCTAATTTTAATATCGGAGATCGATGACCTAATTAGGGTATCATAAACGTCTTCGTCTCTATCCTCTAGGGCTTCTTTTGCTTTACAAACGTCTAAATCATGTACAGTTTCCATTTAAACGTTTCTTTAAACAAAATTCTATTTAAAAAGTGAACCAGGTCACCAGACCCTACCTGTATGTACACGCCTTTCACCTTCTGTCGCAATCGCTGCACTCCACCAGTCTTCAGAGATCTCCACGATAACGACACATATGCACAATGCAGTTATGTGAGGCCCCTTTTGTTTTATATAAGACTTTTTCATTAATTCCATGGCAACTTTTCCGAACGCGGATCATATCCCACCGTTAATTTTGACCTTTTGATCTGAGCCGTCAGATCTTGCCTCCTTTTATCCCCTATGGTGGTATCCGCGATCTTAAAAGCGGTCTTTTTCTCCAGTTTGTTCCTAGTGCGGATCAATCACCTGACGACACCTATCTGGGTGGTTTTGCTTTCCGCGACTGCTCTTCCTCTTCTTAAGTGTGCACCTTCCCAGATGCGGACGAACAATGGCCGTTGATTTGATTTAGGACTTATATGGACCCTCCGATTGTTATCAACGTATGGCATATCTTCTTAGGTTTTCTCCATCCGCCACGTATCAGGTCCCACCCTGCCACGTGCTACATCCTCGCCACGCCTTCTTATTTGGTGGTTCCGCACGGCGCCGTGGTGGTTTATGATACCACCATTCACATATGCGGACTAGCGAGGTTTGGACACGTTCCCGGTGGTATTGAGTCCGCAACCGCTCTTCACTCCATGCGACTGATCACTTTGGCGGTGCGGGAAATGATATCAGCCATCGATCTTGATCTTTATCATCTCCGCCGGTGAAACTTGGTCGGGATTTAATCCTTTCATAAATTTGCTTTCGGATTTTGCAAATGTGGGTTTTTGTTTTATATTTTTTGTATTTTAAACCTTTTCTTCACCCTTTTGGACATTTTAGCAAAAATTTTTAGGGTTTAGGTTTTCTCAGTCAAGGTGTCAACAACCGTATATTTTTTTACTGGTTCCTTAAATCACTCCTACCCCTCATAGAAAAAGACTTTGCTTTCGAACGACCCCAGTCAGAGGAATAAGCTATCCTAAAAACTCAGGAATTTGACCTAATTTATGCCCAATCAGGCTATCTCTACACCATCATACCAGACACCCCACGAGGTGATTCTTCACGCGATGATGCGCCGGGGGCATCACATGCCGCTGTCAGTATTATTGGCCAAGTCACACCACAGATTAAACCTTTTAGCATGGTGAGCACCATAAATGCCCCAGACCTCTCTAAAACTACATCTAGTTCTGGAGTGACAACTTCCTACGCTCCAATGAATCAGACTCATCACACGCATGGACCCTCTTGTCCACAACATTGCTATGGGCAATTTCCATCAGCATATGTACCACCCACATACTATAACCAACCTTCCACCCAAAACCTGATTCAGTTCCTGCCACAACCAATGTATTACACATAGCAAGCTGCAACAACTAACCCAGCACTTCCAATAGCTCAGGGTTACCAACAACCCCAGTAGGTAACTGGACCACCTCCAGCCCCACCAGCTTATTATCCACCGCAACCTGCTCCCGCACTTGCGGAAAACCAAAATCCTCCTGCTGCTCATGGGCAAGTGTACACACAACACAATCAACCCCAACATCAAAACAACAACAACAATACCCCCGCCAACCAAAACCCTGATCGACCACCGAAATAGGGTAAGAACCCCAATTTACGAACAAACCACCCATGTTCCATATGCGGGGTATATGGCCATTATCCACACACTTGCCCCCATTTGGGGCGAGCATGCCAACTGTGGTATGATGACGCCCAATGCCAAGGGCACACGCCACAACTAGCGCCACCTCCTCTACCACAACCCATGGTGCTACAGAATCCTTTTCCCACACAAGGAGTGGTGAACACTCGTTTGTTGGATCCTCCTCAAGGAACCATAGCACCACAACAGCAAATCACATATGCTGCACACACAAACCAACCAATGGATTCAAATACTCATCATCTCCTTATGATGTCATCGTCTGACATGAATCTCCAAATGCGTCGAAACCCATACGCTCTGATTGCACCTACAAATGTTCTCCCTATGATTGAACAACCAGTTCACAATGCACCTACATCGTTCGTCTCCACAATCAGACCCGGATTATACTCCGACACGCCGATGACTTCTACATTCCAATCCATTCCACCCCCGTCACCCGCGACCCATGTCTCTGACCTCTGTACTCTTTCCCACAATACACAACCACCCTTATTACCCAAACCACCATTGGTACCTAGTCACATTGGTGTTACACCCACCCACACAATCCCCTTCCTATTCCCTCCATCGGGAGTAGTAAGCGCCCCGGTTATGGCTACCCTCAGCCTCCCTGGGTTAACCTTAGGCTTACCTGTGTGGTATATTTCACCTCCCATTCCCCCGCCGACACCAAATGTTGTCCTACAACCGGTGCAACCCATTGTCACTGCTATTCAACCACCTCCCGGTGTCACTACTGCTTCGTCATCTACGAATCCCGCTCCTCTTATCAAGCCCACTGGGGGCAGAGGCCCACAACCATACACTGTTGTACCCCCTCCCAAGACATTTAAACCCCCCCGGTGTTTCATGCTCCCCCCAAATGCTCGTTGTGTGATGATTTAGGCCATCCGACTCATCAATGCCCACAATTACCTACATTACAGAAACACATGCAAATGCTTGACGACAACCCCAACATCCCGGTTGTCGAACTAGATCCAACCCCTAAGCCTCGTGATAAATCCTTGCGCACAAACCATCCTTGTGCAATATGCGGTATTTACGGCCATTACTCACATCATTGTCCTGATCTCCCAGATTACAGAGCATCTCTGTATGAGATGAATAACGTCGACCTCGAGATATCCCCTCTTCTCATTGAGGAAATTCATCCCCCACCATCTTCCTCCTCGGAAGAAATTAACACCATTTACACGATTTCCACTGGATAGTAGGCCCAAAACCTTGCCTACTCATCATCATCGTGATTCTTGTCGGAGATACTGGGGGCATCCACCCCATAAAGGGAATCCCCCATCATCAAATCATCACTTGAGTATGCCACCACAGCCCACAGCCTCATGGTATAACACCCCACCAGCAGTTTCTCAATGCCCTATTGATCTCTCTCTGAGACAACATCTGCACCACATTGACACCTCTGAGTTAGGGGGCATAATAGATTACCTCGACCCCGGGATAGGGGACATGATCAATCATTTTGAACCTTCCCCATCATCTCTATCTCAACACCTCAATGAGCCCATCGTTCAAACCAACACATATGTGATCCACAATCACAAACCCGATGCACATAGCATGGGGGCAGGTCATTAACCCTGTTGACTTCTTCACATGCGTGATCTCAACCATTTCATGAGGTCACATATCATTTGTATATTCGATTTGATTTGATACACCTAGTATTCTCCCCCGCGGGTCATCATTTCTCCCCACCACTGCATCCTTGGCTTGGTGGGCTCACCTTTATTTGTAGCCATTTTTTAACCTAGTTATTTGCTTTGACCATTCCGGATTCCTTATGACCTCCATTTTTTCGCACCATTTGCACCGCTGGATTCATATTTCCGAGCTCGTGATGATGCTTGAGATCATTTCTTTCTCTCACACCCATATTTTTCAGGCATTTTTCCCATGCCCCCTTGTCGCCTCGGTTTGCATGCCACATTGGTCGTCGTTTATTTTTTTTTACGAGTCTTATATCACCGGATTCAGTTTTCCACGCTCATGATGATGCTTGAGATCATTTCACGCTCTCACTCCCATATTTTTTGGGCATTTTTTTACCATGCCCCCTTGTCACCTCGGTTTGCGTGCCACATAGGTCGTCGTCCATTTTTTACGAGTGTTATATCGTTGGATTTAGTTTTCCACGCTCGTGATGATGCTTGAGATCATTTATCGCTTCCACGCCTATAAGTTTTTGGCATTTTTCCTCATGCCCCCTCGTCACCTCGATTTGCATGCCACATCCACCGTCATCCGTTTTTTATGAGCCTTATATCACCTAATTTAGTTTTTCGCACCCGTGATGATGCTTGAGATCATTTCTCGCTCTCACGCCCATGTTTTTTGGGCACTTTTTCAAAATGCCCTCTCATCACCTCGGTTTGTGTGCCACATTGGTCATGGCCGCTTTTTGACAATCTTTATGTCACCGGATCCAGTTTTCCATACTCATGATGGTGCTTGAGACCTTTTCTTGCTCTCATCAATCCCTTTTTGTTCGGTATAGTTTTACCCCTTTTTCGGGCTGAGCAATCCCTTTTATGAAAAAGGCACTTAGGGAGTTTCTGTTAATCTCTTTTCTGACTCCTAAAACAATGAAAAGATCGTCGAGCAACCATGCTTCCTTTCATGCTCGCTAAACGTATCTGAAAGGGCATCTACCTGGTATAAGTTTACCCCTTTTCCGGACCTTGTAGACTAATTACGAAAAATGAATACTCTAGTCACATCGGCTAGAAGAGTTCTCCATTTGCATCATTTTATGCTTTTTCGGGCCTTGGATACTAACTTACGAAAAAGAACACCAATGGAGTCCCCTTACCACTTTCAGACTCTCTAAACATGAAAGAAACCACGAGCAATCACCATCCTAGACTCATAAAAATCCACAGGATGGTACTCACAACCACTACAGAGTCTTCTTATCGTTTTCAGACTCCTTAAAAATGAAAGCACACATGAGCATGAACAATCCTAGGCTCACAAAATCCACAGGACAGTACCATTTCAGAGCACACTTTTATCCCTTCTTGGAGCTCATTAAAACTACAAAGAAGGATCCAATGGTGCTTCTCGGTGCCACAATCGATCACGTTTACTCATATGACAGCTTCCCCATTTTGGTCACCTTTGTTCAGAGTATTATGCAGTATGTCACCCTGAGAATCCCTCGACAACACCCATTAGCTTGTCCCCCCGCAAGAGTTAATACATACCGTTCAGTCCTTAAAAGCTATGATCCTCACACCTACAAGTCAGTTCCCTACGCTGCCAGGTCAACCATGTCATCATGATCTGAACAAAGGAAGTTTGAGTCTACCCACTCTATGACCCCAGTTACTTCCCATCCTCACAAGTATGTCAGTCCTACCATCAGTACTACCACACTTTAGTTCTACACCTCGTGCTCCTATCAAGGAAACATCATTGCCTTGTTAGTTGCTGGTCTCCCTCTGTCGACGACAACCAAATTTATTCCATAGGATAGACCTAGAGGTCCCTGTGTCTTGGACTAATCACCATTTATGATGAGTGACTAAGAATCATTTCGAGAAGAGTCCTTAGTGCCTCTCCAAATGGTTGTTTCTCACATGCTCGACTTCAACACCTTGATCGCATCGTTGAGACTCGCATAGGATATTGATCCTTTAAGTTTTTGTTGAAGACCCCGGATACCACCTCACTCTTCCACATTTGAGAGTCTACCTATGGAAACAGCCAGTTAAATTTTTCCTATAGATATCCGGGTTGCGCATGGCGACAGTATTCAGATGTACCCTAGTTTTATACTCCCTCGAGTATACAGTTACAAATACTTCTCGGAGATGAATCACAATCATTGAGTCCCTACAGATGTTGGACACCTTCAGTTTCAGCAGTTCATAAGTTATTCCAATGTATCAATTATTGAGCTCAGTCATGTTATGATCATGAGTACATCCCAAAATAATGTTCCCTCTGGACCACTATGATGTACCAGAATATTTTTTATGTATTTTTTAGGTCCCCCCTCTTGGGACTAATTGTTATGTATATGTCTTGATATGAGCATGGGTATTCCCACCTCGTCCATTATCAGAGATTATTCCTCATTCATATTGAGGCCATGTAATATTGTTTATTTTTTGCAGCTTCCAAGGGCCATGGATCCAGTCTCCAATCGGTCTCTTCCTTTCCCCAAACCATAGAAAATCAGCAAAAGAACTATGATGTCTATTGGCCATACGATGAGCTCCTACCCTCACACATCAGGGGGCAATCTGTTAACACCCAAAAAGTGCTCACTAGCTCATTTCCTTATTCACATGACCCATTTGTCCACTTTTTCACCATTTCAGCCTCTAAAGCCACCAAAAGGTCACCAAAAGACCTTAATACACCCCTTTTTCCACTCAAAATGAATATTTTTCCTCAAAAAGCATAAAAAACCCTAAAAAAGGGTCCAGAATTCCCAAAAATATTAAAAAGGGAATAAAAATATTAAAAATATTAAAAAAAGGAAAAAGGAGGGAAAACGTACCTAAACCATGTTGGTCAATACCATTGGTTTCCTCAAAACCATAATGGTATTCCCCACCACCAAAACCTATAAAAAGGTGGTAGGGGCTCCTCACTTTCCATCCATCCATCTTCATATCCTCATGCTGTCAAAATCTCCCATGAGTTTTTGACCATTGTAGCTATCTTGGAGAAGAGACCTTTGGAGCTTGGAGCTACTCACCTTGGAAGTTGCTCAACCATCTTCACCACTTGGAGGTATTACCATTGCAAGCACTTGCTTGCCCTTATTCTTAATACAATACTCATTCTTTTTATTTCTTGTTCTTGAATCATTGTTAGAAAATTTTATTTGTTACATGCACATGCTAGTTTAGTTTAGTTTTAGATTTAGATTTACAATTGTTTTTGCTTTTAATATTGAAACTGCTATCACTTGTTGATAGGTGCCCATAGCACTAAGTTTGGTTGCAAAACCAAGCCAACACCACCTCAAAACCCTCTTGCCTGCTACCCACCGCAACCCGCTCCCAAGTTGACACGACCTCAAAACCCACCTACTTCCCAAGGGCATGTCTATGCACAGCAAAACCAACCTCCAAACTAGAACAACCAGTGTAACCAAGGAGGTCAACAAAATTGCGGAAGAGGGCATAACCGCGGAAACAAACAACAACACAACCAAGGTGCACCGCAACCTAATCCTCCAGACAATAATAACGCTGCTCCCCCCAACCAAAACCCTGACTTTCCACCAAAATAGGCTAAAAATAATAGCTTGAGAACAAACCATCCATGTTCCATATGTGAAGTCTATGGCCATTACACACATAATTGTCCCCATTTAGATCGAGCATGTCAACTCTGGACCGACGACACCCAACGGCAAGGACATGTTGCATAGACAGCACCCCCTCCTTAGCCACAACCCATGATATTGCAAAATCCCTTACCAAACCAAGGCATGGTAAACACTCATCTGAATGATCCCCCTCAAGGATCCGCTGCACCACAACAACAAATTACCTATGCAACCACCGATTACCAGCATCCAGATTCCAACACTCACCATTTGCTTATTATGTCATCAAATGATGTCAATCTTCAAACCTGTCGAAATCAATATGGATCTGCCCCTGAGGCCACATTTACCGACCCATCGTGAAGTACTCTCCCGACCGATCAACCACTTCACATACCTAATATGCCCATGGAAGGGGGTCCCAAAGCACCTTGTTTCCCTTTGAGACGGATTAACAATAACCCGAATGCTCATGCAGCTTCCAACAATAACATTGTAGAGGATTTAGCTCAGACCCCTGCCGCTATGTCCACTCTCAAAATCTTAAAAAACTATCTGGCACAGAAAAAATTGTTGTTATCTGTCATTGGTGCCATAGATCCTAACGACTCTAACATGATGGCTTTTGACTTAGAACAAGTTGAACCTTGTTAAATTTTCAGAATTTAATTCAATCTGATCTAGGATCTTAACTGAGAGAACAACATGTACAGCATATCTACAGCATATCAATCATGGAGACAACAATGCAAGCACACAAGAGACACAAAGATTTACTTGGGGAAAACCATAAAGGTGAAAAACCCCAATAACTTCCTCAGAGATAGATAGAGCAATGATACAACCAACCATGAGAGATAGACATAACCTAGCAGCAGATCCTCCTCCTCCATAAGTGCGCCACTCCTCCTTGAGTGCATGAGTGAGAAGTGAGTGAGTAAATAGAGTGCCTCCCGCACTCTCTTTATACTTGACTTGACTTGCCTTTTTACCTAACTCATGTAGGCTCAAACTTAACCACATAACATAATGCTGACTGGGCCGACCCCCAATAGGGTGGTCTAATAACCCTTTGACCCACATGGCTGACCCCCAATAGGGTGGTCTAATAACCCTTTGAACCACATGACTTATACAGGGCCGACCCCAAACAAGGTGGTCTAATAACCCATCAAGTATAAGTTACGACACTTACAATATAAATGACGACACTTCTGTATAGAGGAATAATAACATCTCTATAGGAATACAATATGTGAAATACATTTCGAAGTTACATATACATCAACAAACCTCGCATGCCTTCATCTCTAGCTTTTCAAGTTTCCATCTCCATTTGCAACCTCATCATTCATCGATGCATCATCGATGAAGGGGCCTCTACATGCATCATGTCGACTTTCGTATGGCAAAAATTTGGATCCCCAATGCTACAACCATCAACTACAGCATTACGAGCTTATGATGGCCATGCAGCTCAACCTCAAGGTTTGTTAGTGAACGTACCCATACAACTTGAGGGAAAACTGGTTCTCATTGATATAGAGGTCATTAATGCCCAACTTGATTACAATCTCCTTCTGGGACGAAGCTACATGTATTAAATGAAAGCTGTCGCTTCTTCAGTTTTCCGCATCATGATGTTCCCCCATGAAGGACGCAGAGTCAAAATCAACTAGATTACATACTGTGATCCCAATGCCCCCGCAGCACCAGAAAATGTTCTTCCCATGATCCAACAACCCGTTCTAAGTATGCCCACATCATTCGTCTCCTCAGTCGGACCCGAGATATATTCAGATACCCCCATGACCACCACTTTCCCTACTATCCCACCCCCTCTCCAGGTAAATGCAGTATCCGATTTGTGTACCCTATCACACAACGAACAACAACATTCTCAACAACCTCAACCACCGCCACAAGCACCCATCGTGCCTAGTCATATCGGAACAACACCAATTCACACAATCCCTTTCTTGTTTCCATTTTCAGGAGCTGTCAGCACGCTAGTAATGGCTACACTCAACCTTCCAGGTTTAACATTAGGATTACCTGTATGGTACTTACCTGCCCCAACTCCCCTACCAACTCCGACTGTTGTCCTACAACTGGTACAGCCTATGAATATGTCAAACCATCCACCACCTGGAATACCAAAATCGCCCACCACCTGGTGGTTCCAACCCCCAAAACCGATCAATTTCAACAAGGGGCACTATGTCAACATCTAGTCATGTCCCCCCTCAATCCCGCCACAGTAGGGGTAGAGGTCCACAAACATACAACACTGCACCTACAACTCACACCCCCCTAGTGACTCCCAAATTAGCTAAGAATCCCCCAACCCATGTGCTCCCTAAGTGCTCCTTGTGCGACGATATTGGCCACGCTACTCACCTATGTCCACAACTACCAGCACTTCAAGAACATATGAATATGTTGGATGATGACACCAATGTTCCATTCGTCAAATTAGACTCAACCTCGTGATAAATCATTATGCACAAACCACCCTTGTGTAATATGCAGAATCTACGGCCATTATTCACATCACTGCCCCGATCTCCCAGATTACAGAGCAGCACTATACGAGATGAATAATGTCGACCTAGAGATATCCACCCCACTTATTGAGGAAATATTCCCTCCATAATCGTCCCATTCAGAAGAAATCAATACCATTTATATGATTTCAACTACCTATAAACCCAAACCAATTCATTTAATGGAACACTACTTCTGTACCAATGAAGAAATCCTAGAAACACTCACTCCACCAGACTACCCTTGGGATGATATGCACCATCGATCATACTTCCTCCCTGAAGCGTCTACATCCACCGCGGCAAACCAACTGTCTGTTGAATCTAAGGACTTCTTACAAACCAAGGTCCATTGGTTCAAAGATCCAATACCAGCTCCCGAAGCCTTCAAGGAAGGTAACATGGCTAACATTTCACCCATTATAAAAATCAACATCTCCACCACCCCCAGAAAACCCGAGCTTATATCTTTAGGTGCATCTTGCACTGAAAAAGAAACCCAAGCTTATAAGAAACTCTTCCAAGAATTTTGAGATGTTTTTGCCTGGTCTTATACCGAGATGCCTGGTCTTGATCCTACCATAGTAGAACATCACATAGACACTTGGCCCAACATATCACTGATCCACCAGAAACAACGTCCCATTCACCCATCCAAGCTTCCAGCCGTCAAAAAATAAATTGAGAAGCTTCGAGTAGCAGGTTTCATATACCATATTGCATACACCACCTGTGTTTCTAACCCAGTACCAGTCAATAAGAAAGTCGGCACCATCCGCGTCTGTACTGACTTTCGTGACCTCAACCTAGCTTGTCCCAAAGACAACTTCCCCACACCATTTATTGACCAACTAATCGATGAGTGTGCGGGACATGAGGTACTTTCTTTTATGGATGGTTTCTCCGTATATAACCAAATCAAAATCCGTAAAGACGATCAATAAAAAAACCGCTTTTACTACCCCATGGGGCACCTTCTCCTGTCGTTTCATGCCTTTCGGTCTCAAGAATGCGGGAGCCACTTTCCAACGTGGCATGACTTATTGCTTTCACGATCTACATAAAATCATATTAGTTTATCTATATGACCTCATGGCTCGATCTAAGAAATGATCTGACCATTTAGACGATCTTCGACAAGTTTTCTTGCGTTGTTGAAAATACATCTACTTGAACCCACTCAAGTGTGTCTTTTGTGTTCCAGCAGGTCACCTGCTGGGGTTTTCCATTTCAGAGAAAGGGATCACCATCGACCCTCTAAAAGTTCAAGCCATAATGGACCTCCCCTCACCACGTACACTACGACAGCTTCAAAGCCTCCAAGGGAAGTCCAACTTCCTTCGTCGTTTCATCCCAGACTATGCCACCACTGTACATGGTTTCCTCCATTTACTACGCCTCCATACCTGTTTCATATGGGACAACCAAGCAGAAGAACCTTTCATGGATCTGAAAAAAGCACTTACCAGCACCCCATTGATTTCTCCACTAGATTTCACAAGAGACTTTACCCTTTACATTTTGGCATCTGATTATGCCGTCTCTGGAGTCCTTGTCCAAGAAGACTCCGCTCTCCAAGAGCATGTCATTTATTATGTAATCCAAACTTTATCAGGCCCACCATTACGCAACCCGCATGAAGAGAAGATGGCCCTCCCCGTCATCTTTTCAATACAAAAGCTGCGACATTACATTCTCCTCAGCCACACCACAGTTGTGGCTAATTCCAATCCAATGGTCTATCTCTTGAATCGTCGCCTTCTACAAGGCTGTGTTGCCAAATGGGTGATCATCTTACAAGAATATGACCTAAATTTTAAAACCCCGAAGAGCACCAAAGCATTAGCACTAACTCAACTCATTACGGACTTACCATCATCATCATCGTCACCAACTATCCATACTGATATAATCGACGAACATTTGTTCATCATCTCGTCTAACGACCCTTGGTATGGTGACATTTTGGTATACCTCCGCACACAGAAGTTTCAACCCAACATCGACCGAGATGGACTCCATTGCATTCGTCACCATGCCCCCCATTATCTCCTCTTGGGTAATGTCCTCTATCGACGTGGCGTCGACACAATCTTACGACAATGCCTTTCCCAAGACGATGTAGAACAAGTCCTTAACGATTGTCATAGCGGTGCCTGCGGTGGCCATTTCTCCAAAATGGCCTCTGCCCAAAAGGTAATCCGTACAGGTTATTTTTGGCCATCATTATTCACTGATTGCATCACAGCAGTCAAACACTTCCAAAACTGCTAGCCTTTGCCCCAAAGGTAAGAACCCCCCTGCCCTACTTCATCCAGTCATCATTGCCAGACCATTTTGCAAATGGACCATCGACTTCATGGATTGCAATCCCACATCATCCGGCGTCCACAAACACATTATTGTGGCTGTTGATTACATTACCAAATGGGCGGAATCCATGCCTACTTACAATTGCAAAGCCGACACCGCAGCCCATTTTTTCCTCAACCATGTTATTGCTCGTTTCGGAGTACCAAAACAGCTCATCTCATACCACGGCTCTCACTTCAAAGACTCCATTTGAAGAGAATTGTCCATCCTCCTTAAGTTTGAACATCATTTCTCCTCCACATACTACCCCCAAGGGAACGGCCAAGTCGAAGCTATTAACAAAATTTTGAAGACCATCCTCCAACGCACTGTCGACAAACATAAATCCAATTGGCATCACATGATTTTTCCTGCATTATGGGCTTATCACACATCGACCAAAATCACCACTAGCTTTACCCCATTTCATCTAGTCCATTGTGTGGAATCTGTCCTTCCCATTGAATGCCAGATACCAACATTGTAAATTTCCATAGAACTTCTCCCCGATACATCACTAATTGAAGAACATCTACTTCTTTTAGAGCAGGCCAACGAAGATCACCACGCAGATCTCCAAACAATCGAAGCAACAAAAAATAGATCTAAACTCCATTACGATAAACATGTTCACCCACGAGCATTTAGTGAAGGAGAACTGGTCCTTGTTTACGACCAAGCCCATGACAAAACAGGAAAAGGAAAGTTCCAATCTATGTGGCAAGGCCCATATATCATACACACTTGCCTTGAACACGGAGCATACATTTTGACCGATTCAGAATGCAATCCCATGTGCAACACCTGTAACGGGTTGTACCTTAAAAGATTCTACCCATGAAAAAACTTGGACACCACAGTCCATATTGTACAGTCTCTTTTAATTGACTTTTTTCACTGTAAAATTTTCACAACTTTAAATTTTAAATTTTTCCTACATGAACATAGATGGATCCCTTTCCACTCTACCACATTGGGTTTGCCGACATTGCAAGTCGTTGGTCTCCAAATCTCGCGTCAACAGCTTGGATAATTTATTCCCCTTCACATGAGTTGATCCACCTCGATGGAGTTTGTATAGGTGCTGCCACAAACAACCAAGCTCAGTACGATGCCATGACTGGTGTCCTCGCCGCCGCTCTCCAAATGGGCATAAGTCACCTTTCGTGTTTTCCTGGACTCCCAGCTCCTTGTTTCCCAGCTCAACAATGATTACCAGGTACTCGATCCCTGTCTATTTAGAAAATTCCTGCGCACTAAACAAATGATTCGACATTTTGAATCCATCTCTTTCACTCATGTCCAAAGAAATCATAACACTGTAGCAGACCAAATGGATAACAACATTCTAGATTGGCATGTCAACCAAAACATGTAAGACATCACGACATTGCATCCACGTGCATAAAATATGCCTCAACGGGCGTACAAAAAATCTAAACATTACATCCACGTGCATAAAATATGCCTCCACAGGCGTACAAAAAATCTAAACATTGCATCCACGTGCATAAAATATGCCTCCACGGGAAAACAAACAAACTACAATTGCATCCATGTGCAACAAAATGTAATCAAGACAAGATGTGCATCCACGTGCATACACAACTATATACCAAAACACAAACACACACACACACACACACACACATATATATATCATCATCATCATCATCATAGTCACAATGTCAGAAGTGCCCTTAGCACCCGAAATATACAAAAATACATAGTCGTACAAAAAGATACATCCCCATATGCTCATCAACATTTGGGGGCAAATATAAGATCACCTAATCATCATAATCCCCAGGATCCTCTGGCTACTCCTTTGTTGGCTCCTCTAGATCCTCCTGATCCCTAGCCCTCCTCTCGGCCATCACAACTGCTACTATGAACAATATAGACCGCCACTCATGAGGAGCATTGAAACAATGCTCTATAGTAGGCCAGTCCAAGTCCCTCTAGCCCTCCTCTGGTGCTCCCACTAGAAGCCCCTCCAAAGTATCACGTATGCCCTCCAGGGAATCATCTCAAGGACACACAAATCCTCGAGAACCAGGATGCGGTGTCGCTACAGGTGGAGGTACCACCACCATCACCCGTCCCCGATGACCAACATGATCAGCTGGTGGCCTCGGACCAATATCTGCACAATCACACAAGTGAACCAAGTCAATATCATATAAATATATGTAGCTATACTCATAACAAAAAAATATAAACATGATATAACAAAGAAACAAACACAAAGACATACCGTCTAGACCCCAGGCCTGCCCCTGAGCCCGAGGCATCTCCGAATCTCCTCGAAAGTCCATATCAGCATATGGATAATCATCAATAAGCAGGGGTATCTTCTCCCACTGCTCATACATATCCGCTGAAAAGAAACACCGGATACCACCACCACCCCGGGGCATCATCTCCCCCCACCGCACCATCCACGGCTCACTCTGAAACCACACCCGAAACGGCACACACGGCCGCAAGGTCGGTACTCACTCAAAGAAAAAAGAACAGAGGAAGGAAGCATACCAAAACTCCCCCCCACCTCCTGAAAGACCTTGTCCAGATCTCGCCGAACATAGGCCAAAAACATCTGACCCCAAGAAAAGTGGGTCCCTCTCAGAACACGATCTACCATAATCGTTTCCCCCCCAGACAAATGATGTGGCACCTGGGAACCCAACACATGCAGAACACAAGCCCCTACCGCCTGCATCTCCCACTCCCGTAAATCTGTCAGACTCAAGGCGTTGTTCTACGCAATAGCTCCCGGAACACAAAATCTCTCTAATAGATCCTCAATGTCCAAACCAGTTGGAATCCTTAGCTGGAGCTCCCCTATCTCCCCCAAACGAGGCAAGCCATTAAGGAAATAAACATCAAACAGGGTGATCTCTAATCGCTCACCCCCCACCACCAATGCACCCTACGTCGGAACCCAAAAATCCACCAATTTGTTCAGTAGATCTCTAACTGAATGCATAAGTGGAACTTGAGCGAACATTAGGAGCCCGCTATCATCCAAGACCTCCCAGACACTCGGATCACCCCGAATCCGACCCATCAACTCCTCATCTATCTCTCTCTCCTACCACAATACTAGTGGCCTCCTCGGCATCCTGCCAAAAAACAAAGAAAAATTTTTAGAAACAAATTTTTTTCCAAAAAATTCCATCGTGACTTTTTAGCCAAAAGCCGCAATGATCATTGCAGATATCATCCCCATAGTCGCGATGAACATCGCAACTGTCAGCTAAATGGTTGCTATGAACATCATGACTATTTCCCAAAAACCTGCGATGCACATCGCGGGTATCAAGTCCATATCCGCGATGTGCATCGTGGAAAAAGAGCCGAAACCCGTGATATTCCACGTTAGAATGCCAAAGTGGAATTACAAAGCCTTCAGGGGCCCGCCGCTAATCATAAATAAAATAACTTGAAAGGCTAAGGAGAATAGGATTACCTGAAACTTGTGGAATGAAAATCCAACGGTCGAATCTCCCACAAATCAAGAAAAAGAGCTGACCTAACTCAATTGCTCTGTGAAACTCGCACGTAACAATGACACATGTCACATTGGGCCCACACACTATTTATAGAGATTTGACCATTTTTCAATAAACAATTTCGGTATCATACGACGTCTGTTTTTCAAACTGTTGGTACCGTTGGAATCAGCACATCGAGAACTTCATAATAGTCCACTCCTTTTCCATTTCCACCAGGTTCCGTTTTCAGGCATTTATTACATGCCCCCTTTTGCCTCGGTTTGCATGCCACATAGCCCGTCACCCATTTTTTACGAGTTTTATATCACCGGATTCAATTTTCCACGCTTGTGACGATGCTTGAGATCATTTCTTGCTCTCACCACCATATTTTTTGGGCATTTTTTCCCATGCCCCTCGTCACCTCAATTTGCGTGCCACTTTGGTCGTAGTCCATTTTTTATGAGTTTTATATCGCCAGATTCAGTTTTCCGCACTTGTGACGATGCTTGAGATCATTTATTGCTCTCACCACCAAATGTTTTAGGCATTATTTCCCACACCCATCGTCGCCTCAATTTGCATGCCACTTCGGCCATCGTCCATTTTTGATAAGTTTTATATCATTGGATTCAGTTTTCTATGCTCATGATGATGCTTGAGACCATTTCTTGCTCTCACCCCCATAATGTTTGGGTATTTTTTCAAAATGCCACTCATCGCCTCGATTCGCATGCCACATCGACCGTTGCCCATTTTTGACGATCTTTATGTTGCCAGATTCAGTTTTCCGTGCTCGTGACAATGCTCGAGATCATTCCTCGCTCTCACCAATACCTTTTTGTTCAGTATAATTTTACCCCTTTTTCGAGACGAGCAATCCCTTTACGAAAAAGGCACTTAGGGATTTTATGTTAAGCTCTTTTCTAACTCCTAAAACAATGAAAAGATCGTCGAGAAACCTTGCTTCCTTTCATGCTCACTGAAATTATTTGAAAGGGCGTCTACATGGTATAAGTTTACCCCTTTTCCAAACCTTGTAGACTAATTACGAAAAAGGAATACTCTAGTCACATCAACTAGAAGAGTTCTCCATTTGCATCATTTTATGCTTTTTTGGGCCTTGGAGACTAACTTACGAAAAAGAACACCAATGTAGTCTAATTACTGCTTTCAGACTCTCAAAAAATGAAACCAAACATGAGCAATTACTGTCTTGGGGTCATACAGATCCACAGGACGGTACTCCTCCACCAATTCAGAGTCTTTTTATCATTTTCAGACTCATTAAAAATGAAAGCACTTACGAGCATGAACAGTCCTGGGCTCACATAAATCCACAGGATAGTGCCATTTCAGAGCATACTTTTATCCCTTCTTAGAGCTCATTAAAACTATGAAGAAGGACACAATGTCGCTTCTCGATGCCACAACAAATCATGTCTACCATATGACAGCTTCCCCATTTTGGTCGCCTTTGTTCAGAGTATTCTGCAGTGTGTGACCCCGATACTCCATCTACAGCATCCATCAACTTTTCCCCCTCAGATCACTCAAGTCTGCAATACATACCCCTAAGCTATGATTCCCGCTCCTAAAAATCAGTTCCCTATGCTGCCAGGTGAACCATGTCATCATGCTCTGAACAAAGGAAGTTTGAGTCCAACCACTCTATGACCCGAGATTATTTCCCATCCCCACAGTATGATAGTCCTACGATCAGTACTATCACACTTTAGTTGTACACCTCGCGCTCCTATCAAGGAAACATCATTTCCTTGATAGTTGCTAGTCTCCCTTTGTCGACGCCAACCAAATCTATTCCAGAGGATAGACCCAGAGGTCCCTGTGCCTTGGACTCATCACCATCTCTGATGAGTGCCTACGGATTATTTCGAAAGGATTCCTCAGTGCCTCTCCAAATGATTGTTTCTCACATGCTCGACTACAACACCTTGATCGCATCGTTGAGACTCGTACAGGGTATCGGTCCTTTCAGTTATTTGTTGAAGACCCCGGATATAACCTGACTCTACCACATTGGAGAGTCTAATTGAGGAAACAACCAGTTTCATTTTCCTATGGATATCCAGGTTGCGCTTGACGACAATTTTTAGATATACCACAGTTCTATACTCCCTTGACTATACAGTTACATAAATTCCTCCGATATTGGCTCACAGTCTTTGAGTCCTTACAGATATTGGACACCTTCAGCTCCAATAGTTCATAAACCCTTCTGAAACCCTTTTCAGAACGATTGTTACTTTTTCCAGTGTATCAGTTATTGAGATCAGCCATGGCATGATCATGAGTACATCCCAACATGGTGTCCCCTCTGGACCATTATGATGTACCAACATATTTTTATGTATTATTCAGGTCCCTCTTCTTGGGCCTAATTGTTATGTATATTTCTTGACACGAGCATGGTTATGCCTGCCTCGTCCATTATCAAAGATTATTCCTCGTTCATTTTTTAGGCCATGTATTTTTTCAGTTTTTGCAGCTTCCAAGGGGTCGTTGTTCTAGTCTCCAATCGGTCTCTTCTCTTCTCCAAACCCCAAGAAAAAGACAAAATAACTATGATGTCTATCGGCCATATGATGAGCTCCTACCCTCACACATCAGGGGACAATCTATTAACACCCAAAAGGTGCTCACTAGCTCATTCCCTTATTCACATGGCCCTTTTGTCCACTTTTCCACCATTTGAGCCTCTAAAACCATCAAAAGGTCACCAAAAAGACCACACTACACCTTTTTCCCATCAAAATATATATTTTTCCTCAAAAAACCCTAAAAAATGGTCCAAAATTCCGAAAAAAATATTTAAAGGGAATAAAAATATAAAAAATATTCAAAGAAGGAAAAAGAGGAGAAAAGGTACCTAAACCATATTGGTTAATACCATTGGTTTCCTCAAAACCATAATGGTATTCCCCATCACCAAGAACTATAAAAAGGTGATAGGGGCTCCTCATTTTCGATCCACATTTCATCCTATCCTTATGCTGCCAAATTCTCTTTGAGAGCCATTGCCTCCCATTTCGAGTTTGAAGACCCCCATTTCAGCATCTTGGAGAAGAGACCATTGGAGCTTGGAGCACCTCAACCTTGGAGCTACTCAACACCAAACATCCTCACCTTTGAGGTAATACAAAAAATCTATTATTTTTTCTCTTGTTCTTCCCATAGATCTCTTGTTATTGATTTAGTTCTTGTTTATTTACACATGTTTATGATAATGTTAGATTAGATTTATAATTGTTTTATGCTTTTCATTTGAAACTGCTATTACTTTGTTAATAGGTGCATCCTTGCACATGCTTGGTTGAAAAACCAAGCAACAAGGTTGCATACCAATTTTGATATGCTCAATTGCCTTCAAGCTATTTTTAGAATTCTACCAAAGGCCTCTTTTGAGAGGTATACTGTCGAACTAGATTCATCCCTTAGAGAACTCAAATTTTTCCAGTATCCTATGGGAAAGGATTGGAAAAGCATCACATCATTTCTCCATATCCAACAGTTAGAACAATCTACAAAGGTGCAAGAAAGGGTCATAGCTTCATCATCACATCCAGTAGTAGGAGCATCTTCCACACAGCAATACATTCCTCCACTTCAACAGCATGGACCCCATTAGAAACAGCAGACACGTCAACATTAGTTCGACCGACTATTTTTTATAATTGATTTTGTTAGAAAATACAAACATAAAACTATAGGTTGCTGGGATATAAAAAACCATTTTGTAAGACCTGTGAGAGCTATATATAGTAGAAAAGTCCAAAGCCTCATGGTCAACTATTTTTGAGGAAGTGTAACTTCAGATAATTAAAGTCTGATCAAGATATAAATAAATAACTTCAAGCTCCGTCTTGGTGTTTTGTGGATTCAAAGCTTTGATATGTTTAGTTAGTAATCTCTCCTCTTGTGATTTCATCCCTTTCATATATTTTCTATGATTTGCATAGTTAGTCTCGATCCAAATATAAGTGCTATCGGCGTAAATTATTGTTTCTAGATGTCTATGTCGTGAAATATTCATGGTATATGATCTAGTTATATTATCCTTATAATATTCGGATTTTATCTCTATGATTATCTTGTTCAAACTACTGAATTCCTTTCTAGCTCAGTACGTTTCTCTGCACACATAAGATAAAGATTTACTTTTATTAAGTACATTTTCTTGTGTCATTACATCTACACAAAATTCATTCAAGTTTTCATTGGCATATTGAAGTACTTCCCACATTACTCCAAGATTGGTTATCAACATGGTATTCAAATAAATGTGATTTTGATTTAGTATAAACATACAAAGAGTAAAACTTATTGATTCCCAGGAACAGTTCTAAAACAACCTTAGAACGTCTCTGGGACTAACATTTTTTTTCGTCGTTGTCGGGGATTAGAAGCAAGACGATAAGTCTTCCCTAGGGACAACAACAAATTATACACTTCGGATTTCATAATGGATGAAACCAGGTAGTAGGCTGTAATCCACTTGGCAACTCCACCGAAGAAAACTTAGCATCTGGACGTAGATATACTCACCAGAACCCTAGTGATGAAGAATTAGTGGCACTACAAGATTCTGTCTCCTCGAGACACAAACGAGGAAAATATCCGTCCACTTATCTAGGCCACCGGCGAAGTTCTCCCCACCTTTGTTCGACCCTCAATTCCTTGAATCAAAATTCATTTTCCAAACCCCTAAAAGAGAACCTTCTCTCCAAAATCTCCATACTCCTTTTGATTTTCCTGACTCTCAAGTTATTCCCATTGGAAGCAAAGAATATTCAGCTCGTAAAAATATGCTAAAATCCTTTATTACTCCTTAGGTGAAGAAACTAATCGCAGATCACCTCATGACAGGAGGAGGAGGTGGCAGAGGACCGCCACCACCCAGAACACCTCGATGGGTGCCTAGCCAAAATTGACCTCTTCAATTTCCAAAACTCTTAAATGATATGCCCACCCACTATCTAAAGTTGTTACCAAAGTATGATGGTAGTAAAGGAACATTTGTAGAAGATAAGGTAGACCGATTCCAAGAATTCACTGACAACATTCTTATCAACCATGATGATGTGTTCATGAGAGTCTTCGCCCAATCTCTAGAGGGGGAATCTATAAAATGGTTCAGAGCACTACTTAATGCTTCCATTAGCACTATGGAAAATCTGGAAACCACCTTCATCAAGAAATGGGGAATTAAGCATGATAACCTCTACTATCTAACAGAGTTTTCTGCCCTAAGAAAAGCACTTCTGAGAATGTGGTGGATTTCACAACAAGATTCAACAAAGTATATTATAGAATCCCCAAGGATATACGACCTACAGAATCCACGACCCGAGTTATGTATGAAAGATCCTTCCCCTCTGAATTCGCCATCATGCTGAGGGAGAGGAGATCACCCTCACTTAGTGTAATGCAAGATTATGCTATAGACATTGAAGGAAACATGAGGGCAGGAGGAAAGATAAAATTGACCAGTGATATTGAGTAGAAAGACAAAGGGAAGGCCAAAGAAGAGAGTGGCTCCTCAGGAGTTAAAGACTCTCAAGAAGCAAATATTGATGAAATGACTCGCATTAAAAATAATCTGTCAAATAAAGTTACCAGAATGGAATTAGAAAGTAGCAGTCCTAAAGACAATCTTCTGCTTGCCCTCCTACTCAGTTCCGAAGGCCTTATAACCCTTAGATGGTATACATAGAAAAGAGGAATGATGATCAACTACTAAGGCCACTCGCCCGAGATAACGGTAATAATCTAATTGAAATACCGAAGGAATAAATATATGAAGAAGTTTAGGAACAACTTAATTGGATGGAAGAAGATTCTTATCTCATGCACCTCACTAGAGATAATTATGAAAATTCACTCCCACATAATCAGGTAGGTGGATATCCTAAAAAACCTCAAGAAAATGATTCATTCCCCAGTGAGTATCCATTATTCCCAAATTCTCAATAGGAAGGATTGCAAACGAAGTATGACTTAAGTACAAGATTTGAGTTAGCAAATAGACATAATGATACTCCTCCCAAGAATTCTCCCCATAATTTGGCCCAAGATAAAAATCCTCAAGCATCCCCCTTGTCAAAAAGTAAAGACCTACCAAAGGATAAAGCAAGTAAGGCTACAGTTCCAGATAGCCCAACAAATCCAGGCATCAACCCCCATAAGAAATTAGAGCCAGATCCTAAAGAGCACAATTAATGCCTTACACCTTTCAATTTGGAGCATGAATTGAGCAAACTAAAGATAGTTGTTCCCCTATATGAATTGATAAATAATCCTCTATATCATAAACAAATCGATCAAATGTTACACAGAATTGAAAGTATTGGCCAAGGGGATTCTATAAATCTGAATGATGAAGCCCCATCTTTTTAATGTGGCCCTCACATCAACGATAAAGAAGATCCCACTCCTCCTTTTTACGTAACCCTAAATGTGCATGATAGATTCCTCCACAATTGTATGTTGGACTCTGGAGCATCCCACAATTTGATGCCCAAATTTATCATGGAACAATTGGACGGGTTAGAGATTACCATTCCTTATCGTGATCTCTATAGTTTTGACTATAGAAAAGTAAAGTGTATAGTCATGATAAAATATTTGGTATTCACTCTCGCCAAATTTCTAGCCAAAAGTGTAATGATGGACGTAGTAGTAGCAAATGTCCCAGTCAAATATGGTATTCTTCTATCAAGAAGATGGGCTAAAAAATTGGGAGGTACCATGCATATGGATATGAAATACACTACAATACCTGTGTTTGCTGGGGAGACTAGACGATTGTACAGAGAATCTATGTTTTCCTATGTAATCAGTGATCGCCGAGGATAACCGAGATCAAGTTTGGAAACTATACTTTGATGGAGCCTCTACCAAAGAAGAGTCTGGAGCTAGTGCAGTACTATCATCACTGACATGAGAATAAATTGGTTTTTCCTATAAGCTATATTTTGATACTACTAACAATGTCGTTGAATATGAGGCCCTCATCCTAGGCCTCTAAGCTGCTAAGTATTTGAAAGTCACTAAGTTGGCGGTCTTCGAAGACTCTGAGTTGGTGGTGAACCAGATCAAAAGTGTTTATCAAACAAAACATCCAAGGCTCGGAGCATATCATAATCTTGCATGGGATCTTATTGAGAATTTTTTTGACACTTTCAATATAACCTTTGTACCTAGGGAGTGCAACCAATAGGCTTATTCGTTTCCATTAAAGGCTAGTTCTTTTAGACCTCATAAGAAGTTGAAGCTAAAATATGAAGTGGAAATATGATATCGCCCTTCTATCCCTGAAAATAAAAAAACTGGAAAGTCTTTCAGGACGATCAACAGATCAAACACTTTCTGCAGCTTATAGATGAGTTTTCAAGCACCAATATAGACAACGATGAAGAAGAAGAAGGAGAAAATATCTTGTGGATAGAATATGGGAAAACCTCAGGTTTCACCCAACAGATTGTTGTCCACAAGATCCTTCAACTAAAGAATAACTATATTCCTAAAGGACTGGTGCCTCTAGAACCATTGTTTGACAAGAATGAGATCCCGATGAAACCAACTACTAAAGTTGTACAAGAAGTGAATCTTTGTACCGTTAAAGAACCAAAGTTCATAAAAGTTTCACAATATCTTACAACCAAACAAAATCAAAAGTATGAGGACATTTTTAAATAATACATATATGTTTTTTCTTGAAAGTATGAATACCTGAAAACTTATGATACAACCATCATACAACACAGGATCCCGCGAAATCCAAATGCTAATCCTATAAAGAAAAAGTTGAGGCAATTGAATCCTATCGTAGTCCCTGTAATTGAAAAAGAAGTGAGGAAGTTACTCGATGTGTAAATCATCATCCCTCTCTGATATTCAGAGTGGGTGGCTAACCTGGTACCTATCAAAAAAAATACTGGAGAAATCCGGTTGTGTGCTAATTTAAAAAATCTGAATAAGTGCTCTTGAGAGGACAATTACCCTTTCCCCAAAATGGATCACATTCTATAGAAAGTGGTTGGGTCAACTAGAGTGTCTATGACAGATGGATTTTCAGGTTATAATTAGATCACTATGAACCTAGATGATAGGGAAAATACTGTAATGCCCCCCTTCAAAAAAATGCATAGCTAGACAATTCCATCAATCCTACTAATTCCCTAGGTTGGATGGAGACATTGGGATTTGAAATAAGGAAGATATTAAATGATGTGTACACATTAGAGTGGAATAAATATTTAATAAAGGAGCTAAGTAAATAAATGCAAGAGAAAATAAAAGTGGCAATTGACCATGAAGACACATGGAGGATGTGGGGCCCACAAAAGCTAGAATTTATGTGCCAAATGGCATTCTCCTCTTGCAAATTCGAATGCATGGGAAGACTAATGTTCTTGGGATGAGTTAGAAGGCTCATACACTTGGCCATATGCATCATAGGTCGAATTTGGATGGAAGTGTAACTCCTAAGGAGAAGGAAGAGTCAAATGACGAGTTATTGGACACTTGGACTAGATTCCCTAACCTATATGACAACAATGATGAAGATGCTATGCCACTTATGACAAATTGTAGATCTGATTGATGAAATCTGACTATTATGACATTTCAGGTATAAATATAGCATCCAATAAGTGGCTCATGGAGTTGGGGAAGCTCAATGGGTCCCTATTCGAATTGGTGGAAGGTGGAAGGCTAGGAAAGGTAGGACACATGGAAAATATTGAGCCCTCACCCTAATTCAAATTGGATTGTGTTTATGGATGGATTGGGAACCCTAGAAGGATAAGGATGTTTATAAAATATAGGGATAAACCAAGAGAAGGGATTTTGATCATTTGAGAAAATTTCATTTGTGAAGAGAGAGAGCTAGTGGATGACTAGTTTCTTGCCTTAGCCAATTTCGAGGATGAAAGATTCCCATCCAAGTTGGTGTGTGGAGAGGCCATTCATGTATTTCATGGAGATTTAATGGAGTATTTATTTTCAGTTGTAAGCTAAAAGGAAGCTTGTGGTTTGTTCTAGTGCATCTCACTCACTCAACCATTTCGAGTTTTCATTGGATATTCTTGCTCCTTGGATGAGGGCACTTTTGGTGAGATATTGTAATCTTTGGGGGAGATTTTAATGACCCATTTCTGTTGTAATAAGATTAATATTCTCTTTTATTCATATTCATAAATGTCTCAGGTCGAAAATACAGTTGGAATGATGCAAATCTAATGTTTAATGAACAAACAGTGTCATTTCCCCCCTACCTTGTTGTGAACCAATGTAATGTTGATGGATTTGAATGAATGAGTATAAAACTGATTTTTTATTGATGTATGGAGTTTAAATGATGTATTATCATAGTTTCATATTCAATATCTTAGCATTTGAATTCATTTTGTGAAGTTTCATTGCATTTGGGGGAGATTTGATGCCATTTCCCCCAAGGTCGAACTAGTGATTTTGCTGTTGTTTGGGAGAAGGTTAGAACAGACTTAATAACTGATTAATGGTGCACATGAGACCTTATTAATGTACCTTAGACATAACCTACCTATTTTATGAATTTCGAATGGGTTTGGAGGCATTTGGAGAGTTTTTTTCAGCACTTACCCTGGGGGGATTTGAACCTCAAATTGCTAGATAAATTCCATACTTTGTCTAGAATGTTAAAGGGGTTTTTAGAAGTCTATTGGTGGTCCTATATAATATATGAACATCATATTCAAGTCCTAATATCATTCATATACCTTCTTAGAATATTTGGGAGCATTTGGATCAAATTGGAGACCTAGACATCAAAACTAGTCAAAGGTCGAATTAGGGGAAAAAGTTGAAAATTTTGCAATTTTAATAAAATTAATAAAAAGGGAAATTAAAAATACAACATTTACCACACCATGGGAAAATTTCATGCATGACAAAATTCCCTTTGTTCTTACTAACTTCGGTGCAACATTTCAAAGGGCTATGGATATAGTTCATTCATAGGTGAAAGGAAAAATTTATTGTTATATATCTGGATGATATCACAGTATTTTCAAAATATGATAAAGATCATCTTAAACATCTGAAGAAGACCTCAAGGAAATGCAGAAAATTTGGGCTATCTCTCAATCCCAAAAAATCCTTATTTGCAATGACAGCGGGAAAGCTATTGGAGCACATTGTCTCCAAAGACAATGTAAAGATAGATCATGATAGAGTAGCCGATATCAAACTAATTGAGTTCCCAAGGAATAAAAAGGAGGTACAGTCCTTTATCGATAAAATAAATTTCCTATGAATATTCATCCCCAATTTTGTTGAAATAATGAAATATATCACTGATATGTTAAGAAAAAACGTTGAGATCAAATGGACCATAGCTGCAAGAGATTGCTTTAAATAGATAAAGGATGCTTTAGGAGAAGCATATGTTTTGACTAGCCCTGATTACACAAAGGAATTTCTTATATTCTCATTTTCCTCTAAGGTTACCATTGTAGTAGTCCTCTTATATAAAAATAGCGAAGGACATGAGCATCCCATCGCCTTTTTTAGCTGAGCATTGAGAGATGCTGAGCTGAAATACAACACGATGGAAAAATAGGCTTACGCACTAGTCAAAGACCTTAAGTCATTCAAGAATTATGTCGTACACTCCAAGATAATCCCTTATGTATCAGGGAGCACCATCAAGGATATTTTGTGCCAACTAGATAGCAAGGGAAGAAGGGGAAAGTAGATCTCCAAAATTCAATAGTATGGCATGGAAATCAAGCCTACTAAGTTGGTAAAAGGACAAGGACTAGCCAAAATCCTAGCCGAGTCAAATTATCAAGCCCTCGAGATAAATTTAATAGATCGACTTCATGGTCAGGAGGGAGAATGTATTCAACGAAATCTTCTTGATAACGTATCTGAACAAATTTCTCAGTTAGGATGGTACAAAGAGATTGTTTACTACCTACGACAGCTCACTTGTCCTACTAATCTAGTTAAATCCAAAATGGGATCTCTTAAACTCAAAGCTAACAAGTATTGTATTCTAGATGGATATCTCTTTTTAAAAGATCCTCTTGGAATTCTATTGAGTTGTATTGTTGAAGAAGCAACTAAAGGCATAAGAGTATATTTTCACAAAGGCATGTGCAAAGGACACCATGCATGGCGAGCCACTACCTACAAAGTCCTATGAGCTGGATATTCCTGGCCTACATTGTTAACTGATGCTAATAAGATTGTTAGATCATTTAGGGAATGCCATTTATTTGTAGGAAAGCAAAAACTTAAACCATTGCCCCTTAAACCAATCAAAGTGGAAGCTCCATTTCAACACTGGGGCATTTATTTTATAGGAGAGATAAATCCCCATTCTAGCAGACAACATAGATGGATCCTTACAACCACTGACTATTTCAAAAAATGGGTGGAGGAAATTTCAACAAGAAACACAAATGATATGGTTGTAATAAATTTCCTAGAAGAAAATATCTTAGAAATATTTGGTTGCCCAAGAAATATCATTATAGATAATGCTAAGGATTTTAAATCCTCCAAAATGATGAGCTTCTGTCAAAATTACAACATTGAATTAATTCATTCAACAACTTACTACCCTTAGGGAAAAGGCTTGGCAAAGTCCTCCAACAAAATTTTGGTGACTATCATTAAGAAGATGTTGAATACAAATAAAAGGTCTTGGGACTCCCAGCTGAAATTTGCACTATGGGAAGACATAATTAGTGTTAAACGCGTTATAGGCACCTCACCATTCCAAATTGTCTATGGCAAAGAAGTCGTACTTCCTATTTGTTGAGATATTGTAACTTCAAAGAATATTATATTTGTAATTTATTATTCCGGAGATGTTTCATTCCTCCGTGAAGATCTTATTGTATATCCGGAGATGTTTATTCCTCCTTCGGAATGTGGTAACTCGGGTTATTAGACTTCCCCAGTGGGGGTCGGCCCCTGTATGTGTATGTGGGTCAAAGGGTTATTAGACCACCCTAGAGGGGTCGGCCCAGTCATTTGTAGTGGGGTATTTAACCCATTGGTTAAATACGAGCCTACATGTACTTGTGTAAAAGATATGTCAGAGTAGTGTATAAATAGAGGAGGTGTGTTCCTCATTTGACACACACACACACTTGAGAGAGGCGCACTTGTGGAGGAGAGGTCTGCTATGGTGGAGAAGGAGATCATGTCTTTGGTTTGCATCTTTGTATATTTCTGGTCATCTATATTGAGGAAGCTTTACTGGGTTTTCTACCCCATGAGGGTTTCCCAGGATAAATCTGTGTCTCTTGTGTTTATGCTATGCTTGTTGTTTCTTCAGTGATCCTGTATATGCTATTATTGTGAAATGGAATGTAATGCTGCTATTTTCTGTCTTAGCATATTAAATCTTAACACTATTCAATTGGGTTTATCAGTGATTAAACTATTACAGTTAGAGTGGGAAGAACCAAATAATATGGATAGAAGGATTCATCAACCGATTGGAATGCAACAGGTTAGAGAACAGCTGGAAAAAGATACCAAGATGCACCAAGACAGGATTAAGCCAACATTTGACCAAAGAGCCATCGCTCAGGATTTTCAACATGGATACCTTGTTCTGAAATGGGATGCTAGAAGGGAAGAAAGAGCCAAACATGGAAAATTCGATAACCTATGGCTGGGCCCATCCAAGGTTGTTGCAGTCCATGACAACAACACTTACGAATTGGTGCAACTCAATGATGAAATCTTCGGAAATCCTGTAAACGGGATATTTATGAAATGATGTTTTCAATATTAAATCTCCATCCTGCTCAAACAATGATTTTTGTATCATATATGTATTATATGTTTTTCCTCTTTTAATTCTGCAAAAAGTATGTTATGCTCACATTTTACTTTTCTCTCTCACTATTCTCTGTTAACCGATTTTTCGAAGTGAAAGACAAATACGACTCCACAACCCAACGAACTTAAAGGCACTAGTCTACTGTTATCAGCCTCTTCCGAATAAAAATGCTTCCCTCATTGAAGCCAATGTTAGTACTAATATTCACAGCTTGATCGGCCAAAGGAAACATTACCATTCACTAAGCTGACGAGGATCTCTAAGCGGAATCTAGAACAACAACGACATAGAAAGGAAGAAATATAGCTCACCCCATGGAGAAATATCGACCATGGAAAAGATAGAGAAAACTAAAATGAAGATGTCCGCTTGATTTCAGATCATAGGCTGATATTTCATTCAGGGAGTCAAAGCGCTCGACATTTATCAAGCTCAGAACGCCTCTGAATGAAAATTGTTGTAAACATGTGTCATCCTTAGAGAAGTTCAGGGCCCCAGAAGCAGTTTCTCCAAATTGTTTGTCTCGAGCTCTGAAACCGCTAAGAAGGCTTCACAGTGTTTTCATCCATGAGCCTCAAAGTAGAGAGCCGTTAGAATAAAGGGGGGGGGGCACCCCATAAAGTTCTGCTGGTCGAGCGCAAATCTCAAGGAGATCTCGAAGGAACATCGACGTCTACTTGAGATTTAGAGAATTTAAGACGCTCAAAGTGTAACACCCCAAGTGCGCCACTAAATGGAAAAAACCATTTCCACATGGAGGCTTGACGTTGAGTGAGGGCCCGAAAAGAAGCCTTCCCAAACTGCCTTCCTCGAGCCCTGAAACCACAAAAATACGCCATAGTGGTTTTAGCCACGAGTCACAAAACAACAAGCCGTTAGAAAAAGTGGGGGCCCGCCCCATAAATTTTTGTTGACTGGGAACGAATATCAAGGAGATATTGAGGGAATATCAACATATGCCTAAGCTTTAGGGTGTTCAAGTTGCTTGTAGTTTAACACCCCAAGTGCGCCGCTAAACGGAAACCCCCATTTCCACGTGGCGGCTTCATGTCGAGTCAGGGCAAGAAAATAAGTCTTTCTAAACTGCCTTCTATGAGCCCTAAAACCACTTATGGGTTGTGGTTTTCCACCTCTCACCTCATTCCATCCTCATTGTTTTTGCTCCTTAAGACACCCCTAATGGTCGTTACTGCCGCCATTTGGGAGAAAACGTCTCCCTACATTCAAAGAATCAACTACCCCTCGACTAGTGATCCAATCTCTGGGGGAATCGTCCACCCCTCACTAAAACCTATAAAATTCAAAATTCTCCCTATAAATACGCCCCTGGGGAAACTACCAGGCATTCTGCTTCCAACATTCCGAGCTCCTCATTCATCACTCTCAGCGCCATCTTTCCCATCTCCCAAAGCCAATTAGTACTAGCGTTCCCTTGTCCATTCCAGCATTACCATGGCTTCTGCGTCTGCCCCCTAAGCCCCCTCTGCTTCTGAAGTGATCAATCAGGATGACCACCTTGACGACGCATTTTTTGACGTCCATGACTCTGTATCCTCTTTCCTGAACCTGCATAAGTTAGCCTATGAAGCCGAGGAGCAGGCGAAAAGTGGCAGTGACTTGCTCAACGTGTGGAAGTCTGGATTGGAGAAAATGGTTCTACCACTGGCCATGATTTTCCCCGAGATGATACAATGGTGTGCTGAGAGGTATGCACCTGAAATAAGGGTCATTATCTCCCGGATTGGAACCATGGTTTTCCCAATTAGCAAGGAGCTCATCATGGAGTTGACTGACACTAACGAAGACACCTCAAGGATTCAGTTCGATGAGGAAGTTCTAATAGGAAATATTCAAGAGATTTCCCCATAAAGCAAAGATGCTTTCATCAAGATGAGAGTCGCACCTGAGACCAATTTTCTCAGTACTCAGGATATGTTCAGTTTGGAGATGTTTTCGGGTTTTTATAGACCTGCATTGTCAATGATATGCCAGGTCCTTAGATATGAACATGACCGAGTAATCGATGACGAAGCTTTGGGTTTTATTTTTCTCATAAACCTATCTCATCAGGAGACCCCTATCATGTTATATTTTCCATCTTTTCTTTCCCAGTCCATCCACCTTCAGCTAAAAGAAATTTCATCCAAGAATATGTTCAGATTTTGTACCCTCCTCTTATATATGATTGTCTATCACAATAGGAGTTTCTTCAGTAAAGGAGACCTTGATAAATCAGTTATCCCAATTCTCCCACATAAGACCATAATCTTTCTAGATTGCAAGCAGTTGCTTCAGATCAACCCAAATGAGGTTTTCGTTGATTGGTTCTACTTCAATACTCACACTGAAATCCGAGTGTATGGAGCACAAGTAGCTCCTTATAATCTCCCAATATTCCTAACTCCCATATTTTTTTACTTGGAGTACATTCGTCAAAGATTCAATTGTGACGATGTATAATTTATGAAGGGAAATAGTGTGAGGAATTTTAAAGTCCCTAATGAAGCTGGACCTTTCACGGCCAGGAGTAGAGCTGCTCAAAAATTAGTTGAAGAACTACTAGCATATTTTGGCTTCTCACTGAGCATAGTGTGCAAGTATGATCCCCTGGGGATCATCTCTCAAAAGAGGCATGCTTCTAGGTCAACAACGTACCTCCATGAACCTCATGCATTGTTGAACAAAATAGCCAACCTAGACAGCTAGGAGCAGAGCCAAGCTGCATTAGATCCTAGCAAGGCCGTCGGAGCATCGGTCATATCAAATCCTCTTAAGGTGGACACATTGGGAAAAACGGGCACACTAGAGCACACATCTTCAACTAAGAAAGAAGGATCAGGGAGCATGGAATCAAGGGTGAAAATATTAAAAGCGGAAGGAACATCCAGTGCAACGTCAAAAGTTGTGCCAACACCCATGTCTTTGGAACCTGTCATCCTTGAAAGTTTCCCATCCACAACGTGGCCCAAGAAGTAGGAATCCCATTCCACAGAGGGATATTTGGTCACCATGTCACATGTTAAATCGGGTTTTTTTTGGGCTATACGCTCAAATTAAAGGTGAGAACGTCAACCTTGAAAATTATTTGTTCCCAAATAATGAACTTGAAACGGGGAAGCAATCTATGATTCTGTCTTCCATAGATCTGAGGTAGGGAATCTTGAAAATGGCGATTCTAGAACCACTGACACCTGGGGGGAAGGAATTACGCTTGAATTTTAAGACAACTCAGGTTACTGTAAACTTGGGCGCATTCCCCTCTAAAAACATCATGGAACTTCACAGGTAGATAGGTGAAGGATTATACATAGATGTAATGAAATATACTATGAGCACCAATAAGCTACAGGTCATCGTCCAGAAGCTGGAGAAACAGTTGAAGAATGAGAAATCTTCTAGCAAAGCTAAGCAGTTGAAAATTGCTTACTTAGAACATCAAATTGTAAAAATGGTGCAGAATCCAAATGACATGGCTCCATTACAAGCCATGCTTAAAGAGAAGGAAAAAGAAATTGCAGGCCTCAAGAAAAAGCTCAGCATCCCCATAGTTGAGCATTCACAAACTGCCGAGGTGTCGACAATACAGTAAGAACTAGATAAATCAGTGGTTGATGGCTAGACATTTAAAGAGAAGATTATTGCTTTGGAAAGTGAGTTGGATGATCTAAGGAAGATAAATCAAGACATCCACCAACAAAGGGCTACCTCATTACAGGTTTCGTCATCTGTCAATCCTACTGACAAAATGGCCCAAGCAATAGCTAAAATGAGTCTTAAAGACACGCAGCTGAATCAAGCATAGGACCAGCTGAAGATGAAGTGTGAGGAGCTCTTTCTCATAAATGAAAAATTTATCTGAAGAGACCAAGTCATTTCCGTGCTACAACAATCTAAGGAAGAGCTCATGAATAAAGTCCAGGAGCTGTCTAGAATGCTGACTAGTAAGCGCCTGATAAAAAGTGCCAAGTTTGCAGTATGGGAGCAGGTAGCAGCTTTAAAAACCATGCAGTGGAGCCATTTCTCTGTGAACAAAGAACAATATGAGATTGCCCAAACCGCCGCTCAGGATCTGCAATCAATTGCTAACAGTATGAGTGATAAGATCGATCTAGCCAAAGTGGTGATCGATTTCTTAAATGAGAAGACCTTTGAGGAGCTCTAGATGTATTATGTACATGACCAAACTAAAATCATTATGGAATAAAATAAAGTGATTTCCATGGGAGTGTTGGCTGAGAACGTCGCTGACATGGTAGTTCAGCTAAATCAGGATGTGCACTTGTTCAAATATCTATTCAAATCATTTTTTCCCCTTGGCCTCCCATCTTTCCAGGATGGACATGGAGACCTCTATCCAAAAGAAAACTACAATACTATGATGTTAGATGCGAGGAACTGTGAAATTCACATGGAGGATACTCTACAAGAGCTCAATGGAATAATGATCGTGGACAGGTTGCATACCAATTTTGAGATGCTCAATCACCTTCAAACTATTTTCAGAAGTCTACCAAAGTCCTCTTTTGAGTGGTATACTGACTTGGATCCATCCCATAGAGAACTTAGAGTTTTCCGGTATCCTATGGGAAAGGATTGGAAAAGAATCATGAGATTTCTCCATATCCAGCAATTAGAACAATATACAAAGGCGGAAGCAACAGTCGGAGATTCATCATCACAGCCAGCAGCAGGAGCATATTCCATGTAGCAGGACATTCCTCCACTTCAGTAGGATGGACCCCAGTCACAACAGCAGACAAGTAAGCATTAGTCCGACCGACTACTTTTTGTAACTGATTTTGTTAGAAAATACAAACATAAAACTTTAAGCCGTTGGGCTGTGAAAAACTAGTTTGTAAGGCCTGGAAGATCTATATATATTAGAAAATGCCAAATCCTCAGGGTTGACTCTTTTTGTATGAAGAGTAACTTCATATAATTAAAGTCTGATCAAGATATAAAGAAAGAACTTCAATATCCATCTTGGTGTTTTGTGGATTCAAAGATTTGATATGTTCAGTTAGTAATCTCTTGTTTTGTGATTTCATCCTTTTAATATATTTTCTATGATTTGTAGAATTAGTCTCGATCCAAATATGAGTGCTACCAGCTTAAATTACTGTTTCTAGATGTTTATTGCGTGAAATATTCAGGGTATATGACCTAGTTATATTATCCTCCTAATATTCGGATTATATCTCTATGATCATCTTGTTCAAACTATTGAATTCATTTGCAACTCAGTACGTTTTTATGGACACATAAGATAAAGATTTAATTTTATTAAGTACCTTTTCTTGTGTCATTACATCTACACAAAATTCATTCAAGTTTTCATTGGCGTATTGAAGTACTTCCCACATTACTCCAAGATTGTTTATCATCATGTTATTCAAATAAATGTGATTTTGATTAAGTATAAACATACAAAGAGTAAAACTTATTGATGCCCAAGCACAGTTCTAAAACAACCTTAGAACGTCTCTGGGACTAACAGGTGAAACATGGGGTTTAAACCTTAATTGAACCTTTTTGAACTCGTGAAGCATAAAAACCACCTAGAAACCACATGAGCCCTCATTAGGGAGTATTTTTCCTGGGATTTATTTACGGGTGCCATTAAGATGGTTTATGCATTGTGGATGGGTCTTCATGCCTTGGCCATGGTTGTGGTAATGAAACAAGATCCTCTATCCCTTTAGCATGTATGGGGAAGGAAAATAAAAGATTTGGTTCCTAAGCATAGATTCTCAAGTTCAAGCACCATGAGAACATCCTTACACCACCACATGGGACCATGGATAGATAAAATGGTATGCCCCTTGTATGATTTTTTTATAGGCCTTTAAATGGGATATGGGTGTCATGAGTGGGGATCTGTGCACTACAGATAAAGGGGGTTTACCAAATAATGATAGAGTGTGATGGGTGAAGAGGGTTAGAGTGAGAGGGGGAGGAAGTTTAAGGAGAGAGAGAGAGAGAGAGAGAGAGAGAGAATGACTAAAATTTCTATGCTTGCTGAAAGGAATACAATGGATTTCCTCACCCTCTCTATGGTTGATTAAGGTAAAATTTGCTCGATCGTTATGGGCGAGGTATGGTTAGGTGTTCTGTGTGTGTGTGTGTGTGTGTGTGTGTGTGCATGTGCGTGAGAGAGAGAGAGATAGGAGGGTTAAGGAGAGAGATAGATGGGGGGAGAACGATATCATTTGGTCCTTAGGCCATTAACAGCACTTCTCGGGATCAATAGCCATGAGCAATTCCTATAAACCACAACACAAACACTCTCTAAGAATTATTTAGCATCAAATTTGGATACATGTGTTTTTCACACCAAAGATGGGCCATAGGGCCTCAAACATGGATGAGTAATGAAATAAATCATGATATGTTTAATCTTCTAATGTGTAAGAGCCTTCAACAGGTCCTCGAACCAACACATGATCCCCTTGTACAAGTTCTTTGTAGGTTTTTTTGCAGTACATAGAGAGAAGGTTGACCAAATAATGATAAAGAGTGAGATGGGAGATGAGGGTTAGAGAGAGAGGCAGGGGAATGTTAAGGAGAGAGAGAGAGAGAGAGAGAGAGAGAGAGAGAGAGAGAGAGAGATCTTGACCAAAATTTATATCCTTGTTGAAAGGAATATAACGGATTTGCTCACCCTCTCCATGGTCGGTTGAGGTACAAGCTGCTTGAACATTATGTGTGAGGTAGGGTAACATGTTCTCTATGTGTGTGTGTGTGTGAGAGAGAGAGAGAGAGAGAGACATAGAGAGAGAGAGGGAGAGAGAGGGGGGGGGGGGTAACGTAGAAAATAAGTTGCTACAAACATGGACAACCAAACTACCATTGAACCAACAACCAATTCAACCTATACAAGCATAGAGACGCACAATAAATACAACATTGTGCAACTAATGAGAATAATGATATGTATGAAAGTTTTTATTCATTACTCATGATGCTCCAAATTACATCAATAGGGCCATGCACTGCTTCCTCAAGCCCAACCTATACATTGGCATAATCGAGAACCAAACGTAACTGCTAGGGCTCTACTTCTCATGTTTACATTGTTGCTCATTTAATCCCTTCTATGGCTATTTCCTCCTATCCCTCCTCACATACAACATTTACAGCTTTCACATGGGTAGAGGGATGCCCACAGATAGCAAGACTATTCAGCTTCTAGCATTTTAGGTTTATATTCTTACAAAGGAACCGTTTCATCTTCTATTTGAGTAGTTTATCACTTGGTAGATATTTAGGAGTCATATCATTGTTAACCCTTCACCCTTCCTCGGGTAGGTGTAGCATCCCATCTGCTAATATGTTGCGCCAATCAATGCCCAAAGTCGCATCACTATGCATCCTTCATATAGTAGGTGTACCATCCCAACTGTTCATCAAGGGTTTTAGGCTCATCATCAAGGGTTTTCACTCCACAAATATGGTTGATTCTTTAGGATCAACATCTTCAAAAGAAATGAACAATGTACAATTTGAATGCGACTATTGTTGTTTTGAATTTCTAATAGAAAATATGGTACACTGTAAAGAATGGAACCTATTTTGTTTTTGATGTGGAAGGTTGAAGAAATCATATATGGAAGTTTCAAAGTGCTTGCCTCTCTACCTTGCATGTATACTGATTATAACTGCCAAGAGTCAATTCCTTTTATGGAGATTTGGAGGGCACTCCCAGATGATTTCATTGAAAGATATGAGCAGTGCCAAGCCCGAGAAGCTGTAATTGAAGCCAAACTTGAAAACCTTGTTTATTTCCAATTTTGCAGTATTCCTTGTGAAGTAGACAAATGTGTGCAAGTTTTTTACTGTTCAAACCCTAAATTTTTAATGGCATCATGTATCAAATGCAAGGAGCCAAGTCACATACCTTTACGATGTGAAGAGATTGAGCAGAAATCTGAGACTGTTGCTCGTAGAAAAATTGAAGAGAGGATGACAAAAACCGTGATAAGGGAATGCAAAATCTGTGAGGACGAGATAGTAAAGATCGATGGATGCAATAGTGTGACATGTACTAGGTGTAGAACAACTATCTGTTACATTTTCCAACATGCCATCTCGTCCAGCTATGAACATTTTTGTAGTCATCATTATCCGCGAGAAGTAGGGAAACCCTTTGATTTAATCTCTTTAATTTCTTTAACCTACAACTTTCCTTTTCATTTCATTGTAGTGATTTATACTTAGTGTTTTTCTTTAATATATATATATCTAATTGTAGTTATTAATGTGTATTTGTGTTCATTCTTTATGCAATGATTTTCTCAACTAGGGAAGGTACTGTCGATGAATTATAGAATAGATAAGTTTATTATTTCAAGCTAACCGTCACTACAGATGAAGATATGGATAAAGGTGGTTTTTTTTCGTTTCTAAATTTTGCACCTAAACATGAAATTGACCCACTTCTAGGATTAAAAAGTGTTTTTTGCACATAAAGATGAAATTGACCCGTCACACTAGTGACGAGGAAACAATGTGGTGGAATTGGCATGATTATTATTGGAATTTGATAAGAATGGGTACTAGGATTTTAAGGCACACTAGTGGTAGGAAAGGTTACATTAACCTATGGAATGGGGAAATATGAGTGCCCCTCGTAGCCACATGAAGTATTGTTAAACTAGACCCATGGTAAAAAAACCAAAAGGTAGTGATGAACCTACTTCCAATACAACTATACCATTAAGTCCTTCAACCATATTTTCTTTGGTCAATGCTTGAATATAGTTTTAGTTGAGGTGTCCAAAACTCTAATGTGAAATTATACTGACCTCATTAGCATGTGATAGAAGAGTATTAGGAGAGGAGTAATAAGGAAAGTGTGAAAACTTGTACATTCTTGACTCATGATCTGCAACACCAACCGCTACCACTTTTCCTATAGAAACTTCAGAAATTTCCACATCTTCTTGATTGAAAATCACTCTCTTGGACGAACAAGTGAGGGTCATTTGGTAAACAGAGAGGAGATTTGTTGCAAGATCTGGCACATACAACACATTACTGAAGTACCCATTTTCTAGAATGATCTTCCCAATGCCCCGTGCTGGGATCTCTGAGTCATCACCCATGAGAATAGGAGGACCATTGTAAGGTGAAAGAGCAGAGAAAACATCTCTTGCAGAAGCCATCTTCCTTGAGGCACGTGAATTTATGATGAAAGAAGAGGATCCTGAGGTAATAGCCAGCAATGCATGGCATCTTTCCTTGTCTTCAGAAACACCCTCCTTCTTCTTTGAATTTTCTGGAAGAGGAATGTTGTTTTTTTTAAGAAGATGAGTCATTATGTCAATGGTCTTCTTCATGCATGCACTTTCAAGGTGCCAACCCTTTTGACAGTACGTGAATTTGGTCTTCTCCTTCTTCTTTTCTTTCTCTTTGACATAGTTTGAAACCCATTCAGAAGATATTTGCTTCCCTTTGTCTTTTCTCTTCTCTTGTTGCTTCGAACTTTTGGGATTTTGCTTCCTTCAAATCACCAACTCCAAGAACTTGGTCATTTTTCTTGATGGTACCCATTTGAACCAATTTATCTTGTTCTTGTGTAAGCATCTCCATGAAGTCTGCAAAGATGGAATCCTCCAGTTTCGAACAGTGATCTTTGTGGAATGGAATGCTAAAACAAACTTAGAGTGCTAAGGACCCAACTTTGAAATTATGGACAACACCAGTTGTTCGTCCTTCTTCTCAATGCCACCTTGCTTGAGCTTCAAGACCAAGGATTTGAACTAGGTGAAGAAGTCTTGGATGGTTTTGAAACTGCTTGGATCGGAGAGATCAACTCACTCTGAAGTTGGTGGCCCTTCAACTCATTAGTCTTCCCAAAAAATGACTCAATATTGAGCCAGAATTCATTTGGAGTATTGAGACTTTCAATATGAAACAAGAGATCTCTTGAGATGCTGAGACATAGCATGCAAAAAGCTTCATCCATTCTATTGAAGAACTTCAACTGCTCTACTACAGAATTTGGCTCAGTTTTAGTCCCCGTGGTAACTCTAAAGAGACCCTTGGATCTTAGTTGGATTATCATTCCCGCCTTCCACTCAAAGTAGTTGAATGGAATAAGAAAGATTACATTAGATTGATCCATTCTATAGCTTGTGCACTTGGTGACAAAGACTATTGTAAACCTACAATGCAAACACACAATCACTCAGGAGGGGATCCTAACTAGCTAATTCGAACCCTGCATTTACATAAGGAACATTCGAGAGCACATCACACCCTCTGTAGACTACAAATGATTGCTCCAATCGCTTCAAGGAAATGGACCTGGCGATTTATGTGGTTTCTCCACTTCTTCTGGTGCATTTCTGAAGTAGTCTAGTTCAACTAGAATCTCTCATAGCTACGATACCATGGAAAATTCAACTCACACTAGGATCAAATAGCTAAATATATCCTCACAATCAATAAATTTGACTAACTATGCACAAAATAGTGTAAAAGAGGCACTCTGAACACACAAATGATCAAATAGGGGGTTATTTTATTACTGTCCAACCCAAAAATGAGTTGTGATCACCATTATATTACATTTGGGAAAAATTGTGAGCCTTTGTAGGTATTTGAATGAACTACAAATGGCTATCTTCTAGTGGACCTCAATCCCCCCTAGGTTGACCAATAGTCTCCCAAATCACCTCAAACAGTCATGAATTCTCAGTATGAATGTTGGTATGGCATGGGAAGGAATTAAATATGGTATGACATGAGTGGTGTAGGATTTGGAGGAGTGTAGGTGGCCAAGGATAGGCCAAAACGGACAAGGACGGGACAAAATGGCCACATTCAATGCATGGGCGCCTCAAGTCAAACTCATATCAAAAAAATAGGGGATAAGGGCACGCCTCAACTAGGTAGTGGTAATAAATGAGGGTGGTGGCCATATATAAGTGCGCCTAACTGCCTATTTGACCAAAACTAGGTGTTTACGTGGTGGAATGCATCATTAATGCCTAACAACCTTGGATAATCATCATTAAACATGTTTTGGACCAATTGATCATCAAAATATCTTATGAGACTATGGTCCTAGGTGTAATATTTTTCTAACAAGGATTGATGTCTGGGTTTAAAATAGATGCATGGAAAGCACATAATTGTAAAAGTGGAAATTACTCACATGAGAAGCATTAAAGGTTTATTATACCTGTTTTTTTGAATTAATGGTGGAGTGCATGTTCAGTGGTACTTGACACCCCATCAATAGTTTTTTGGTGCTTCTGAAACTTAACGATAAGCAATTTTGAGCACCATATTATATATTTCCTAAGAGGTGGGAGTTGTTAGTCAATTCATGGTGAATCCATGTAAGGAGAATTGGAATATTTATGGGGCACTTCAGATATTTTTATTTTCTATAAATCGATAAATATACAAATTAAAGGTTTGCAAATTCCGATTATGCTAGAGATAGAGATGGAGGGAAGTCTACTATAGGATATACTTTCACTCTTGCTAGTGGAGCTGTAAGCTAGACATCTAAGTTGTAGTCAATGGTTTCTTATGAACCACTAAAGTAGAATATATGACATCCACTAAGGTTAGTACTGATGTAAAATGGGTAGATCGATTGATATATGAATTCAAGATGATGTAGGGGAGTATTACTTGCATGATCACATTCCAAGTGCTATTCATTTAGTGAAGAATCCAACATTTCATTGTCACATGAAGCATATTGATATGTAGTACCCTTTCATAAGAAAAGTAGTTGAAGAAGATACGATTCTATTGGAGAAAATTGATAAATTGATGATAATACTAAAAATATGATTACAAATACGATAAAAACAGAGAAGTTTGAATGGTGCAAAAAATCTCAGCTCTTGATGAAAATGAAATGAAGGCATAAATATTAGGAAATGTCACGTGAGTGGAAAATATATGCAAGGGTCTTCTTGAATATTGAATTCAAGTGGGAGAATGTTAGGAGGTGAAGCCAATATATAGATCTCTAACATTTTTCTATAGAGTGGCACATTATTCAGGAAAATATTTCTAGACCCTTCTTGTGTATTTCAGTTCCTTTTGGAACTCTCATATGTATTCTATAAAAAAAAAACGATCCTTGGCATTGTATCACAATAAAATGAAGCATTGGAAATATTTTGTCAAGTAATAATAAAATATCAAAGCTTCCATTTTCCTATAGTTTTACCTTTGCATAGCAAGGGATTCGAAATAGATTTCATTCTCTATTGTTATTGTTGTTTGTTTCTATTTTTATATTTTTTCTAACACTTTCCATTGCCTTATGAAGAAATTGATGAATATGCCATAATAGAACTAGAATTTAACATAATATTCAAAACAAGTATCACAAATTATATTGGGCCTAATATACCATAGTTTCAATTTAGCAAACATTCTAATGACTTCATAACTTCAAGGTAAATATTTCTTGAAATTCCTTGAGTAGGTCAACTTCCATAATATCCATTGTTATGTGCTTACAATGATCACCATGCACACCTCTAGATAAGAAAAGTTGTAAAAAATAATTTCGATCAAGTATATCATGAGAATGTGCTTCCCAAAATTCTACCACCTTCTCTCTAATGACTTTTGAAAGCCTATCTTAGTGGAGTTTCCTATAAATAACAAGAGAACAAGTAGCTTCATCATTTTCATCTATATAGACCTTGAATTTAGTATTCCTTTACAATATTCTACCTAAAACATGGAACAATTTTGACATTATTGTCACCATTTGACTTCTTGAAGTTCTTGGTATGCCAACATACATTGTAATTTCCCTTTGAATAACTCAATTATTGGATTTTCATGATTTACCAAATGAATAGAATGATTTAGATACATCTTTTGATACATTTCCATGTGCCATTTCATGTTTAGATTTTAAAAATACAACTTTGTTGCCTCCCATAATTTTGTGTGTTTTACCAACCCATGTAATATTTGAGATGGTTTAATCACTCAATTTTGTTCAAAAAACAAAGTATTGATATTAATAACATGAACTCTTTGACTAGATTCCTTGAATTCAAGTCTCTTGTGTTTGCATTCAAAATTTAAAACTCAATAAAAAAGTTCCACCATTTTAAAACAACTACAAATTACTATTATTCTTGAAACCCAGGAAAATGTTACATAAATGATAAACTAGAATATAAATTAAAAATATTTGGTTCTCATGGTTAAATTACTGGTATTTCCCCCAACGAATTCCATGAATACTCTATAGTTATATGTACAAACTATATTTTCTTCCAAGATTACATTACTTACATTTGTGGTTGGGTTTCTTTCTTCATGGATGGCATTGTCATGCTATTGAAATTATACATGTCTTTTTCTTATCCTCTCTTTAGTGTTATCTTGCACTTAATCTTCAACAAGTTGTTGGAAATCATAATTTTTTTTGCATTTTGCAATATTCCCCATATCAAATGCTAAAATTACTCACACTAGATTTTTTTTGTAGTTACTACAAACTAATAACTAATTTCACCTACTTATCATTTTTTTTTGTCTTTTCACCATGATAGAATAAACATGTTTGAGTTGGAACACCTTTCTTCTCTTTCATTTCATTTTGTTTGATGTGATATTTCACCTAAGCCCTTGTTTGGAATTTATTTCTACATCAAGGGTTTAAAAAATCAGAAAGCATTCCCCCTTTTCTATATAATTTTCTATAGCCATGACATCCAATGTTGATTTCTTTTCACCTCTTTCATTTTTGGTAGAAGACTTAATTCTAGGGAATTCATCTGAATCCTCTCTACAATGGCATATCATTTTCTTGTTCTTTTAATATTATATTTTTAATTCATTTTACTCTAAAACTTATACATCAAAAATATTATATAGTTATGAAGGTTCCTATAGAAAATCAATTGCATAAAAATTAGAATGTAGATATCCTGATGAGTTTGATTGAGTGGTTGAGTGCTTTGAATTTCCGGAAAGAGGTCACGGGAAAGGTCCATGGGAAATATACTTCTTTAAATGTTATGGGCTCACTTGAAGCCCCCATTACATTGGGTTTCAAAAAATGAAATTGAATGGATTACCTTGGGTACCATTTTTTAAATGAGTGGAAGTGAAGAGTTTGATAAATTTATGTAAGAAAAGAAACACCAAACAAAATGCAGAAACACGTGAATTAACAATGAATCACGCACACAAACATTTACCATGGAAACCAAAAACTAATAAAAAAACCTACTCGACAATTTCTCCACTTTCTATCTTATTGTATTATTTTTTCTATTTACAATAAAATATTATAGCTCATACAAAAACCTCAACCATTAATATGGATTATATTACAACCCTAATTTCTTAACTAAAATTAGTTTCGGATGGACTTAGAAACAATGCTGAAAATTATTAAAATAGCCAAAAACTAGACCCGACTTTTTATTTTTTGGTGGGGGGGGGGTGGGAAGGGGCATTTTTGCACTCGCAATAACCCCCCCTCCAAATTTCCCCTCACCATCCACATGCCCTTTGTTGTGGTAAACTACAAACCCTAAAAAATATGTACAACGTTGTCCCACTTGCTGTATTCTTTGAAACAAGGGAGGAAAGGGAAACCATTCATGTAATCAACTGCTAAGGGAAACAATGCATATTGATTCTCTACACCAAAATAATTTTTTAGAACTAATATACTTTGACAATTAATCTACAATTTTTTTCTGGGTATCAACCTTATCTAATAATACTTTTTTCTTGTTCAATCATGTCTCTAACAAAATGGTACTTTACATCAATATTCTCCAAAAATATTACACTTGATTTGTCACATCCTATTCTAATTTTTTTCTAAATAATACAAATACCTAAATCAAATCTTTGCATTGAAATATGTTCCTTACTTCCATAAGTGAGTTCCATGTATTCAACTTCTATAGTTGATAATGCAACTACATCTTGCCTCTTACTCATCCAACTAATTTCTCCAAGAAATAAGCTAAAAACATAAGCACCTGTAGATAAGTTAAGAATTGGAAGTTCGAGTTCCAATTATTCCTTCCTAATATATTCTTTTTTTTTTGTCTAATGTTCCTTCATCATTTTTGACATATATTTACTCAAAATGGACATTCCATGAGCAATGTATGGCCTAGTATTGTCCATAACATACATTATAATTCCAAAAGCACTAGCATTGAGAAAATGTGATGTATCTTCTACCTATTCTTGAGTCTTGGGACAATGATTTGTAGATAAATTTGCACATATTAAAGTGAGGAACTCAACTAATTTACATTCTTGCATATTAAACATATGCAATATTTTTTCAACATATTTCCTTTGACTAAACCAAAATATTATGCTGGATCAATCTCTTTTTATTTCTATTCCCAAAATGAAATTTGTGGCACCAAGTTCTTTCCTATCAAACATAGAAGAGAATTGAGATGGGACATCCTTAAGGATTCCCTTGTTATTCCCAATAAAAAACATATCATCAACATAAAAGAACACATAAATAAAATCATTACCAACCTACCTAGAATACAAATAGTGATCAACTTTGGTTCTTGAGAAACCAAGTCCCAATATATGTATCAAACTTTTGATACCATGTTTTTGGTGATTGTTTTAATCCATATGGGGACTTCTCCAACATGCAAAACTAGGTCCTTCCTACAAAACCTTCTAGTTCTTCAAGTATATTTATTCTTCAAGATAACCATGAAAAATGTTTTTCTTCACATCCATCTACTCCAATTCAAGACAAAAAACAACAACAATAGAAAAAAGAAATTTAATAGAATTTAATTTAGCAATAAGAGAAAAAATCTCATCAAAATCAATCCCCTCCTCATAGTAATATCCCTTAGCTACAATGAAATATTTGTACTTATCCAACTTACCTTCTGCATTCTATTTCTTCTTAAACACCCATTTACTACCAATATTGTTTCTTCTTAAACACCCATTTTATACCAGTAGGTTGTCTTCCAATGGGATACTTAAATAGGTCCCAAGTCTCATTTTTATCTAGAGCATAGATTTATTCAACCATATCCTTATTTGAAGTTTATTATCATCTTATTCCATTACCTCCCTAATATTTCTAATATCATCATCAATAATAGATAGAGAAAAGATATAATGGAATAGGGTGGGATATATCTTTTTGGTTTCCTTCTTTCACAAACTAATATCCTCAATAATGGAACTTGAGGTTGTTCCTATTATATTTTATATTATTCTATTGAGTCAAATTATATACCCTCAAACTCAAACTCTATTGTCCCTAGTTCTTCTTACTTTGGCTCGAAATCCTGTTTGGGAGGAACTTTAACCTCTCTAAATACACCATCTTGATTGTAAATAGTATTTTAGTCACTAGGTTCCAAAGTTTGTAAAATTTTATATCATATTTATATTTAAGATGCATTTCCATATTTATTATCCTTATCACTCCTATTTTCCTTTCGAACAAGCACATAAGCATCACAACAACAAAATTAAGATGTTAACGAGAGATTTTTTTACCAACCTGTGCCTCATGTGCACTTTGTCAAATTGTGCTAATGTAGGCAATTTATTTACCAAGTAACATGTAGTACGCACTCCCTTTGATCATAATTGATGTGATAATCCTACACTACTAAGCATATTCCTTGACTATCCATCAATAGCTTATTCATTATTTCTTTAAATCTATTGTATTGAGGTGTGTATGGAGTAGTCTTTCACCTTGCTATTCCATACTTTTGATAGAAATCCTTGAACTCATTTGCATAGAAATCCCAATCATTATATGTGGTGATCAACTTTATTTTATTCTCTATCTGGTTTCTTAGCAAGTATTTAAACTCTTTAAATTTACCAAAAACCTTATATTTCTTATGGAGGAAATAGATGAATGCGTTCCTTGAGAAATCATCAATCACTAAGACATAATACAAAGATTTACCTAGCCATAGAACAAGAATAGGTACAACCACATCATTGTGTATTAAATCAAATATTCATTTTTCTCTTGTATTCCCTGATGGAATATTAAAAACCCACTTAGACTTAGGATAAAATATATTAATAATTTTTTATTAATTTCCTAGGTTTAGACTAGGTAGTTGGCCATATTTTGTCTTTTATGGGACTACATGCCATCCTAAGTCACTAGGGCTCACTTGGGTAGATTCTGGATAACATATTTCTTGATTATATGTGATTTTATTATATTCCTATATTAGAAAGGTTCCTTCCTACTTTAGATAGCTTTATCCTACTTTTTCTGCTTTCTAGTGGACAAGGTAAATCTAGTTTGACTAGGAAATTGTCTCTACTTGTCCTTTTCAACCTACACCTCTTTCTTATCTCCAAAATTCATCATCACATTCCATTTTCATCACTCACTAGATTCCATACCATATTTAGCTAATCTGTGAGCCTCTTGACTGATTTGGAAGGTGCTTTTTACACCCAGGGGTTTTTTATGCTTTTAGTAAGCCGTCCTTTTCTTATATTTTCATACTTGCCTCTGGGGCCTTCTATTCTCTCTTGAGGATGTATTATATATTGTATTCATATTGTTGAATAATATAGAGATGATATTTCCATCATTTGAGTTCCTAATTCTCTTATGTTTCTGCTTCAATATTTCCTCTCATTCTTGCATATCTCTAAATAAATTCTTGTGAGGATTTATTTGCTGCAAGATCCTTGGATATTAGAATTCTTTCATGGTTATGAACCTATTCGTAATTCTCACATTGTAGCATAGCTTGGGAGATCAAGTGATTAAATTAGTCTTCCAATATAAGATTTCAGAGAGTTTATTTTGCAGGTACTAAAGATCAAATGGCAGGAATTTATTCAATATATACAGTTGTTAAAGATGAATACTTCGATCTCTCTCTCTTGTTCTCCCATAAGTATTCTATTCAAAATTATGAGCAAGATAATCCATTTTATTCTCTAGAATTTGAAGAGGTTCTTGAATCTTATCTTTCTAATGAGTCTGTTGGTGTGCATAATGATTATCTTCTAAATTTTTTGGAGCTCTTGATCACATGCTTCTTTTGTACTTCTATTTCATATTTGGAAAATGTTCTCATAGTTTCCTTTAAGATGGAGGACACTGCCATTTTCTTTGGTTCAAGCCTCAGGCATATTTAGGTGATTTTGGTTCTAATCTCACTCCTATTGGTTGAAAGGAGATCTCAAGGAACAATCTATCAATTCTTCGAGATGATTTAAATTCCCTTGATCAGAAGTTCAAGTTTCAAGGGAAATCATACAATTGGAGTAGATCCTACCTCATTTAGTTCAAATTTCAAGTTCCAGAATGGTCTACATATTCATTGATTTGTTCTAATCAAGAGCAAGTTCAGAGAGCCTCCAGTTTCGCTTGCATCCACTGATGGAGAATTCAAGAAAATGTTTTTGGAGCATGATCCACTTCTTCCCCAGTGGAAGATATCTCCAGACATGTAATAAAGTCCACACCTACTTGATTTTGGAGCATCAACAATTTTTGGTGGGCACATGTCTATTTTTTAGGGAGGGATTTATTCCCATGAGGTCTTCATTGTTTCCTCAATTTACATGTGCATAATAATTGTAACGGGGTTACCATAATCCTTTTTACTTGGGACCTACACATACTTTACTCACTCTCAATCAATATTAAGGGGGGTGTTGGAATATTAAAAACCCACTTAGACTTAGGATAAAATATATTAATTTTTTTTATTAATTTCCTAAGTTTAGACTAGGTAGTTGGCCATATTTTGTCTTTTATGGGACCAGATTCCATCTTGAGTGACTAGGGTGCACTTGGGTAGATTTTGGAAAATATATTTCTTGATTCTATCTGATTTTATTCTCTTCGTGGATTAGAAAGGAGGCTTCCTACTTTATACAACTTTATCCTACTTTTTATGATTTCAAGTGGATACAGTAAAGCATTTGACTAGGAAACTATATCTACTTGGCCATTTCGACCTCCACCTATTTATTCTCTCCAAAAGTCACCATCACATTCCATTTTCATCACTCATTATCTTCCATTCCATATTTAGCTAATTCGTGAGCCTCTTGACTGATTTGGAAGGTGCTTTTGACACCTAGGGGTATTTTATGCTTTTAGTAAGCCTTCCTTTATTTAGCTTTTCATACTTTCCTCTAAGGAATTCTATTTTCTCTTGAGGATGCATTATATATTGTATTCATATTTTTGAATAATATTGATATGATATTTCCATCAACTGAGTTCCTTCTCTTATGTTTTCGCTTCAATATTTCTTCACACCAAAATCTCGTTGCCATGAGTCATGTGTTATCCTCATTCCTTAATCCCTGAAGTACCTTGGCTTGCATGTTAGAAGAGAGGTTGATTTCCCTTTCATTTTACCTTTTCTAGTAACCATGACACACTCTACTTTCTATCAAGGGGCGTCAGACCTAAGGTGACACACTCTGCAACTTAGTAGGATGCGTCTATTGCGTAGGTTGTCCTTGTACATAATGCAAAGTTCAGCTTGGGCGCAAGTTGTCCTTCTACAAGGTTCATCGGATTTGGTTAAGATGGATAAAAGGGATCTTCGAGCGACTTCTCAAGGATTGGTGATGTGGAGGCTCATCCCTAAGCATGTGGTGAGGTGTCCTTCGGTTCCCTAACCTATTGGGATGATCCCTTAGTTATATCCCCTAAATCTTCAACCTACTCTATCCATCCAACCCTATAAATACAACCCATCTCTCTCCATTGGGAAGGAGGAAGGATTATGCACCCTCATGCTGGTGGAATTCAGTTAGGATCATCTTCTTCATTCATAAGAAGTTAGGAGGCTTTGCATCTTTGAGGCAAGATCGTCCACGTTGGAATCGTAACGTCAAAGCTTTGTTTGTAACTCCCCTTACTTTGTATCTGCTATAATTTACATTAATATAGACATCTTTCCATAAATGTGTTATGTCTTGTAATATCATTTATGATTTTCTTCTTTGACCACTTATCTAGTTAGATTCATAGATATATGTTTTCACGTAGTTTGCTTGTTTCCATCTCTTCTATCTTGTTTTTCATCCGGAGATTGAAGGATTGAAAGCAAATCAAGCAAAGAGAAAGGGATTGCAATCATCAAGTAATTCATCTATCCCACAATCTAATCTAACTAGGAAGGATTTTATGTTGTGTACTCGTTTTTGCTAAATCTATGCCCTTTAGGTCTAGAGAGATATGTTTTTGTCTGCATTAACATATTGTCTACACGCACTTATTCTTGCATATCTCTAAATAAATTCTTGTGAGGGATTCTTTGCTTCAATATCCTTGGATATTTAGAATTCTCACAGTTCCATATGGGGATCTCACCTGATTCTATTTACTATATATAAAAGTTGCATAGAAATCAAAATCTAATGAGAAATCAAGCAAGCATTTACCATGTGATGCTTGAAGGCACCTTCTCTCCAATTTGTTCTACTATATGATTCCATAACATTGTCTTCTCTACACAAACATTATGAGTTATATCATCCATATTTTTTTCCTCGTGAACAAAAAAATTGTTACTACGTTCATTAAAAGTGATTCCCAATGGCTTCTATAGAGTTTCAAGCCAAACTCCTTGAGTCCACACCATTGGTCCTTGAACCATATTGCATGTTGTTGATGTATTTGTAACTTCGGAAGATATTCACTTGTATATTGTATGTATTACTTTTGTACTTTATTGTATCCCCGACGGAAATGTATTATTCCTCCGATTGGAAGTGTCGTCATTTGTACTTGCAAGTGTCGCAATTATTATTGTAAGTGTCGCAACTTATATTTGATGGGTTATTAGACCACCTTGGTAGGGTCAGCCCTATATGAGTTCTATGGTTTAAAGGGTTATTAGACCACCGTAGTGGGTTTGGCCCAGTCAGCCTTATGTTAGGTGGTTAAGTTGGGGCCGACCTAGTTAGAGTTAAAAGTCAAGTGAAGTAAATTATAAATAGAGAGTGTGACTCTCTCATTTATTCATTTCACACACTCACTCACTTCGCATTAGTGAGAGAGAGGAGGAGTGAGAACAAGTGGAAGAGGATCAGCTTCTAGGATAATATATCTTGTTGTGGGGTTTGATATTTGTGATCTTTGTATTGATGCTCATTCTATCTCTGAGGAAGTTGCATGGTTTTTCACCTTCTTGGTTTTCCCCGGTGAAATGCTTTGTGTCTCTTGTGTTTGATATGTTGTACATGTTGTTCTCTCAGTTAAGATCCTAGATCAGATTGAATTAAATGCTAAAAAACTATCATAGTATCATAGCTATCCTGAAGGAAGGCATGGTATGGCATTTATGACACTTGTTGCACTTGCGACAAATTGGAAGCTAGGGATTGGTATAGTAAAAACTAGTCATCGTGGAACTTTCTCTATAACTCCGTTTTTGCGAAGGTTCTAGATCTGAAACTTGTACAGGTTGAAGATGAAATGTCCATGTATCTTGTGTCCAAAGGATAGCCTCATATTCGTTTTACTTTGTGATATATGATCCATACAAGTTAGGGTTTCTTCCTCTTCCAGAATGCAGTCCTAAACAGGTGACCTAGGAAAAAAGGTCATATCTTGGGCTAGGAAGCTCCAAATGGAATTCTGTAAAAATTTACAGCTAGGAAACGGACTTTAGTTTCACAGCTCCAGGTTTTAGAGGCTGAAGTTGAAACAGTGACACATGGCACTCCATACAACTTCACTATACTGTTTCATCCCATAAACAGGTCACATTGTGACACTTGGCATATCTCTCTCTCAGAGAATCCATTTGAGGTCAGATCTGTGGCGTTGGAAAGATGATAGGTCATTCTACTACCGAGGATGCAAAATTTCAAAGATACATCAGAAACAATATGACATATATTTCTTTCCAAACAAAATTGGATTCTGAGCACTTTCATTTCTGGTTTGTCACTATTGCGGGAAATTAGGGTTTCAGAGAAAGTTGGAATTTTTTGAATCTGAGACCACGGATGGATGATCCTCAGAAAAATGGAAATTTAGAGACCAAAATCGAAGTTTTTGGTTGGGTATAACCTAGGGCTCTATCAAACTCTAGTTCGGGATTCTAACGAGAAAACCAGAAAACCAGAATTTGGCAGAAGCTGCAAATCCGAAACTTTCAAAGTCAATTTTGAGGGGTCAAATTTTGGAGATTTAAAAATTGAAGTATGCCAGCTTGACCAGCTCAACACGGTGCATTTTTTCATCCAATCAGAAGTTTGAAATTCAAAGTTTGGATTTTTAGGGTTTCTCTGACAAACCTTAATACAGCTTCAGATCCAGCTTCATCAAATCAAAGTGGATTGGGTTAATACTAGAAGAGAATGATTTGGACACCTACAGAAGTGAATAAGTCCAGTTCCAGAGGGAGATGAGGCTAAGGCCTTACATAATAAGACTACAAGCAATCCCTACAGGTATGACTTGAGGAGATTCAAGTATCTTTTGAAATCTGTTCATGATTAAGTTTATGATATGTTTGTCTTCATATGAATTGACGTTAGTACAATCTTGATTAATTTGTAGACTTTTCTTATCACCTTATTAAAAAAATATATGTATGTGAATGATAGAAGGAATTCATTGATTACGGTTATGACACATATGATTGTACTAATGCACCGTGGTGTTGTATGAGGATGATGTTGTCCGCTAATAGGAAAGGTACATCAAGAAAGACAAATCAAGTTCTAGATCGAGAACATATGACCATGGTGACATGAAGACAAAGACTCATCCTTATCTTTTGATCACACAGAATCTCTACTTACGAGGTATGTATAATTTGGTTCTGCAATGCTTAACTTAAGAGATGTGTAGGTTACTAGCACAAGGTCTTTAAATCATTGAAGAGAACAAAGAAGACATTGTTTAGGTATGTTAGACATAACTAGCAAACACGATAATCCAGGTATGTCTTTTCTGTATCAAGTTAGAATCCTACCTTGTGTTAAGATCTTATATAAGTATACTTTTTGTATGATTGATAATTATTATTCATGAAGTTATAAGTTTGAGTAATCATGGGTTTATGCATATTATTTTTCTTAATGAAGAGTCCGATGGTCATATAAGAATATGCATGAGTAAAATAAGTCCTCCCTGAATCCTTGAATACTAACGCTTGTGATAAATTACCTGTGTATGAAATGACCGTAACCATACATGTTTAAGATTATTTAGAATCATAATGTTTTTATATTATTCATATTATACTAATGCATGTATGATTATGTATGAGATCTTGAGGATGACACTAGTGCACACTTAAGCATGCATAGTGGTCCAGGATGGATATAAGTTCAAAGACAGATAATCCAGGAAGCAAATATCAAGAGGGAGCTCACTCCAGTAGTTCCTGCAAGGAAGCAAAGATTGAGAGGGAGTCCACCCAACAAGCAAACAAAGATAAGTATTTAAATTGTCATTTATTGTATATATGATTTTGTTTAGTCATGTACATACTTATGTTCCTAGATTTACGATGTATATTATGCATTTTAGAAAAGGTTGCATTAATGAAAAAGATACTACTGATATAGCAATGGGTAAGTGGCCTATGGTACTGTACAACATTCCATTGCTACTTATCTAGAATGAATCCTCTTTGCTGACATGTTGGGAGTTGTGCACACTCTTAACAATGTTCTAGTAGAGATGGAAGGCATCTAGAAAGTTACGGGATATGGATAAATGTTGCATTGAAGCATTGGCTAAGATAATTGCATGATTGTATGACATACATCCTTATGTGTAAGAATTTTTTTTTGAAAAACTATGAGAAGTTTCTAATCATGTAATTGAACTTGACTTGTAGGAAATATCATGTACAATCACCTACAAAATAAGGACTACAACATTTGTTCCAACAACAAAGTTCAAATAAAACTATATATTAAAGATATTGAAGAATCTGAAGTTCCCAGAATCCGGGATTTAGTAAAGGAAGAATGCCATGATCAAGGAACACCAGTCGATCATGAAGAAGACCAGAAGGGAAGTCTGTTGTGACTTCCAAGTGGATCTACAAGATCAAGAATTATGCATATGGTAGCATAGAGAAATACAAGGCAAGGTTTGTTGCTCGTGGCTTCTCCCAAAAATAAGGGATAGATTATGAAGAGACTTTTGGACCTATAGCCAAATACACTTCCATAAGAACAGTACTTGCTCTGGCTACAGTAATGAAGTGGAAGATACACCAGCTGGATGTCAAGGCATCTTTATTGAATGGTGTACTCGAAGAGGAAGTGTATGCGGAGAAGCCACTCGGTTTTGAGACACATGACAGGGAGTCATATGTGTGTAGATTGAACAAATCCTTGTATGGCTTGAAGCAAGAACCCAAGACATGGTACGGAAGGATAGACAACTTCCTGTCCAGTTTGGGCTTTACCAAGAGTAAAGCGGATTCCAACATTTACTACAAGGTTGAGGAAGGAAATCCAGTGATACTCATATTGTATGTGGATGATCTATTTGTGACAGGTGAGGATAGGTTGATTGTCGACACGAAGAGGAAATTTTCTTCCAAGTTTGAGATGAAGGACTTGGGTATGATGCATTACTTTCTAGGTATGGAGGTGTGGCAGAGTGCAAGTGGAATCTTCCTTGGACAAGGGAAGTATGCAGTAGAGATCCTGAAATGGTTCGGGATGATCGATTGTAAGGCCATGGCCACAGCTGTGGCATCGAACCTAAAGCTATTGAGTGATGCTTCATCAGAGTCGGTTGATTTCACCATGTATCGTCAAATGATTGGGTCCTTGGTGCACCTGATGAACATGAGACCAGATAATTGCTTTGTAGTGAACACTTTGAGCCAGTTCCTGACGGATCCTAGACATGTTCACCTAATTATTGTAAAGCATATTTTGAGGTACCTAAAGGGTATGGTTTAGTATGGGCTCCAGTATGATGCAAATCAAAAGGTTAACCTAGAGGGTTATGTTGATTTAGATTGGGCAGGTAGTGCTGCTTCAGTATGGGATTAGGTGTGATCTCTTGGTTTAGCAGGAAGCAGTCCTACGTAGCACTGAGTACTGCCGAAGCAGAGTATGTTGTATCTTGTTCGGATAGTTTTGAGGCAGTATGGCTAAGGAAGCTACTATATGTTTTATTTGACCTCCAGTTGGATGCTACTTGTATCTATTGTGACTTGTGTGAAGTTGGCAGAGAACCCGGTGTTCCATGACAAGTCGAAGCATATCAAGATAAAATATCACTATATCAAGGATATGGTTTAGAGAGGGGTAGTGAAGCTCCTGTATGTTGCAACAGATGAGCAGATTGCAGATGTGTTGACCAAACCACTAGCCAGAGTGAAGTTCAAGTACTTCAAAAAGAGGCTTGGTGTACTTCAGATCGAGGTTCCTTCCAAAGGGAAGTGATGAGTCTGGTAGATGCAGATGCACATGGTATTTTCTGGCATGGTTTTAGATGTGTTCTCCCATGGTCATGATGTAATTTCTAAGCCATTCTCACATGGTGGTATATGCGTTCTCCCATGGTCCAGATGTAAGGGCTGGAGCCATTCTCACATGGTGGTAGATGTGTTCTCCCATGGTGTAGATGTAAGTGTTGAAGCCATTTTTAACATGGTGGTAGATGTGTTCTCCCATGGTGAAAAAGTAAGGGTTGGAGCCTTCCTCGACTAGTGGTAGATGTGTTCTCCCATGTCGGTGGTGTAAGTTTTGTATGATGTGCATTTGGGATGTTCTCCGTGGACGATGAGATGATCTGAACAAGACAATCATGTGTGATGAGAATTAGGATGATGCTCCAGATGATATTCATCAGGATGATGTTATGTATGATGATCACGATGATCATGTGTGATGAACGTCAGGATGATGCTCCAGATGATAGGCATCAGGACGATGCTATGAAGATGATCAGGATGATCATGTGTGATGAGCATCAGGATGATGCTCCAGATGACTCCAGATGATATGCATTGGGATGATGCTGTGTACATGATCAGGGTAATCATGTGATGATGATGTGCATCCGGATGATGTACTATATGATGATGATCAGTATGATCATGAGTATCAGGAGGATACTCCACGGTTGTGGACAGACTATGCAAGTAGCATAGAAAATATCCTGGGAGATCCGATAGTCTGAGCTCGGATAGTCTTTCGAGGTTTTGCTACAGGTTGGCCGTGGAAAAATTGTGCAGGTAGCATAGAAAAGATCCTAGCGGATTTGATAGTCTAATCTCGGATACTCTTTCGAGGTTTTGCTATAGCTTTCCCGTGGACAGATTGTGCATGTAGCATAGAAAATATCCTAGGAGATCTGATAGTCTGAGCTCGGATACTCTTTGGAGTTTTTTCTACAGGTAGCACAGAAAAGATCCTGGGAGATCTGATAGTCTAAGCTCGGATGCTCCTTCGAGGTTTTGCTATAGGAGGCATGTAATCATTCCTAGATATTCGATAGGTTGAGTTGTGTGCTTGTAAAAGTCCTGGGATGCTCTTTAGAGATCTTGCAGTTTGCAAGACACTCTTTTAAGGATTTTGCTAACCACATGTAAAATATCTTGGGAGATCCGATAGTTTGAGCTTAGATGCGCTTTCGAGGTTTTGTGGTGGTCACATGTAAACTATCCTGGGAGATCCAATAGTTTGAGCTCAGATTCTCTTTCAAGGTTTTGTTGACACACATTCCACAAGATGGCCAGAGATGTTAAAGACCTACAGGAGGCTAGGCCTACAACCAGCATGAAAATGGGTTGTCTCTGTAGAACTTCCTATGATGGGAAGAATTGAGAGATAGCCCAGTGATAGAGATGACGAGTACAGCAGCAGTGACAATGATGCTCCGTGATCCAGTGACGATGATCCAGCTCCATAATTGAATACTTGTGGTGATATGTATTGATGACCTGTGTCTAGAGAATACCTTCCTAGTTAAGAGGGAGTGTTGATGTATTTGTAACTTCGGAAGATATTCACTTGTATATTGTATGTATTACTTTTGTACTTTATTGTATCCCCAATGGATATGTATTATCCCTCCGATTGGAAGTGTCGTCATTTGTACTTGCAAGTGTCGCAAGTATTATTGTAAGTGTTGCAACTTATATTTGATGGGTTATTAGACCACCTTGGTCGGGTCATCCCTGTATGAGTTCTATGGGTCAAAGCATTATTAGACCACCCTAGTGGGGTTGGCCCAATCAGCCTTGTGTTAAGTGGTTAAGTTGGGGTGGACCTAGTTAGAGTTAAAAGTCAAGTGAAGTAAATTATAAATAGAGAGTGTGACTCTCTCATTTATTCATTTCACACACTCACTCACTTTGCATTAGTGAGAGAGAGGAGGAGTGCGCACAAGTGGAGGAGGAGCAATTGCTAGGAGAATATCTCTTGTTGTGGGGTTTGATCTTTGTGATCTTTGTATTGATGCTCATTCTATCTCTAAGGAAGTTGCAGGGTTTTTCACCTTCTTGGTTTTCCCTAGTGAAATGCTTTGTGTCTCTTGTCTCTTGTGTTTGATATGTTGTACATGTTGTTCTCTCAATTAAGATCCTAGATCAGATTGAATTAAATGTTGAAAAACTAACACATGTGTCCTTTTCAAATATAGTATGTACACCTACATCACGCATCTTATCAGATCCATAATCCATCCTTGGTTATGTTTATAACATCATTTATATCCCTCTTTCTTAAGTGTTTAGTGTAGGATTTGGCTATGTTGGCTTGTTGTGTGCTTCCCATTAATCATTGTTAAGCATCCTAGGAAAAAAACCCTAGTTTTTTGTTGCATCTAAAAGCACTCTATTTCATTTTTCACAATTTTTTGTCTTGATTGTAGGTTTCATAGAGAAATCAACAACCCTATTCATGAATTTTTCTTTGAAATGAGTGACCTAATTGTAAACCTAGTTTTTTAGTGAAACAAAAATGGTTTCAATTCTATATTTTTCTTGTTTGGTTCCATTTTTGTTTTAGGTTCATTTACAATTCCATTTTTATTGTTTGTAACCTATTTCATTTCTATAATAATTGATTTCTTCTCATTTCAAGTTGATCTAGGTTAAGAAAGATCAAAAGGACCAAGTATTTGCTATTTTTAGGGTTCCATTTTGCAATTAAGTTTCATTTTTTTGTTTCAAAAAGTGTATTTATTGAATCAAACATTTAGTTGACTAATTGGGTTTGTTTAAAACAAGGTATTATCGTTGTTTGAGATCATATTTTCTTTTATTTGCAAATACACCATTAGTTAGCTAGTTATTTTTCATGGACATTTGATATTTCTATTTGCTTGTTGGTTGTGGTACTTTTCTTCTTAGAGAAACTGTGGATTTTATTTCAAGAAATGAACATTACTAGTTTTTAGTATTGAAAGTTATCTTCTTGCCCTCTTCATTACTTTATGAGCATTTCCATTTCCTTTCAATTTAATTTATTTTTTGTACAAACCACCTGTGCACACACTTTTCATACCATAATTTCAACATCGCTTGCTTCATGACCCCAAGCGAAGCCTTAAAATCAACCTCTAATCTAACACATTAAATTCCCTCTCTTAATCACCAAAATAATCTTGTAGTTAGGTTAATAAGTTGAGGATAAACATCCAAATAATGCCCCTTAGTCACTATACACTTGAGAGATTGTGGTTGACCTTTAGGTAACCAAAATCCTCTTGTGTTACACATTTTCTTGGCCAATATACAAACATGCCCATGCTTTAAGACCAAAATTGGATGTTTAATTGGGGAACCTTTCCATTTCAGTATCAAAGATCATCCATATCATGGATTTAAACTGAAGTTGTAGGAAACTTGCTCGACATTTCTAATAACGATGTATCCTAGTAGCCATTATATTAATAATCTAACCTAGAGGTGGTTGTCACAGGTGGGAGGGAACCCAGGGAAGATAACAACGGGTCGAATGGATATGCCCCTAGTGACCTTATCTAGAACTATCCCATTTACACCTTTAATTGCTTACTTGGTGGGATGGAGGTCCCATCCAGGTTTAGGATTTGGAAGGCCCTTGTTCAACTTTCTAGTTCTTTTCTAGAAATGGAATTGGAAACCCTCTATTCAAGAAAGACTTGAGAAATATTTAATTTTCACATCATTTTTCTTTTTTGTAGTTCTCCTCTTAGGGATATTGTGCATTTTATCTTTATAGGGTACCCATTTCTTATTTACTCTTTGTCTAGATGAGATCACTTGCTGCACCAACATTGCACTTGTTGTTTGATTTAGTATCATCTATAGTGTAGATAGTGTTGATTTGAGCATCTATTTCATAAGCCTTATTGTTGATCTATCTAGTTGGATTAGTTGTCCTAGCTTGTGTCACCATAGATCCTCTGAGGTAGTCTCATAGAATTTGAGGAGGTCTATTTTTTATGGGATTTACCATTAGATGGCTTCAACATGTGTTAAATGGATAATCTGCATCCCCTCTTGCTTCTCCTTCAAAATCCATGGATTTAGGCTCCTCACAACCCATCTTACCCTCCTCTCATCATACATCTAGTCCCTTTCACATCCCAACATCAAATATGTGTGGTGCTATTCCCATTTCTGATAGAGGTCCCACTGATCATACTAACCCCAACCAACCATTTGGAGGGAATGCTAGTGTTCCTACTAGTACTACATATACATCCACCCTTATGTATACTATGAGCCTACCTTTCATGACTAGTCTCAACCTCCTAGATATATCGATATTTACTAATGGTATCATTAGGTGTGATCCTTCATGGCCTCCAATTCCAATAACCCTTCCTTCAAACATCCCAAAGTTTGAGGGGGAAGGTAGGTGAGGAACCTAGAACCATATCATGTATTCCCATCTATGGTGCTCCTCTAATAGCATTGTCATTGATTCCATTCATTTATGTTTTTCCTAGAGGAAATTGACTAGAATGGCCACTAAGTGGTACATTGAGAAACCACTCGAGATACATCCCAATTTTGTGTCCCTAGCTTCCAGTTTTTTACCTTTTTCTTGTTACATGTCGATTATGATGATGGATTCAATATCCTGCTATCTTATTTCCACAACTCATTAGTACCCTTATCAAAGACCACATCCATGAGTGGTGATGATGAAGGAGTCTTTGCAGGATCAAGCTTGGTGACCACATCTTCTTATATTGGTTCTTAAAATCCTTTACCCTCTATATATCCAAAGAGGTTTCCTCAAGACATTCACAAAGTAGAGAGGAAGCAATCTTCAAATCTCAATAGTATGACCTCATTTATGCCTGGTTTGGATACCTCTACACAATCATCCCCAATGCTCCCCAAAGAAACTTGACATGCAAATATTCACTAGGAGTATCCCATCATGTAGATATGGTGATTAGTTCCAAAATGTCCCATCTAAATCCATACACGTAGTTCTCTCTCCCTTTAAGTAACTATTTGTATGGTAATATATTGAGTGTTGAGAGATATCATGAGGGACCCCCTTTGACACCCTACTATCCCATTGACTCTTGCACTCATCCTCACATGTATGAACGAGTACCTCGTATGTGTCTGCTCTTTTGACCACCCACATTCACGTTCCACCATGTAGTGGCATTATGTGTAGTGATGCATCTACTATGTATGTGGCCCCTCCAGCCATAAACCCTTACTACCCTTTCGTTGGCCCTTGTCTTAGCCTCCACAATGTTAGAAAAATAGGATCGCAGAGAAATAACAATAAAACGATGCAAATACACATCACATAAACACAATACAAGAGAGACACCAATATAACGTGGTTGACCCAAGATGGGCTACGTCCACACAAAAATTTCTAGTCCTTTTATACCATCCCACAAAATGAAGGGATACAACCCGCAGCACATCCACTGCAACTTCCTCTTCACTCTCTCTCAATATCTCTTACACAATCACAGATATAGTTACAATGTTACAATACATTACATCAAATGCATCACGAAAATGCTCCCAGAAATCTGAAAAATATTCTGCTATAGAATGCTCAATAAGTTGGACCTCCTCTTCAAACATTCCCAAAGGTTGATCGTTCCATGATAGTATGCCCAGGTATGATCAAATGGACCAAAAAACACACAATGAACCCTCATTAGCATCAAGTTTCTATGAGATGCAAGCATTGGAGCGATCTACTATCAATAAAAGTGGAAGTGGGTTAGAAATACATCGAACCTTCAACATATCCTCTTTCCATAATTTGTAACCAGGCCTCAGATATTTTTTACAGGTTAATAATTCTGCCACTTGGAGATAATAATGGAGTGATGTATATAGATCCATTGTGAAATATAAGGAAGCAAGGGTATATAAGTTGGACCTAACACTTCTTTGGACGGGTTGTCCCTCCTAATTTACTAGAATAACAAGTCGGTTGCCTTACAAAATTTGACATTTCTATATCGATCTCTATTATTTGAGTTTAAAATAAGGCTGAAAGTGTACCCCTTTTGTTGGCTACCTAGTTAACGTCTTGTGCTCTTAACATTGCCATTGTATAAAGGAAGAGATATGACACTATGAAAACTGCAAATACTTTCTTAGACTACCAGGGATGAATCCAATATGCATGAAATAAATTTTATCGTTGATTTTCAAACTCTCCATATATCTTGGCCATTCACTTCAGAATGTTTCTTTCCAATATCCTTAGTTCAAAAAAGATTTAAAATATTACATTAATTTGGGTGCCCTTTAACTATTATTAAAAATGCTTTGAGGTTTCTTTAATGACTTAGGCTGCTGAGAAGTGCCCACAACTATCGGAACCATTTTACTGCTATTTTGTAACTGCTTGCAAAGGTAAGACTGCCCATATCACTCTAATTCTTGCACAGTACTGAAGATATACTGACATAGGTGACCATTTATATTGAGTTTTAATGATGCAATATACCTATATTTATGTCCTATGCTTTCTATGAGGTTCCTCAATGTGCAAAACTAGTATAGGAGCACCCAGGTTGATTGATAGGGGTTGTAGGAGATTGTCAAATTTCCCAGATATGTTTTATGACCTTTTCCATCACTTACAGGGTGCACATACCTACTTTTGAGTTATTGGACTCCCATTCATATAGGGTGGTAACATGGAGTACCATTGAATACATGTATACTAAATGTGGAAGAATAGATACTGCACAAAATGTGTTTGACAAAATAGCCCAATGCGATTTAGTCTTGTGGAATACAATGTCTGTTTCAACTTGAGGGATGGGTTCTATGATGAGGCATTGCGATTCTATCCAATATTTAACGTTAATAATTGAAGCACTAAAATGTTTAAGACCCGAAAATACTAATGGCGATCAAATTTGTGATGGGGACGACTACAGGTTGTGTCTCTTCCTGATAACATGTTATCCAATCTACTATAAATATGTTACAAAGGAGTGTGCCTAATATTTAGTACTACTTGTTTCTTAGAATTTGTCATGATTTCAAATTTAATTCCCATATTTCCTTGATAATCCCAACAATGATCATCATTCTCGAGAATTGTTCTTCACAAATCAACTTCTGTTTTTTACAAGCCGTAGGTCTTTGTTTCACAGTTACTATAGGAAACTGATAACTGCCTAGAATTACTTGACTAATGCTCGACTATATGAATGAAGGTTTTTATCACCGTATATGATATCTTCAGGATTCTTAGCTAGACATGGATACTGTCTATATGATGTAAGAGGATTGCTTTGTATGTAGGTGACCTTTTTTTAGGATAGAAAGAAGAACTCATGAAGACCAAGAATGTGAACAAGCATATGAGATAGGAAAATAAGTGGGTGAATTAAATTGAAGTAGTTATTGAGGTAAGAATGAAAGTTTATAGGAGTAATTGCAACAATTACACCAATAACCAGATGGAGTGAGGGATACATAGATAAAAAGGTGTGCCCTATGTAGAAAATAGGGATGAAAAGAAAGAAAAACCATTAAAAGGATACTAACAAAGAGGATCACTTCTTGCCATGGCCATTGCACTGGTACAATGTTGAGACTTATAGAGACTGGAATTCGAAATAGAGTGTAAGGGGTATAATAAAGGTTATGATGTCTCCGAGGAGAGATTGAGTGTAGGAATAATATTACAAGTTATCTCCACGGAGTAAGAGAGAGCATGAAGGCACATAACAGACTATGTATTGTATTTATATGCATATGCATGTATACCATTTCTATACTTACCTTGTATTATCTATAAATCTCCTGCTAATGGAAAGATGCTTGAGTGTGCACTGAGAAGTCTGTGTGGGAATACTGCAATTTGATCAATATATGTGCATAAGAATATTGTATGTGTATTAGATGGACGAAAGAAATATTCCTGAGTGAAGTCATGTTTGTATTTGTGTACTCTTGTGCATTGATGAGAATAGTTGGAGCAATAGGTTGTGTAAAATCATGGTTGTTGATATTAGAGAGGTTTTGTATGTATGTAACAATCTTGGGGATGTACCAATCATCATCCAATGCAGGTTTACTCTACTCAAATGCATTGTGCATGCATGTAAAATCTCTTACCAATTTTAATCAAGAAATCTAAAATTATAATAGAGAGCACTCATCAAGCTCTACTCAAATTAAATACTCATGCATGTAAACACTTCCAAAAGAATCGAAAAACAATTCTTTCAAACACACAAAGAAACAATGAAATACACTAGCATAGCTTAGGATCTCAAAACTTCTCTCGAATTCTTGCAGTCACTACTCTTATTTTTTAGTAGAACTTCCCTACAAGAGATCCTAAATAAGGCTAGATAAAGCATATATAGCAACCTTGATATTCAAGAAAGATCCCAATATGTGAATTTTTGAGTTAGCAATGACAAGTCTAGTTCTTGTTGAATTCTCAATTGAAAATTTTGTCTTTCCACCTTTTCCGCTCAACCTGCCAATAGCTCGAGAAAGATTCTCTCCTTCGAGAGTTTTCACATCCTTAATCTCAAATGTCTCAACATAGAGGTCATCCAACCTCAAAAGTGAAATGGCATCAGGTACATCAAAACCAAGCATAAATATGTGGACAAAATTAGAACACTTTTGGAGGTTACCAATTTTTTGGGGTGTTTGACTGTGAATTCAAATCGACTTTATGGGTCTGAAATAACACAATTGAGAATATTAAGTACAAGAAAATTTAGAACATGATACTTACGTTTAATAAGTAACTACCCCAACAAGATAGATACGAGTTAAGAAAAATGACACAATAGTAGAAATAACAATCTATATTAAAGTACCTGTAGATTCATCCAAGTATCAATCTTCTTATGCTCATAAACAAGTGAATACATTTCCATCTAATTTTTCTTCAAGGGTGTGGAACACAGACTATGAAATCCTTCAATCCATTTCATAAGCCTCAAGAACACAGATTAATACTTAACACTTCCATGGATTATTAAGGGATTACATTGAATTCAAGGCTAGTGAAGACTCGTTTGTCTAATGGCCTTTGTCCTATATTGTTTCAACAAGCAAAGTTAGTTGGACATATATTTTGGTATAATAAGTTTGCCAAGCATTATTGGAGTTGTTTTGAGGATCATCACTCGATACTTCTCCAAGAAAAGGTTCACTGGCAAGTAGAGTTGTTTAGGGATGGGCCTGCCCTTTCTAGTGATGCGTTTTTTGGATTTTGGCATTGCTCGAGGATAAAGGTACTACTTCTGTGGAAATTGAAATGAAACTTTATTTTTGAACATGAGGTCAGCACTTTGTACGCTTTCAATTGGTATGGAAGGATGAGAGTCATCATCAATTGTTTGCAAAAGAAGCTTTGTTGATCAAAGATTCCCAATGTCTAGATGTTGATAACTGATGTTGTGCATAATTTACTGACAATGTCTATTTTACTTTTAGGTTGCAAGTGTTTATTAACTGCATGCTAATGCATGTGAAGAATAAAATAATTGTCAGAATTATACATCAATCTAAAGCTAACTTTACGACATGTAAAAATAATGCTTTTATTTCTATGCAATGTAATCTCTATATAAGTATGTAGCTGTGCAAGTCTAAGATCAATGGGAGATCAATAATCAAAGGTTTTCTTTTCCTGTTTTGAATAAAAGCTTCTCTCTTGTTTTCTGTGTTGTTTTTCTTTGTGCTATTTTAAATTAGGCTCTTACATAATCTTCATTTGGTATCAGAGTAGGTATTTTGTTTAAAGTTCATAATGTCAAATTCTAACTCTTTTCCCATTCATGAATTTGATGGAAGTGATTATGAATATTGGTGCATCAAGATGATGACCTTTTTGACAGGAAAAGATTTGTGGGAGATTGTAGAATCAGGTTATGAAGAGCCAGCTGATTGGAACACCCTAACAGCCAATGATAGAACAACTATGAGAGAAGCCAAGAAGAGAATGCCCAAGATTTATTTGATATGAAAATAGCTCTAGATAAGAGCTTATTTCCAAGAATTGCAAGAGCAAAGTTAGCTAAGAATGCCTGGAAGACTCTACATGAAGCTTACCAAGGCAGTGATCAAGTTAAAGTTGTCAAGTTACAGACATTGAGGACAAAATTCGAGAATTTGAAGATGCAAGAAGGTGAGAAGGTGAGTGATTATTGTGTAAGAGTAAATGATGTTGTCAATAAATTGGCTACTCTAGGAGAAACTATTGATAAAGAAGTTGTGATTAAAAAGGTGTTGAGGTCTCTAACACCAAGATGGAACCATGTTGCTATAGTCATTGAAGAAAGCAAGGATTTGACTAACCTTCACTTTGATCACCTAGTTGGATCTCTTATTTCGCATGAAGACGGAGTGAGAGATTCATTTGCAGAAAGTGATGAGAAATCTTTTTCCACAAAGCTACAGATTACAAAGAAAGAAGATGCTAGTTCTAGCTTCAAAAGAAACCAAGCCCAAGGTAAAGTTCATAATCAAATTTTTTTAAGAGGAGATGGAGGAAGAAGAGGTGGTTTCAGAGGAAGAGGTAGAGGAAGATTTGATAAGAGAAACATCCAGTGTTATCATTGTAAAAGGTATGGTCATTTTAAAAGGGATTGCAGATTAAAAGAAAACAAAAGTGTTAATTATGCTCAAGAGGGTGATGATCCTTCTCCAAATAATTTGTTTTTATCTTATGGAAAAACTGAAAATACAGTTAAATATGTTTGGTATTTAGATTCAGGTTGCTCTAACCACAGGACAGGAAATTGCAAGCTTTTCTCTACATTGGATGAAAGTTTCAAATCTAATATCAAACTTGGTGATGAAAAAACCTTAGAGGTTTCTGCAAAAAGAGATATGGCAGTCGATACAAAAGAAGGTATGAAAAGTGTCAAAGATGTTTATTAGACTCCATAGTTAAAGCATAATTTATTAAGTGTTGGGCAGTTGTGTGAAAAGAATTACAGAGTAGTGTTTTATGATAGAAAATGCACTATTTATGATAAGAATCAAGGCAATAGGGTGGTTACTGTTGTGCCTATGTCAAAGAATCAGATGTTCCCATTGAAGTTTGGAGAAACTAGCATCAACCTTGCTAGTATGGCATATGAGGACAAAGGTTGGTTGTGGCATCTCAGGTCCAATGGTCATTTGAATTTTCATAGTTTGAAGATTCTAACATCAAAAGAACTAGTTTATGGTTTGCCTAAGGTTGAAGAGCACAAGGAGGTTTGTGAAGGATGTGCTAAAGGAAAACATGCAAGAGATAAATTTCCTAGAGGCAAGGCATGGAGGGCCCATTATCCACTTTAGCTAGTTCATTTTGATATTTGTGGTCCTATGCAAACAAAACGTTTGGGTAAGTCATCATATTTCATTACTTTTATTGATGATTACTCAAGAATGTGTTGGGTTTATTTTTTGAAGAGCAAGGGTGAATCATTTGATACATTCAAGAGGTTTAAAGCCCTTGTAGAAAATGAAAGTGGTTACAAAATAAAATGCTTAAGGATTGATCATGGAGGATAAATTTGTCCAAGAGTTTTTCAGAATTTTTGTGATATGAATGGCATTAGAAGACAACTCACCACTGCTTACACACCTCAACAAAATGGGGTAGCTGAAAGGAAGAACCGTACAGTGGTGGAAATGGCAAGGAGTATGTTACATACCAAAGGATTAAGCAATTCCTTTTGGGTTGATACAGTTGATACATCAGTTTACAATCTCAATAGATGTCCCACTAGTGCACTTCACATGATGACTCCTTATGAAGCCTAGTATGAGAAAAAGCATAATGTTAATCATTTCAAAGTTTTTGGTTGTTTAGCCTTTGTTCATGTAGGTGATCAAAAGAGACAAAAGTTAGATCCAAAAAGTGAACCATGCAATTTTGTTAGATATAGTGAGCAAAGTAAGGCTTAAAGGTTCTATAATCCTCTCACCTATCGCATTGTTGTGTCAAGAGATGTAATTTTTTATGAAGGGGGAGTTTATGGCCATCAAAAAGACCATGTTGAGAAATCAAAATCTGGTTTGGATGGTGATATTATTGATGATATTAATAATGAGAATCCCACTAATGTTTCAATTCCAAATTCTACAAATACACCAAGTAGAACCTCATCTAGTTCTCCATATTCAATTCCAAGTACTACAAGGAAGGTGAGAAGCTTAAATGAAATTTATTAGAGAAGTACAAGTCCGGCACATGAAGAAAATCCAAGAGGTGAGACTGTAAATTTTGCTTTATTTTCACAAGTTGATTTTGAACCATCAAGTTTTGAAGAAGCTTCTACTAATGAGGTTTGGGTGCAAGATATGCAAGAAGAGATGGATTCAATTCATAGGAATGATACTTGGGAGCTTACAGATCTTCCATATGACAAGAGAAAAATTGGTTCTAAATGGGTCTACAAGACAAAGTATAACAGTGATGGGACTGTTGAAAGACACAAAGCAAGGCTAGTTGCTAAGGGATTCACACAAAAGTATGGAACTGATTATGAAGAAACATTTGCACTTGTAGCAAGGAAATAAACTATCAGAATGTTGATTTCATTGGCAGCACAAAAGAAATGGAGCATTCATCACATGGATGTGAAAAGTGCCTTCTTGAATGGGTGCTTAGAAGAGGAATTCTTTGTGGAACAGCCACAGGGTTTTGAAGTGCAAGGAAAAGAACATCAAGTCTACAAGTTGAAGAAGGATTTGTATGGCCTAAGACAAGCACCAAGAGCCTGGTATGCTAGGATTGATGGATATTTTCAAGAGAATGGCTTCAAAAGAAGTAAGAGTGAAGCTACCCTTTACTATAAACAAGAAGGTAATGATATTCTTATTGTCAGTTTATATGTTGATGATTTGTTGTATATGGGTAGTAGTTCTAAGATGAAGGATGAATTCAACTTTGCTATGATGAGTGAGTTTGAGATGAAATATTTAAACCTCATGCAATATTTTCTTGGAATGGAATTTTATCAAAGTGAAGATGAAATTTTTGTTTCTCAGACAAAGCATGCAAAGGATATGTTGAAGAAATTTGATATGGCTGATTGCAAACCATCTCTAACTCCAAATGGTCATGGAGTTGTGTTGTGTAGAGATGATGGTGCTGAAATGGCTGATGAGACAGTTTACAGAAGTATTGTTGGAAGCTTAATGTTTCTAACCCACACAAGGCCTGATATTCCTTATTCAGTTTCACCTGTTTCTAGGAATATGACAAAGCCATCTGAAATGCATATGAATGCAGCTAAAAGAATTCCGAGGTATGTGAAAGGCACTCTAAATTTTGGCATTCATTGCTATACTTCTAAGATTTTTGAATTGGTTGGATTCAGTGATTCTGATTGGGGAGGTAGTTTGGATGATAGAAAGTCTACATCTGGTAACTGTTTTTCTTTTGGTTCTGGTTTGATCACTTGGAGCTCAAAGAAGCAAAGTATAGTTTATCTTTCTTCTACAGAAGTAGAATATGTTGCAGTCACCTCAACAGGTACACAAGCGTTATGGCTTAGAAACGTTCTGGAAGAAATTGAAGAAAAAAAATTCAACCTACAGTATTTTTTTGTGATAATATGAGTGCCATCAAACTGGCCAAGAATCTAGTACACCATAGTAGGACAAAACATTTTGACATGAAGTATCATTTTATTCAATATTTGGTGCAAAAGAAGCAAGTGGAATTGAAATACATCAACACTCAAAAACAACTAGCATACATCTTCACTAAGACAGTCTCAAAGGCCCAGTTTTTGAATCTTAGAGATCTTACTGTGATCTCTCTCAGCATCAAGGGGGAGTATGTTGATAACTGATGTTGTGCAAAATTTACTGATAATGTCTATTTTATTTTTAGGTTGCAGGTGTTTATTAACTGCATGCTAATGAATGTGAAGAATAAAATAATTTGCAGAATTATACATCAATCTACAGCTGACTTTACGGAATGTAAAAATAATGCTTTTATTTCTATGCAATGTGATCTCTATATAAGTATGTAGCTGTGCAAGTCTAAGATCAATGGGAGATAAATAATCAAAGGTTTTCTTTTCCTATTTTGAATAAAATCTTCTCTCTTGTTTTATGTGTTGTTTTTCTTTATGTTATTTTAAATTAGGCTCTTTCATAATCTTCACTAGACCACAATTGAGTAATCTGCATTGATTTCCGATTTAGTAGCTCTTCATAAGAGGTTATGAAGTTCATTGTATATACACTTCCACTTTGTATTTTTTTTATTGTAAATATCAGACATATTTAAAAAAAACAGCAAAAAAACAATATTATACTACATTCTTGCACATGTGAGGCAACTAAGTTAGAATATCTATACTTCAAGGTAATCCCATTCAATTATAATGAAAAATCATGGAAAATATCAAAATTAAGCACAAGTAAAACATGAGAAAACCATTGTTTCCATTTAAAGGTCCCACATACCACAACATCAGATCCTGGCTCACAAATTCTAGGAATACATACAAGTCTTACCACGTGACCCTCAGAACCTATACATCATCAATAGAAAAAATTAAGCAATCTACAATGGATTAGCTAGAAAATAGGTCCGAGAATATGTTACAGACACTGGGAACTGAACACCATGTAATGTCCCTAAAAATAGTAAAAAATTAAAAAAATTCTCTTTACTGCAACAAAAGAAACCTAAATATAAATTATGTATTATAAATTAACTTCAGCATTGGAAGTTACATCGGTACTTTGTTTGCATCAATAAGAGTTTATCGTTTGCTAAGCAAGATGGTCTTACTAGTTTTAATTCCTTTGTTGCTACGGAAGCGATGCGGTAAGGTAGGTGATGTAACTCTAAGGCATGTTTGCAAATACTAGAATAATAATTAAAAACCTCCTTTTACAACTAAGATTTAGATACATGTTAAGATTTGTAAATTGTTTAAATGTTTTCCTTCAGGCAAGATGGACTGGTTGATGGTAGTTGTAACACATTGGGAGACTTTGATGTTGAACCACATACCACTAGAATAGCTTCCAAGAGGTAAGGGTGATTGAAGGGACTCCCTGACTTACTTAGAAATCTGCTAATGTATGGATTTGTCAATTGTTTTGCAGGTATGAGAATATTGTTACTTCCCTACATTACCCAAATCAATATTAAGGTTTGAGCTTTGTCAAGTGTAAGTGTGAAGACGTTTCTCAAAGATTTAAACGTTGGTATGCATGTAGTGGCAAACGAAGGGGCCTATTAACAAAATGCGAAAATGAACTATAGCACTGGCTCAAGTTTTGAAATGTACAAAAGGGTAGTTGCGGGTAATAAATGTTTGACAGCGAAATGGCAGCCAACTAGAGTAGGGGGTTTAAGCTCCATTCTTCGTTCCTGTATTTTGTTATTTTCATGTTTTGCCTTGGTGGAGAGGTTTTATTTGCTGCGATGAGTGTGGGGGTCCTCTCAACCTGAGCGGTGTTCATGGGAAGAGCACCCATTCGTCTAAGGTGCACTGCATGGGAGTGTAGCTACAATTCTCCATCAAGTAATGGTTTAACTCCATTCGTTGATATTTCCTTTAGCTGCTTTGTATATCAATACTTCATTTTAGTGTTAACCTGGGGTTGTTCTTAATGTCCCCTTGGTAGGTGGGCGTCGTGGAGAGTGCAACATTTGTTGTTGCAGGTGGCGAAACCCCTGGACTGGCAGTTCATGGTAAGTCAGGGTTTTAATGCCCATTCTCACCCTTCTTGTCAAAGCTATGGGAGAGAATGTTACTATTTAGAAGTTGGGTCTCGTGATGCCTTCGACTCACTATAATTTCTTTTGGAGCCTCCAGGTGGTCTCGCTTTGGCTGGACCAATGCGTGTAAAATGTATCTACTGATTTTTAGATGGTGGGGTTTCATTTTGTTATAATAGTGGTCTATTGACTGTACAAAAAATTTGTGGACATAGGTGTGGAAGCGGTATTTGAGTTCTGTACAATGGTTTTTTCTAATGGACTGTGGAAACCTATTTTATAAAATAAATGCTCTAAAGTAAGAAATGGATCTCTATCGAAATTGTTTGTACTATGCTTGTTTCGTAATAATGGATATTCGTTATTTTAATGTGAAGAGCCGGAGGGGAAATGTATGCAATTAGACCTCTGCATTTTCATTTTTACTCTAAGTTAGGTTAATGAAAAGTACCCTTGTTTCGGTTTATGTCTGTCTAGTAGATATTGTGAATAACTGATGCCCAGAATGGTTCTGTGTCTGCTTAGCATTGCTACTTTCTGAAGATCTTGGTGTGAAATCTGGATGTCTGTAATGCTTGGGCGAAATCGATGACATGACCTGCGTTCTTATAGTTTGATCTATAGTAGTTAGATATTTTGTAAAAGATACAGCAATGTTCGTCATTTTCGAGTTGGATTTGATTCTTGTTGAAAATGATTCTCATCAGGGTTTTGGGATTTGAAGAAAATACTTACCAGGGTTTTGAAACAAGAACGTTGAAACAGGAATGCCCCTATCTAAGTCTATGTGTTTAAAATTTCCGTTTCTGTGTTTTAAGGAAATGATGGAAAAGACCACGCTTCTGCAGTGTAATGATGTGGTAAAACGTTTGTTTGGATTGACTGGGCAGAAGTAAAAGTGGTGGTTAACTTTTAGTTTATAACTCTAAATATGCGTTTTCAAGGTTGATAAGCCCTCGAGGGTTTCGATACATGGTTCTTTACTGTTGGTATCTCTGGTCTTTGTTTTAAATCTAATCAAATAAAAAGAAGACAGAAATAAACCCTGCCCTTGGAAATGGTAAAACGATTTGACCCGAAACGTGTATGGTTGAAAAGAGTATAACCCTAGCTAAAAGTAATAACTCGAAATGAAGAACGAAAATCAAACTATAAAATTCAATCAACAATAAAGATTTGGTTGCTAAGTTTCTGTTGACATGAATGTCTAGCATAGGCTAGCTAGGTTAGACATGCTAGACCTTCATCTAGTTTTTAGATCAGGTTTCTGAGTTAAATAATGCTCTTGTAAAAAGGGGCTTTGCTCCTATAATAAAAACTTGAGAACCCATACCCAAAGGTCCTTGCTCTATGAGAAATTTAATACTAAACAGTTTAGGGAAAAAACAGTACTGTAATATCAAGTCTATCCTAAATGTCTAGCGTCTTTTATAACTTGAAATGGGAAAATTAATAATTTGTACTTGGTTGCCTTGGAACTTGATCCTCTTCTATAGAAGCTTGCACACTCAAACAATAATTAGTGCAGAAACTCTTGAGCTTAGCTGACCTGTTAGAATGATTCTTTAGCTGGATAACTTTGGGTATACCATGTTCCTCCCAACCATGACCCTTAGACCATTCCTGGTTCTAACTGGATCCCCACGAACTGGTTTGAACATGCAATAAGAGATAGAGGCCCTAGGTTCACTCCTATTTAGATCTGAAATTTTATGTGGGACTGCTTCCGTTCTTGGAGTAGAAAATTCTCTTTTATTACCACATGAGAATGATAATGAAAAGGATGATGATGATTCCCCAATCTTGGGATCTTCCCTCTTTAAATAGGGGAGTCTTGAAATATAATTGTTTGAATAATTATTTACTTTCTTTAAATTAAATTAATAAAAAGATATTATTTACTAAATATCTACTCCTTGTTGAACTAGGACTTTTTATTGTTTTAACTAAAAGTGATTTTAAATTAATCTTTACATAATAATAATTATAGTAGTTATATATCATACTTAATATTAATAACATTATTAATAATACATTTTACTAGTATGATAAGGTGGTAACTAGTCTATGCATAAACTCTATGCAATAGAAGATAAATAATAATTGCACTATTATTAATTCTTTTAATAATCATACTAACTTTGAGACCTTTATGCATGTCATTCATATAAGACTATTCTTTAGTCATTCTTATACTTAAATGATGGTAATTTCCTTTTAATCATTTATGGATCTTTTCACGATACTTCTTTTTAAAATTAAGGACAAGGTCCAACTCTTTGGATGGTCTTTTGGTAGACTTGGATAGGCACCTCTAGGACTCTCTCTTGCATGTTGGATTCCCTCGTTTAACATGGTAGTTCCCGCAGTACTTGATGATAGATAGAAAAAGATTCATTTAATCAATTTAAATAAATGTGATGGAAAATAGAAGTGTTATAGTTTGACGTAAAATCAACTCGAGCGGGCACAACCGGATCTCCCTAACTCAAGGTGATTCTAGAACAAATAATACAAACTACAAACAACTTTCCTAGATCCAATTAAGGATCAAGTAACTAGATGTCTTACCTTAAGTTGGCAATCCTTTCTCCTGGATGTTGATCCACGTCTCGTGGTCGTCTTATCTCAGCTGCAAGACCTGTCAAGACACATAGAACAATACAAACGAGCAAAGAGCATCTATGCAATAATAGATCTAAGTAAACAGTTAAGTAGGTAAATTACTCAATATCATCACACATAAACAATATTGGTGGAAATCATTTATATTACTATAATTTGGGAAAGTACATAGAAAAGAATAGACTACAACCAAGGCTTAACGTTGCAGTCCTTCTCCATCCAATGAAAATGCCATATCCTCCCAAGGAAGTGTGAGTCTCTCAATGGATGAGTAGAGATCTCTCAATAATGATTTCACCAGCATGTAGACACTATAGACTTTCTCCCTTTGGAGTGGGATAGAACTTCATTTATATAGGACTAAGTGGATAGGGTAGGTTGATATATGGTAGGAGATAGATAGGGGATCTTTCCAAGAGTTTAGGAACCGAGTGCCAACTCTCCCAAGAGGTCAAGGATAAGGATCCATGTCAACTACCTTAGAGAATGGGCTCGAAGAAGCTATTTTTTCCCATTAACTGACTTCATCGCACCTTGCAAGAGAGCAATATACGACGTCGCAGGTTGCATGAGTACGGCCTGCGACGACCTATCAAAACCTAGCATGAATGTAATGGTATCTCTTCCAAGCTAATGACTTAGCCAATGACACTTTAGGGATGTATACACTGAGTCTCTTGATGGTAATATTTTAGGTGTAACAGAATGCCCCCCAAATCATGAAGTTGTTGAAAAATTGGACAGGTGAAATGATTTGACAAAAGGAATGGCAAAAGACTTTTCGGATGAAGGACGCTACTGCAGTACAATTGACTCTGAACTCACAGTCTCATATGATGTACAACATGACTGCCGACCAATACAATGCAGATCCATGGTAGTAATGACCAACTCAACACAATCATGGCTACTAGACACAAGCATAGATCAATGATGAGATGATAACACAGCCACGACCAATATAAATGTGGATCCATGTGATATGAATCAATACAAACTCCATCGCAACCTGGGTAAAACATGACTCCCCAGGGTATTCAAGCTGAACCCGCAATGATACGAATCAATCCATGTGATTACAAAAGTCTTGACGTCGAACATGGTAGAAACCACTTGATTATTGGTCATTGATGTAAATCGTTAACAAGTGTGAGGGAAATCACCATTAATGTCAATGATCCCAAAGGTATCACAGTACATATCACCAAGTGTGAATAAATGAGCTGAAGTCGAACGCAAGATGAAATATTTCGATCAAGAGTTAATGTTGTAAACTCATGTCGAAAACGAGGTAACCTGCCTGTTAGCACGTGATTTTAGCAGCATGGATATGGAGATGGAATAAAGGGATAGCCCTAAAATTTCTTGATAAAAACCAGAAATTGGCCTTGTTTTCCATCGCTAGGTGCTAAAGGCATAAGAAAAATGAAAAGGGGGTTGAATGTGCTAGGAGGAGGCATATAATGGGGAAGAAATGCATTAACGTGCGACCAAAATGGCCCAACATGAGCCTAAGTCTATAGTCCAAAGGAAATAATATAAAGGGTAACCATCGCGCTGGATTCCACCATCGGATGCGCACAAGGAAGAGATCAATGGTCCTCGTCGATGGTTGCATGGATGAAGCACATGGGGAATAGTCATAAGAGTAGTTGCGACGGGGAATACCACTGAACAGATGGCAACTGGAAAAAACATTGTGAGGTTGATAGGCGGCAAGTGGTATTAGTTCAATAAGAATGCAATACCGCTAAGGCATAAAGGTAGATCTTTGGCCACGTGGACGGCTCGGGAAGGCAGAGTGATATCCTATGGTCGAGGTTAAGGGTCCCACCATGGTAAGTGCAATGTGACGAAGTAAACGGTATAGATTGGTCTTGGGAGGATCAACGGTCCTTGATGATCGTCGAATTGGGAAGTTGCGTGCCGGATAGAGGAATGTGTGGTTGTGACAAATGGGACCCATTCGATAGATGTTGACACTGGGGCCTCTCGCACGACATAAGGATAGTATTCGAAACCACTTAGGTGTATGCGACATTGTATTCATAGACATGGGGTACCAAATGAATGGTGTTGTTTAGCGCGGGAAGAATGATCTGACGGTCGACAGATAGGGGTTTTCAAATCAGCGGTTAAATTTGAGGCTGGATTTGATGCAGGAGATCAGCAGGTGAGAGATCAACAGCTGGGATCGAATGGAAGCTAATGGATAAGCCTAGAGGATAAGTGAACAAGTTTTATATATATAGCCATCGATGGGTAAAGGCGACAGTTTTATTTTCCCGGGGCCTGTCTGCTCTAGGCGGTTTCAGGTTGCGGATAGGTTGAAGAAGGAAGCACATTTTATCGCTTGGAAGGCCGATGAAGGGCCAATCTCCAGTAGGATTCAGGGTTTGGGTTTGTTTCGGGAGATAGGGTTTCCATCCGTGTGCAGAAATTCAGCTTCTGTTCGCGAGAATTAGCAGAAGCCTGGAGGCCCTACATATGTAGCCAGGTGTAGAAGGTTCTGGTGGTCCTGTATTTTCTTCGGCCCTGACCGAACGAGCTTGTTCTGTATTTGTCTCTCGAAGCCCCACAAATTTGAGTACGGGGGTCTCCCCAAAGATTTCGGTTGTTTCCCTGTTTTGTCAAAGTCCGCTTGAGAGTCGACGGACCTCCTTAACCACCCATTGTGGGTTTGGCCTCAACATTGAGGATAGCTCCCCTGCTTTGTTGTTCCTTCAAAGTAAATGTTGGTCCACCCAAAGTCGAATGTGGGTAAATCCCAAGACTCAGTATGGGATAGTTTCTGACCAAAGGTATCCACCCACAAGAGACAGGTTTCTCTGGTACTAGTGACTTCAGGCCTCGGCCCTAGATAGGGGAAGAGGACTGAGGCAAGTAGGCAGGGGAGACATCACTCCCAGCCATACGGTTGTGAAGGTGGGGTTCTCAAGGAATTATAAACATGCTAAGGAAGGGATCGAAAGCTAGTGGAGGCATCCATCTAGGAGAACATCTCCGGAGATCAATTTCGGTTTTCCTATCTAGCGGCCAGGTAGGGCAGTTACCGTGCTACTTTTTGCCTTCTTTGGTAAAAATGTTGGTAAATGTAAAGGGGACGGGGTGATAGGTGATAGAGGTGCAAGATGGAGGAAGGCCACTTGTGCAGACTGTCGAGTGGCCTAACTGGTTGCAAGGATGATGTGACCAATGTCTTTCGGCATATGGGGGAGAAATGAGGTGAAATGTTGTGGCGTAGACAAGGCCAGAGGGATAATCGGCTTAAAGGAATCTTGTTTGCTGCCACAATGATTTTTGATGCAATGGAGGCCACTTCAGCGTCATCATATGCTCCGCCTTCTATCTGGAGATCGTTACCAAGCATGTTTTCAGTCGGCTCAGACCTTGGCATCATTTCTACTTGATTAAGATGTTCGATCAAGTTATCATGGCGATTATGGCTGCATGTAGCAATTGTCATTATCATAGCAGTTATGGATATGGTTTTTCGTCCACTATACGAGATCAGTATATAGAGAGGACGGTACACCTGGTAGCATGGGGCATCTTTCAGTTGGGATTGGATCATGGAGAAACAGCAAGAGTCTGGAGTGGTGTTCATGCCCGAACAGTCGTGGTCTGAGGTGGAGGAAGAACCTACTCCTTTGTCTCTTATGATGTTTGACCATGTGGAATAAATCTCTGCTAGTGAGGGTGAGGAGCCAGAAAAGCGACAAGTGTCCAAAAGGGTTCGGCGTCCGAGAAAAGAGGAGATTCCCGAAGAAGAGGGGGACGTCTAGCAAGACTTGGAGAGCGTCCTTGATCTCATCCTCCCTACTGAGGAAGTGCCACCTCCTCTACCAGCTGGTGAAGTGCAGGAGGACAACTCTCTGAAGGTAGAAGATTTCTTTGATTCGCAAGGTCTTTTGAAGACTTCGGAGTAAGGTGGCGCCCTGTTCATAATATTTTTGTTTCCCATATTTGTCAATCTGTTTGAACTTTACACATATGTAATATTCCCAATTTGGGGATGTCAAGGTGGCAGCGTGATTTTGTTTATTTCCTAGGGAGTGATTTAAGGCCAAAGAGCCTATAAAACCTTTGTAATAGAATAATTAATGGTTGGAAAATCATTCGGCTAAGGCCTGTGGGGCGAGCCTGGTTTTGAGAATTTCATAGTAATACGATGTCCAGTTCCTATGGTAGACTGTTTTGCAGAGATTCCTGTGTCGTTCTAACTTGTATTCAATTTTTTCCTTCTTCTCAATGTGCCTGTGTTTCCTGTTATGCCTTTACATTATGTTTTTCAGTTCATGTCTGAGACTAGTATATAATAGTTTGGAATTCTTGGAAACTCGCTCCAGCTATTATCTCAGTTATTCACAAAATATTTCTACTAAATTTGATATTGAATTCATCTTTGTTGGATGCTCATATCAATGGACTGTTCTTGTTTTCTTCTTTTACCACCAAAAAATATCTTTAAGACGGCAAGCGAGTGGCTACCTTGCCTCTATTAGAGTAGTCTACACTATGGCATTGTTATGTGATTTATGTGTAATACCTTGACTCCATCGCCCAATTATTTTTTCCTTGTGATTATCCCTCCAACATTTTCGCATAATTTGACCCATCAGAAATCGGACCTTCTGTGTATGTTTTAATTGGATATTTTTGAGTAAGGAAGGCCGGTTTGTTTGTTCACTGTTGATGCCTTTGAATATTTCCAATCTTTTAGATATTTGTAGAGAGAGCCCTCTATGACTATGTTGGGTCAATAGCATTAGTCCAAATTTGGTTAGTGGTTACCCTGATTTTCCCTCTCCTACAGTCCAGGGGTTACGATTTGGGTGATAACAAATTGGCGATGTTGTCGTTGAAGCGATTGTCCCATCTTCCCTAGGAGAATGACAAAGGTTTCAAATCTGATTGTTGATGGTGGATAGCATTCAGGCATCAGAAGGGTTGCACATCATCCACCTGGCGACTCCACTCATTTATTCCAGGTTCAATCTACAGACTCCACTGGAGAACGAACCCAGCTGCCTTAGACATGGAAGAATTAAGTTCCAGGTATCAAAGTATCAATATCTTCAAAGAAGCCCTATTCTTCTATGTTGGCATCCTTTTACCTTTATGTATATATATAAAAATATTCATGTCTCACCAGAGAGCTCTAGGTCATGAGAGAGCCTCCTTTGTATATCCTTCACTTGAATTCAAAAATGTACATTCTCCTTTTACTCCTAGATTTGATCTCATCCTTTCATTTGAACCCTATATAAACCATAAACGGCCTCATGAATTCTCCGAGGGTAAGGCCAATGATACCCTCCTTGAATATATTCCTTTGCCTTCCAGAGCCTAGCTAAGATACATCCCTCTGAATTTACCCCTTGTCATTCATGATTTCCCTCCAGGCTACCATAAACACCTCCCTGTCTTTGACGGAGAATCTGAGATGCTTACTGCATAGAAACATGTTCAAGGCTTTGAGCATTTTCTAGATCTTTTTGAGATAGAACACGATGATATCTGTATGAGGGATTTTGCAAAATCCCTCCCAGGAAATGTGAAGAGATGGTCTAGGCATTTGCAGCGTGATTCTATTGATACATGGGGAGCATTATCTGAGTTTTTTCTGGGGTTTTGGGGCAAGACAAGGTCATGGGATCTGGTTCTTTCAGAGTTTCATTCCATAAGAAGGCAAAAGGAGGAGACCCTGTCTTGATTTAACATAAGGTTTTCCATTTTCTATTATAATATGCCGATGGAAATTCAACCCTCAAAGAATGCTGCAAAAGTACACTATGCAAACGTTTTTCCTCTTGATTTAGCTCTTCATCTTTCGAAGAGAAGGTATTCTGACATACAACATATGTTCATTGATGCAATAGAGGTGGAATAAAATATGAGGATGTCTGGGAGGATGTCCAACTAGGATCACGATGAAAGGATTAAAGGAGAACTAAGGTTCGAAGAAGGATATGAGCAAAGGGAATTTCCCTTATGGCCCAATTTTTCCCAGAATGAGCAGAGAATCGATCGACTCAAAGATGTACCTGAAGAAGGTGACTCTATTTTGTTTCATGTAAATTTCAATTATTCTACTGAGGCTCCTGTTGATGATGGTCGTACTGAAGGTTTTAGTTTGCCGAAGTATGATGAATATGGAGAAGACCATTTGGAGAAATTCATCAGGTTCTTCAAAGTTGAGGATAAAGATGAATCTTTGAGTAGACAATTTCACCACTCAAAAAGTCCGGCCAGAGGAGCAAACCCTGTCACGGGTCTTGGGCCCACCATTGAGATTCATCAGAATAGCGATTCTCAACAGTCAGAGAAAGCACTTCAGATCAGAGCTGAAAGGGAGTACAGAGTCCTTTAAGAGGAATACAGAACCCTCGAGGAAGAATATATGACCCTTGAAAAAAAATACAGGGTTCTCAAAGAAAGTCTTGGGTACGGCGAATACCTTAGACAAGTTGACCAGATAGCTGAAAGGTTGGAGGGTGACCAGGGTGGCTCGCATGATTCTCATACAGAATCCATCTCCTCGACCAAAGATGATTATAGACTCTTTGAAGAAGTATTTGGGCTTAGCCAATATCTCCGGCTAGCCGACCAAATGATTAAGGCGTTTGAAGGAAACCAAGCTGAGCAAGTGGATTTTCACGCAGGTCTTTCAAGATCGGAGTCTAGTCTTCAGGAAGAATGGCCTTTCCCAGACCCTTTCAAGGGACAGGACAGACTTTCCCTTGAGGTCCCAAAGCAGAACCGGGTTTTCAACCCAGGGATCATGAACAGCCTGAAGAGAAAGTTTTCCAGAGTTATTTTTTTCAATCTTACCGAGCCACGTGGGGGTTTCGACATGAATGAGTTTCATATTTTGATGGAGGTTTATCAGAGGTATGCAACCTTGGGAACTAACCGTAGAACCGAGGGAGTTAAACGACATCGGTACGGCTTTTCTAAAAGGAAGTATGCTATGCTGCAAGAGGTATGTGGAGTGTATCATATTTTTTATGATCTAGTAGCAGAATATATGGAAGATTTCTATAGTAGGCATAAGGGTTTTGGTTTCACTTAAAGAGTCCTCGTCCGTCATCGTTGCCTCAAGCCATGGACCTTCGTTGTTCTGTAGTCGGTCGAGCAGGATGAGAAGACCCACCTGGGATGTCAGTTGCTGGACTGGTTACACTGGCACTTTTGCTTTACTTAGGGCTACAGCATCACAAGTAGAGTAGTCTATATATAAATAAGCCTCAAGTTTTTGGCATTTCAAACTTCAGTAGTAATTTCCAGATTGCAACAATTTTCATTTCGTTTTAAGAATGTACAGCTTCATTTTTGTTCTTGATTTTAAGGAGTTTCCCGTCTGCCGTAGGACAGAGCATTTGCCTGAGTTTTAGGTCACTACAGGATACGCCGCATAGCCAAATCCCCATGAGTTTTGCCATGAAAACTTTCAAGCAAACCCTCCCAAGTAGTCTACCGGGAAAATTCTCTTGGAAGATCCACCCAATGGATCAGGCACCCAGTCTATGAGGTTCTTTGCTACCTCGCAAGGACGATAGCATCTCCAGTTGGAGCCACTTGTTAGCACCTGATTTTTGCACCGTGGATATGGAAGCGGAATAAAGGGATAGCCCTAAATTTCTTGATAAAAACCAAAAATTGCCCTTGTTTTCCATAGCCAGGTGCTAAAGGCATAAGAAAAATGAAAAGGGGGTTGAATGTGCTAAGAGGAGGCATATAATGGAAAATAAATGCATTAAAGTGTGACCAAAATGGCAAAAAATGAGCCTAAGTCTATAGTCCGAAGGAAATAATATAAAGGGTAGACACCACGCCAGTTTCCACCGTCGGATGCATGCAAGGGAGATATCAACGGTCTTCATCGATGGTCGCATGGATGAAGCACACGGGGAATAGTCATAAGAGTGGTTGCGACGGGGAATACCACTAGCTAGATGGCAGCTAGAGAAAGTGTCGCGAGGTCGATAGGTGGTAAGCGGTATCGATTTAATAAGCATGTGATACTGCCAAAACATAAAGGTAGATATTTGGCCACGTGGACAGCTCGGGAAGGCAGAGTGATATCCTACAGTCGAGGTTACGGGTCCCACCATGGTAAGTTCAATGTGACGAAGTAAACGGTGTATATTGGTCTTGGGAGGATGGACGGTCCTTGATGATAGTCGCATCGGGAAGTTGCATGCCGGATAGAGGAAAGAGTGGTTGCGACAAATGGGACCCATTCGACAGATGTCGACACTGGGGCCTGTCGCACGACGGAAGGATGGGATTGGAAACCACTTCGGTGTATGCGACATTGTTTTAATAGACATGGGGTACCAAATGAACAGTGCTAATCAGCACAGGAAGAATGATCCGACAGTCGATAGATAGGGGTTGTCAAATCAACGGTTAAAGTGGAGGTTGGATTTGATGGAGGAGATCAGCACATCAGAGATCAATGGCTGGGATCGATATGCATCTAATGGATAATCCCATAGGATAAGTGAACAAGTTTTTTATATATAGCCATCGATGGGTAAAGGCAACATTTTTATTTTCTTGGGGCCTGTCTGCTCCGAGCGGCTTCAGATTGCGATTAGGTCGAAGAAGGAAACGCATTTTGTCGCATGGAAGGCCGACGAAAGGCCAGTCTCTGGCAGGATTCAGGGTTTGGGGTTGTTCCAGGAGATAGGGTTTCCGTCCTGGTGCAGAAATTCAGCTTCTGGTCGCCAGAATCAGCAGAAGCCTGGAGGCCCTATAGACGTAGCCAGGCGCGGAAGGTTCCGATGGTCTTGTATTTTGTTTGGCCCTGACCGGACCAACTATTTGAGTATGAGGGTCTCCCCAAAGATGTTGGTCATTGTCATGTTTCATCAAATTCCTCCTGAGAGTCGGCAGACCTCCTTAATCGCTCGTTGTGGGTTGGACTCAACATTAAGGACAACTCCCCTGCTCTATTGGTCATTCAAAGTAAATGTTGGTCTTCCTGAAGTCAAATGTGGGTCAATACCAAGCCTTAGTATGGGATATTTTCTAACCAAAGGTATCCACCCACAAGAGATAGGTTTCTCCAGTACTAGTGACTTCAGGCCTTGACCCCAGATGGGGGAAGAGGACTAAGGCAAGTAGGCGGGGGAGACATCACTCCCAGCCATATGGGTGCGAAGGTGGGGTTCTCAAAAAATTATAAACATGCTAAGGAAGGGCTCAAAATTTAGTGGAGGCAGCTGGCCAGGATAACATCTCCGGAGATCAATTTTGGTTTTCCTATCTAGCGGCCAACTAGGGCAATTACCGTGCTACTTTTTTCCTTCTTTTGTAAAAATGTTGGTAAATGTAAGGGGGCTAGGGAGACATGTGATAGAGGTGCAAGTTGGAGGAAGGTAACTTGTTCAGACTGTCGGGTGGACTAAGTCGCTGCGACGACGATGTGACCCACGTATTTCAGGGTATGGGGGAGAGATGAGGTGAAATGTTGTGACGTAGACAACGCCATAAGGATAATAGGATTAAAGGCATCTTTTATGCTGCCACAATGATTGTCAATGCGATGGAGGCCACCTCAACGTCATCATATGCTTCGCCGTCTATCTGGAGATCATTACCAAGCATGTTTTAGGTTGGCTCAGACCTTGGGCATCATTGCTACTTGATTAAGAGGTCTGATCAAGTTATCTTGGCGATTATGGTTGCATGTAGCCACTGTCATTATCACAGTAGTTATGGATATGTTTTTTTGTCCACTGTACGAGATCGGTATATAGAGAGGACGGTACACCTAGAAGCATGGGGCATCTTTCAGTTGGGATTGGATCATGGAGAAAGAGTAAGAGTCCAGAGTGGTGTCATGCTCGAATAGGTGTGGTCTGAGGTGGAGGAAGAACCTGCTCCTTTGTCTGTTATGATGTTCGACCATGTGGAATCGAGCTCTGCTAGTGAGGGTGAGGAGTCAGAAAAGTGGCAAGTGTCCAAAAGGGTTCGGCGTCTGAGAAAAGAGGAGATTCCTGAGGAAGAGGGGGACAACCAGCAAGACATGTAGAGATTCCATGATCTCTTGCTCCCTACTGAGGAAGTGGCATCTCCTCCACTAATTGGCGAAGCGCAGGAGTACACCTCTCTAAAGGTAGAAGACTTCTTTGATTCGCAAGGCTGTTTGAAGACTTCGGAGTAAGGTGGCCCCATGTTCATAATATTTTTGTTTCCCATCTTTGTCAATCAGTTTGAGCTTGACACGTATGTAATATTCCCAACTTGGGGCTGTCAAGGTGGCAGAAGGATTTTGTTTATTTCCTAAGGACCGATTTAAGACCAAAGAGCCTATAAAATATTTGTAATAGAATAATAAAGGGTTGGAAAATCATTCAGCTAAGGCCTGAGGGGCGAGCTTGGTTTTGATAATTTCATAGTAATACAATGTGCAATGCCTATGGTAGACTGTTTTGCAGAGATTCCTATGTCATTCTAACTTGTAGTCAGTTTTTTCCTTCTTCTCAATGTGCACATGTTTCCTATTATGCCTTTACATTATGTTTTTCATTTCATGTCTGAGATCAGTATATAATAGTTTGGAATTCTTGGAAACTCGCTCCGGCTATTATCTCAAGTATTCACAAAATATTTATACTAAAGTTTATATTGAATTCATCTTTGTTGGATGCTCATATGAATGGACTATTCTTGTTTTCTTCTTTTACCACCAGAAAATATCTTTACGACGGCAAGCGAGTGGGTACCTTGCCTCTGTTAGAGTAGTCTACACTATGGCATTGTTATATGATTTATGTGTAATACCTTGACTCCATCACCCAATTGTTTTTTCCTTGTGATTATCCCTCCAACATTTTCGCATAATTCGACCCATCAGAAATCTAACCTTCTGTGTATGTTTTAATTGGATATTTTTGAGTAAGGAAGGCTGGTCTCTTTGTCCACTTTTGACGCCTTTGAATATTTCCAGTCATTCAGAGATTTGTAGAGAGAGCCCTCTCTGACAATGTTGGGTCAATAGCATTAATCCAAAGTTGGTTAGTGGCTACCCTGACTTTCCCTCTCCCACAATCCAAAGGGTACGATTTGGGTGTTAACACTGCCATTGAGTCATGCAGGGCCAAGGTACTTGGTTGGTTTCTAGATTCAATCCTCGGATGATGTGTTGAAGTCAATAAGGATGAATCCGTCAAAGGAGGGCCATGATGTATCCCCTATCATCGACACGAAACACGACAAAGGATGTGTAGAGCTGATCGGATGGTACAGTAACATGCAAGACTGAATCAGAATAGACCGACATGGTAGAAGGTGTACTAACTGCAGATAATGTATGGTGAGAGTATTCTTAACATGGGCATGGCATGACTTGGCAGTATTGACATGATGAGTATGACACCAACTTATTAATGAAACTGATGAGGGAAGCATTCTTTGAATGACTTAAAGGAGTAACTATACTCATGAAGTAAGTAGGACTCAAAGACAAACGGATGACCCAAGTACAGTATGCAAATGCAAATGAGTTCCATGTTCAAGAACGACTAGGTACTACCACAGATAAAGGTGTAATACAAAAGCTTTCCTTTTTCCCCATCATGAATGATGAGTGCCTCATGTGTTTTTTACAAGCTTGATGAGGGTAACCAGATGCTCGGTATAGCTCATCTCATAGATGAGTCCAATCCCAAATGTTTTCCGAACCTGGGATAGGAGGGGTTCATCCCAAGGCAGGCCCTTCAGTGTGAAAATTTAACAAGTCCATAGAAGGTAAACTCAGTCGTCATTTCATGTTTAGAGAGTCTGAAAAGAACTAGAGAAGACTCCAACGGTCCTTTTTCATAAAAGTTAGCCACATCATCCAAAAAAGGGTAAAACAATGCGGGAGAAGACTCTTCCAGTCATGATTGGCTGGAGTATACCTTTTTCATAAGTAGTGCCACATAGTCCAAAAAAGGGGTAAACTATCACCAGGAAGACAACCATTCAAATTCTTTAAAAAGCGTGAACACGAAAATTTTTCTTGGCAATCTTTTCATATTTAGGGAGTCTGAAAAGATCTTAAAAAGGACTCCATAAACAACTTTGTCATGGTTGATAACCGAATACGAAAAAGGAAAAATTAAAATCGACACAGTTCCTTTTTCGTAAATAGTCTATCGAGGCCAGATAGAGTGATAAACCTATACTCGTTAGACACACCTTTTTACTCAAATTTTTAACAAGCACGATAATGGTATCAAAATCAATCGCAACCTTTTTCATATTTGAACCAGAGCACGAAAAAGTGAAAAGTAAACTCAAACCACTTTTCATGTTTTTAACCAGAGCACAAAAAAAGTGAAAACTAAGCTCAAATACCATCTTACTGTTTTTAACGAGCTCGAAGATAGGTTGGAAGAATGCTCGTGATGTCTACTTTATTTTTTAAAAGCTTGTAACAGAAAAATGAACTTTGCTTCGGGATAATGCCCATTAGCAGGTTTCTTCCCAACATGATGACTAGAGGTTGGAAAGTTTGCCCCCAGCACAAGAGACTGACGGCTTACTTCTAGTATGACTTCTAGAGTTATTGTTTCATTTTTTAGCAAGCTCGAAACCCAAAAGAAAGTATGCTCGAAAAGTATTCCCATTGGTGGATTACTTCCCAACATGGTATCAAGGTTGATACATACCCCCAGCATGATTGCTAGAAGTAAGTGACTTACCTCCAACATGATGTGGAGAGGCGATCGAGTTGACTTCAACGTAACTTCCAGAGGTTGAAGACATCCCCCCAAGCTTCTTTGCTTTCACCTAACACATAGGCGAATGAAAAGAAGGTTCAGGTACTAAGTCTACGAGAAGACTCGACCCAAAGGGAAAGGAGCTGTTTCATTTTTTAATGAGCTTGACAAAGGAAAAGAACTCTACTCATGACCTATTTCATCTTTTTAAAGAGCTTGAAGCCAAAGGAAAACTGTGCTGAAACTACTGGTTTCATTTTTTAATGAGCTTGAATCCAAAGGTAAACTTTGCTAACGGTTAAGGCCCATTGACGGGTTCTTTCCCAACATGATGACCAGAGGTTGGTAAATTCCCTCAGCATGATTCCTAGTGACACGACATATGACATGTCCTCCAAGCTTCTTTTCGTCAAAAAATGTTGCTTGTTAACCCAACTACCAACCTGGCTACTAATATGAAAAATGTTCACCAAGGGGGGGAAACGAGAATCAGATGAAAAGAATGTTCAAGTAATCTAACTCTAGCGAGAGACTCAAACTAATGGGAAGAAGATCTATTTCATTTTTACACAAGCTTGAAATATACAATAACTATGCTTGGAAAATGCATTTCATGTTTATGCAAGCTTAAAACCAAAAGGGAAACTTTGCTTGAGGGTTGGTTTCATTTTTATGCAAGCTTGAAACCAAAGGTAAAAGGTGCTTATAAGGGTCTATTTCAATTTTTAACAAGCTTAAAATAGAATAAAACTATGCTTGTACCCCCCATCCTTAGGGGGAAGAAACCACTAAAGCATATGGAACATTTAGGGAAGTATGATGACTAGGAGTCATGCAATAAGTGGGTTTCATGAAGGAAAGTTGGTCAATGGTCACAATCCTCCCATTGGAGGGAAAATACATCACTCGAAAGAGTGTGGACACTACGGCTTTCATAGCATAGACATAATCATGTCCAAGGAGCAGATTGAAATCTAAAGGACCTTGGACAACCATGACATCAACATAAACAGTTTTACCTCTCAACGTGATAGGTAACTGTACAAGAATCCCTAAAGGTCTGGTAGGCCTTCTATTAAAAGCCAAAATATGGCCAGTAACCGGCACAAGCTGAGGAGACCCTATAGCTTTCAAATCATTTAATACTGTTATGATAAATGGGAGAGGGTGGCCTCTCCATTTAATGCTTTTATGGTTTATACATCCGAATTTAGACCATATGCCCCCTAAAATTCGGATCAAGATGACAACGACTCGATCACTTCACTTTCAGAAGAAAGAGTGGGATCAATTACAGATGAAAGTAAATTGATCAATTGGTCAACCGATGGGGGGTTGAGGGACAACTTACTATCACTTGTTGGAAGCACCTTTTGAAGACTAGTAACATCTTCCAACAACTGTGAAGCTCCATCCATGCTTGGACAAAAGAAAGTACGCTGCATACCCTTGCATATCAAACAGGGATATAGGACTTTAGCCTTTCGACCCTTCACCAACGGGTCACTGATCGAGGGAGTGCCATCAACATGATGGTCAGAGGTTGATGATATAAGTGGTTTGGGGTTTTTAGACCACACTTCTGACATACAGGAAAGACTAGGACAATCCTTGAGAAGGTGATCACCCTTGCAAAGTTTGCAAGGGAACTTGGGCTTACGAGGTGTTCTCATAGAATGAGTGCCATCAGAGGTAGATGGTTGACACTCGGTTTCTTTCTTATCCTTCTTCTTCTTTATCTTCCTTTTCTTCTTCTTCTTCTTCTCTACCTTCTTACTAGCATCAGAGTTTTCAGTAGGAGAAGAGGAAAAGACGGAAGCCGATTAAACTTTCAATGAAGAAGGAAAAGGGTCACCATGAGATTGATGCTCATGTGATGAAGGATCTAGGTTCAACACAATTGGTGCACTTGGTGTAACCGGATTGGAGAATAACCATACTGGTTTTCCTATCATCAATCCAGGAAGATTCAACGTAGCCATAAAGGGAGGACCAACAGTTCCACAAGGGGGGATAACAAATGGCATACCCTAGAAAGGGGCCTCTTGGTTGGAAATCCCAGAAGGAGCTTGGGTGCATGGAGATGGATCCATGGAGAAGACCAAGTGATGTGGATGAATTCTTGCTAAAAAGAACTAAAAAACCCTCAGGAAACTGAGTGTACAAAAGGGGAGCTAGAAGAAAAAGAGGCACACAGGCCAAAAAGCAATCTCAAAAACTTTACTGTAACCAATGCCATAGCAAGTGAGCTACAACAAAGAGGCCAGAAATCCAAAAAGCAGCACTAAGAAAATAAAAGACCCTCTACAAGGTATAAGAGCAAGCAATCATCCTATCTAAGATCCGGGGACCTCAACAGATCATATCCTCCGCAACGTGATGAAATCCAAGTCAGATAGTACGAAGTGAGAGACCAGTATGTCTGAAAGGATATCCCTCTACCGAAAGGGATCCCGGTTAAAAGGGCCCTAGAAGGATGGTCACTAGGATACCTCATTCATGACATGCCCGAGAAGGATACTGGAGCTTCTACCTTTTGTCCCTCATACAACCAGTATGGTGGTCGGAAAATACAAGGAAGACCATGGATAGATGTCCTTAGGCGCTAAGCGGAGTGCGATATTCCACAAAGTCCGTCCGGAACCTTTCCTCACTGCTTACCCCCATGGAACAGGAGGCCTTCTCAACAAACTGGTTGATGACCGTGTTAATAAGTACAAGAGGATTTTAGCACCCTAAGAGAAAAAAACTATGTCTCATATGTAAAATTACAAGGGGGGATTATTTGGATTCCTATCCCCAGTGTCCTACCTAACTACAAGATTGTTTTTACCCTCAAGTGAGCTAAAATGTGTGTTGAGTTAGGGAGATAAATTTTAATGGTTGTTGTATTACTCAATCGGGTGATGGAAGTGCAACTCGATGGTGTGAATACCTGACCCAATCCACGCATGTAAAATGAATCAATGCAACTTTTTCTTTCAATGAATTTCTAGCTATGGGAGAGAGAGAGTTATTTTCCGTTCCCAATTGCACAACCCAATGCAAATGCAGTTTTATCTTTTGTAATGAATGATAACCAATCATGTACAACGATATGCAAACTATCCTAAAGTGACAAAAACAAATCTTCTTATGAACAACAAACGCAATAATTCTAATTTGTTTCCTATCTTTTTACACTTGAAAAAGACACATATAAGCTAGAGAAAGAAGGATTCCACAAACATTTCCAATCAAATGCAAGACAAAGAAAAGCACTTAATAATCATGTCTAACTAAAATGTACACAAAACTAAAACAAGCCTTTTCTTCTTCCTATAAATGTAATACCAAAAATGCCAAATGATCAAATTAAAGCAAGAAGAATACTTATGTTTTCCAATTTCATGAATATAGCAAAAGAGTGACAAAATCAAGCTTTTATTTGAACTAAAGTGGAGACAAAGAATCAATCTTTTCCAATAATCATTAGATAGCTTAGCATGTAAAGGAAACAAGATGCATAACCCAAGAAAAAGAGGCTCAAAAAGACATGGACATCCCACACTCTTCAAGTCTTTAAAACAAGCCAATCACGCCAAACCAAAAATGATCTCAAAACCTTAAGATGGGTCAAAACGGCTAAAGGATGCATGATTCATGGATAATGGATATTGGTTATTTTAGTGTGAAGAGCTGAAGGGGAAATGTATTCAATTAGAACTCTGCGTTTTCATTTTTACTCTAAGTTAGGTTAATGAAAACTCTTGTTTCGATTTATGTCTATCTGGTAGAGATTGTGAATAACTGATGCCCAGGATAGTTCTACGTATGCTTAGCATTGCTACTATATGAAGATCTTCGTGTAAAATCTAGATGTCTATAATGCTTGAGGGAAATCGATGACATGACCTGCGGTCTTTTAGTTTTGTCTACAGTAGTTAGATCTTTTATAAAAGATACAGTAATGTTCGTCATTTTCGAGTTGGATTTGATTCTTGTTGAAAATGATTCTCGTCGGGGTTTTGGGATTTGAATAAAATACTTACCAAGGTTTTGAAACAAGAACGTTGAAACAGGAACACCCCTATCTAAGTCTGTGTGTTTAAAATTTGTGTTTCTGTGTTTTAAGGAAATGATGGAAAATACCACGCTTCTGCAGTGTAATGATGTGGTAAAATGTTTGTTTGGATTGACTAGGCAAAAGTAAAAGTGGTGGTTAACTTTTAGTTTATAACTCTAAATCTGCGCTTTCAAGGTTGATAAGCCCTCGGGGGTTTCGATACATGGTTCTTTACTGTTGGTATCTATGATCTTTGTTTTAAATCTAAGCAAATAAAAGGAAAACATAAATAAACCCTGCCCTTGGAAATGGTAAAACGATTTGAGCAGACACGTGTATGGTTGAAAAGAGTATAACCCTAGCTAAAGGTAATAACTCGAGCTTAAAAATGAAAAGCACACTATAAAATTCAATGAACAATAAATATTTGGTTCCTAAGTTTCTGTTGACATGAATGTCTAGCACATGCTAGCTAGGTTAGACCTGCTAGACCTTCATCTGGTTTTTAGATCGAGTTTTTGAGTTAAATAAAGTTATGGTAAAAAGGGGCTTTGCTCCTATAATAAAAACCCGAGAGCCCATACCCAAAGATCCTTCTCTATCAGAAATTTAATACTAAACAGGTTAGGGAAAAACAGTATTGTAATATCAAGTCTATCACGAATGCCTAGCTTCTTTTATAACTTGAAATGGGAAAATTAATAATTTCTACCTGGTTTTCTTGGAACTTGATCATCTTCTGTAGAAGCCTTCACACTCAAACAATAATTAGTGTAGAAAATCTTGAGCTTAGCTGACCTGTTAGAATGATTCTTTAGCTGGATAACTTTGGGGCTACCATGTTCCTCCCAACCATGACCCTTAGACCATTCCTGGTTCTAACTGAATCCCCCCGAGCTGGTTCCAATATGCAATAAGAGATAGAGGCCCTAGGTTCACTGTTGTTCAGATCTGAAATTTTATGCGGGACTGCTTCCATTCTTGGAGTAGAAAATTCTTTTTTATTACCACATGAGAATGATAATGAAAAGGATGATGATGATTCCCCAGTCTTGGGATCTTCCCTATTAAATAGGGGAGTCTTGAAATATAGTTGTTTGAATAATTATTTAGTTTCTTTAAATTAAATTAATGAAAATATATTATTTACTAGATATCTAGTCCTTGTTGAACTAGGACTTTTTATTGTTTTAACTAGAAGTGATTTTAAATTAATCTTTACATAATAATAATTATAGTAGTTATATATCATACTTAATATTAATAACATTATTAATAATACATTTTACTAGTATGATAAGGTGGTAACCATTCTATGCATAAACTCTATGCAATATAAGATAAATAATAATTACACTATTATTAATACTTTTAATAATCATACTAACTTTGAGACCTTTATGCATGTCATTCATATAAGACTATTCTTTAGTCATTAGTGCGTATGCGCTAAAACACGCGCACATGCCCCTGCATAATGTTTACACCATTAATTCACCAACTTTTACCCCATTTAATGCCAAACATTCAATGCTTCATGAATATTTGCATACGTTGGGACTATACTTCAAAAGTGGATAAATGAATGGCTAAAGAGAGGGGCTTCAAGGCTTCTAGGGATTTAAGGGTTTAGGACTTAAGGTTTAAGGTCTTAGGTATTTGGAATTTAAGGATTATGGGTTAGGTTGTTTAGGATTTAGCGTTGTGGGATTACAGGTTGAATGGTTCAATGGTTTAGGGGTTAAGGGATGTAGTGCTTTAGGGAGAGTGAGAGGTAGAGAGAGAGAGAGAGGAGGGTGAGAAAGAGAGAGATAGAGAGATGGGATATGGGAGAGATAGAGAGAAAGAGATCATGGGGTTAAGGGGGGAGCAGTAGCATCCCATGTCATACCTGCATGGGTCGTTCCTGGTGCATCGCCACATGGGATTTGAAATGTAAGTGTGCTTAGAGGGTGAAAGAAGAGGATTGAGACCTAAATGAATGTTTCGTAGCTCATGAACTACGATATCAGGATGAAATGATTTGGGCCATGGGCCCTAAATCATTTGGATATGGATGTTTTTCACACCAAATATGGCCCATAGGGCCTCAAACATAGCCGAGTAAGGAGATAATTAAAAAAAAACCCTCTCGTAAGTCCAACTTTCAATAAAAAGTGTAAGGGGCCCATGGATTTTCCCTAGGGGATGTTGTGGTCACAACAATGGGATACATGATCCATGATTAGGTTTTGTAAACTGAAACAAGGGATTTAATCCTTAAATGAACCTCTCAACCTCAAGTGCCATGAACAAAACCTAAAATCCACAACATCAGCCCTCTATAAGGTGTCTTTGGCATCAAATTTGAATGCAAGTGTTATTACAATGTCTTGGGAATCATGTACAAGTATTAAACAAGATCCTTTATCAATAATCTTTTCTTCTTAGGCATACGGACACCATTACTTGTCCGATATAGATTTTCATTAACATGCTTTATGCATTGTGGATTGTTCTTGGGCCCTTAACCCTAGTATTGATAGGAAAAAAATAGCCTCAATCCCTTGGCCATGGTTTATGGCTCAGGGAAATAAAAATATTAGACCCTAAACATATTTTGTCAAGTTCAAATGCAATGAATGCATCCTCATACTACCATGAAATACCATGGTTGCAAATCCTTGAACATCATCAAAGAATGAAAACAGTTTCCTCGAGATCTTATTAAAGCATATTGAGCTCAATTGAATTCCACTTGAGCCTTAATTGAAACTTCTTGACCTCAAGTGTCGCCAAAAAAACATAGAAGCCATGACACTATCCCTATACAAGGAGTCTTTTGCATATGAATTGAATATTGCTTCCATTATGATGTCTTGGGTTGCAAGGATTTATCTTGGCTCCTTAACCATGGTTAGTTGAGGGAAACAAGAGCCTCAAACACTAACTCTTGCTTCTTAGGTACAAACACCATTAATGAGTCCCTGGAACACCACATATGACATCTATATGGTATTAGTCAACTTCAAGTGTGTTATGTGTGCCATGACTAGGTTAGATTTGAACCAAAAATGGGTTTCAAGGTTTGAACAAGGTATAGGGACAACAACCAACTCCTCATGCCTTAAATGAAGCTTCTTACGATCAAGCACCATGAACAACACCTACAACTCAAGAAGATTCTTAGGATATGATGTTGAATGCATCTTCAAACTACCACACATAACCCTTGTTGTGTATCTCTAGCAAATTTAGAGGGATACATATATCATGATTAAGCTACATCGCATGCCTTAAACAAGATTATGTCTTCAACCCACGCCAAGAATGTTTGTCGAGGCCATGGATACCGTTGCTTAGTATGTGATTTGGATGCATTCAACATGAGTGGATTTCGTGAATTGGGAATGGGTCTATAGGCCTAAATATGCCTAGGGGGAACAAAGGGCTTCAACCATAAATTAATCTTTTCAAGCTCAAGTGCTATGGTTTGGGGAGGAAATACTTCATCCTAAGGGATTAAACATAGTCTCTTAGGTTCAATATCCATCAACAAAATGTGAAAATAATGGCATGGACCCTCTCTAAGGGGTATTTACAATCAAATTTTGATATGGCTGCCATTAGAAGGTTTTTCTTAAAAAGGATGGGTTGTGGTCCTCCTCTTAACTAAGACCTTTTCTAGGCTCATTTTTTCGGTCACTTTTACCCCAAATGATTAAAAATTGAGATGAATTGTAGATATTAGTTGTTAGCATTGCGTGATCTTGATTAAGTAGTTGTATTTTGTTAAGATTTAATATGATAAGACAGAAAATAGCAGCATTACATTCCATTTCACAATAATAGCATATACAGGATCACTGAAGAAACAACAAGCATAGCATAAACACAATAGACACAGATTTATCCTGGGAAACCCTCATGGGGTAGAAAACCTAGTAAAGCTTCCTCAATATAGATGACCAGCAATATACAAAGATGCAAACCAAAGACATGATTTCCTCCTCCACCATAGCAGACCTCTCCTCCACAAGTGTGCCTCTCTCTCAAGTGAGTGAGTGTATCAAATGAGGAACACACCTCCTCTATTTATACACTACTCTGACATATCTTTTACACAAGTACATGTAGGCTCGTATTTAACCATTAGGTTAAATACCCTATTATAATTGATTGGGACGACCCCACTAGGGTGGTCTAACAACCATTTGACCCACATAACACATACAGGGCTGACCCCCACTAGGGAAGTCTAATAACCCAAGTTACCACATTCTGACGGACGAATAAACATCCCCGGAATAATAAAGTACAAATATAATATTCTTTGAAGTTACAATATTTCAACACTCCCCCTTAACGAGAAGGATATTATAACAGTATCTGCACAAGCAAGGAGTCATCAACATCATACATGATACATCTATAAATCATTGGAAGCTTTCTCAACATCATCAGTAACTCAAGCAGTTACTGGAACATCTTCAATACCGGAACATCAACATCTTCAGTACTGAGTCTTTATCTTCTGCAGCACTCAATCAGCTACAACAACATCAACATCTGGATCCTCACGATCATCAGTATCATCATCTCACGATCATCAGCATCGTCATCACACGATCATCAACATCATCATCACACGATCATGAGCATCGTCGCACGATCATGAGCATCGTCATCACACGATCATCAACATCGTCATCACACGATCATTAGCATCGTCATCACACGATCATCAGCATCATCATCACATGATCATCAGCATCGTCATCACATGATCATCAGCATCGTCATCACACGATCATCAGCATCGTCATCATACAAGTATCCATACCGATACAAGTATCCTCATCTTCAATATAAGTATTTATATCATCAATACAAGTATCCATACTGATACAAGTAACCACATCATTAATACAAGTATCCATACCGATACAAGTAACCACATCATCAATACAAGTATCCTACCGATACAAGTAGCCACATCATCAATACAAGTATCCTACCGATACAAGTAACCACATCATCAATACAAGTATCCTACTAATACAAGTAACCACATCATCAATACAAGTATCCTACTGATACAAGTAATCACATCATTAATACGAGTATCCATACCGATACAAGTAACCACATCAACACACACAATCATTTTACAGGATGATCAATCCTGCTCTCTTTAGGACATAGGTCCATGGATGATGCAATCCTGTCATGTACCTTTTGAACCGAGGTCCAAGGACGATCCAGTCCTACCATGTACCTTTTGAACGGAGGTCCAGGGACAATCCAGTCCTATCATGTACCTTTTGAACCGAAGTCCAGGGACGATCCAGTCCTATCATGTACCTTTTGAACCGAAGTCCAGGGATGATCCAGTCCTATCATGTACCTTTTGAACTGAGGTCCAGCGACGATCCAGTCCTATCATGTACCTTTTGAACGGAAGTCTAGGGATGATCCAGTCCTATCATGTACCTTTTGAACCGAAGTCCAGGGATGATCCAGTCCTATCATGTACCTTTTGAACCGAAGTCCAGGGCGATCCAGTCCTATCATGTACCTTTTGAACCAAAGTCTAGGGACGATCCAGTCCTATCATGTACCTTTTGAACCGAAGTCTACGGACGATCCAGTCTATCATGTACCTTTTGAACCGAAGTCCAGGGACGATCCAGTCCTATCATGTACCTTTTGAACCGAAGTCCAAGGATGATCCAGTCCTATCTTTCAATTCTCGGAGACCTCATGTCTACGGCTCAATTCACAGGACCAAAAGTCCGAGGACGATCCAATCCCCTTACCTGTTCATTCAGGATTTTGTTCTCGGAGACATCATGTGTACGGCTCAATTCACAGGACCAAAAGTCCGAGGACGATCCAATCCCCTTACCTGTTCATTCAGGATTTTGTTCTCGGAGACATCATGTCTACGGTTCAATTCACAGGACCAAAAGTCCAAGGACGATCCAATCCCCTTACCTGTTCATTCAGGATTTTTTTCTCGGAGACATCATGTCTACGGCTCAATTCACAGGACCAAAAGTCCGAGGACGATCCAATCCCCTTACCTGTTCATTCAGGATTTTGTTCTCGGAGACATCATGTCTACAGCTCAATTCAAAGGACTAAAGTCCGAGGACGATCCAATCCCCTTACCTGTTCATTCAGGATTTTGTTCTCGGAGACATCATGTCTATGGCTCAATTCAAAGGACTAAAGTCCGAGGACGATCCAATCCCCTTACCTATTCATTCAGGATTTTGTTCTCGAAGACATCATGTCTATGGATCTCTTTAGGACTGAAGTCCAGGGATGATCCAATCCCCTCAAGTCCACCAAGGACTTCATTCTCGAAGACATACGTCTACGGCTCTCTTTAGGACTGAAGTCCAGGGATGACCCAATCCCCTCAAGTCCACCAAGGACTTCATTCTCGAAGACATACGTCTACGGATCTCTTTAGGACTGAAGTCCAGGGATGATCCAATCCCCTCAAGTCCACCAAGGACTTCATTCTCGAAGACATACGTCTACGGCTCTCTTTAGGACTGAAGTCCAGGGATGATCCAATCCCCTCAAGTCCACCAAGGACTTCATTCTCGAAGACATACGTCTACGGCTCTCTTTAGGACTGAAGTCCATGGATGATCCAATCCCCTCAAGTCCACCAAGGACTTCATTCTCGGATACATCATGTCTACGGCTCTCTTCAGGATGATGCAATCTTATTCTGTCCACCAAGGACTTCATTTTCGGAGACATCATGTCTACGGCTCTCTTCAGGATGATGCAATCCTATTCTTTCTCGGAGACACCTGTCTACGGCTTCTTTTAGAAGATATGTTCAAGGATGATGCAATCCTATTTTCACCTTAGACCCTGTCTAAGGACCATCCACCAACCTCTCTGTCGGCATCACTAATATAGGTATCCTCATCATTGACCTCACTGTCGATGCAGGCAATCTCATCATGAGTTATCGCATCACTCCCCCTTTCGAGGAGGGTCCTTCTGAACTATATTAAGTTTGTCTCAGAAAACTTTACTTGAGGTAGAGGTTTGGTTAGTACATTGGTAACTTGTTACAAATTCGAACTTTAATTCCTATCTGCACCATATCTCGTATATAGAAATGCCAGATATCTATGTGCTTTTGACTTATCATGGAACACTAGATTCTTTGCCATTTTAGTACAACTTTGTTTGTCACATAGGATCACAGTTGGGTCCATCTCTAATTCAAACAATTCTGAAGCCATGCCGTTTCACAATTAGCAGAGCAAGCAGCCTTATATTCCGTTTGTGCTAGACTGCTTCCTGCTAAACCACAAGATCATGATTGATCCCAGACAATAACATCTTCTCGATGTGCTCTTCCTGTTTGATACACTTTCTGCTCAATCAATATCTGTGTAGCCATCTGAATTCATGATCTCCATAGATCAAAGTCTATTGTATCCTTTAGGTACCTCATCTCATGCTTTGCAACTAACAGGTGAACACTTCTAGTTTCCACTAGATATTGACTCAAGGTGTTTACAGCAAGGCATATATCTGACGTAGTATTCGTTAGACACATCAATGACTCAATAATTTGTCTGTACAGAGTTATATCCACTAATTCTAATGAGTCATCTGCTAAGAACTTCAAGTTGGAATTCATGAGAGTGACCATTCCAACACATCAAGTCCTTTTAATATTTCTCAGCATACTTTCCCTGTTTGAGAAAGATTCCTTCTGAGCCTTGCCATACTTCTAGACCTAGGAAGTAATGCATCAATCTGAGATCTTTCATTTTCATTTCTGCAACCATCTTCTTCTTTCTTTTCATGATCTGATTCCCATTCCCTATCAGAAAGATATCATCTACATACAATAATAGTATGATCCATAACCTTACGGTAAAGGTTAGGAACAACTTTAATTTTGGTAAAGCCCAAGCTTATCAAGAAACTGTCAATTCTCCCTTTGTGACTGAACATCATTCACACTCCTTCTTTAATTACACCATTAAGAGAATGGTCTTATCTAGCCACTTGGAGCAAACATCTTGTCATGATTCTCTTCCTCTTTCTAAGAGAATCTTCTAGCCGCGAGCCTTCTATAGTGTGTTTGATTTGTAAATCCTTTTGTTGAACATCCATCGCTTGTTCAGTGTTCATCATTCATCATGATGTTTCCTACAAATCAAAATTAAGTACATGATTAGTAATGCTTCATAATCATCAAATCATATTGGCATGATAACCTATTATGCATACAGATATCATTTACATAGTTATGCAACTTATTTTTACCAATACTTTGGCACAACACTTTCCCATATCCTGTATGCATACAGTGGCTATCTAGATGCCTTCCATCTCTACCATAACATACTGTCAAGAGTGTGCACAGCTCTCAGCATGTCAGCAAAGAGGTTTCATTCTAGACAAGCAACAATGGAATGCTTGTCCAACTTACCAATCATATGCATATTAGTAGTATATTGTTCAATGCTCTATGGATGTTTACACTCAGCATCATATATTCTATGCATACAACCTATTACAGGCAATGTCATTTACTATTTCAAATAACAACTCAAATACTTATCTTTTATGTTTGTGTGGTTGCCTCCCGCTTGATCTTCTGTATGTCTTTTGAACTTCTATTCATTATGTACCACTGTGCATGCTCAAGTGTGCACTAGTGTCATCCTCATGATCTCATACACAAACATACATTCATTAGTATATTCTCAAAACATTCTAATTCTAAATAATCTTGAATATGTATAGTCATGATCATTAGTATTCAAGGTTTCAAGGAAGTCTTCTTTTACTCATGCATATTCTTGTTTGATCATAGTACTCTTCTTGTTAGTTAAATCATCAATCAAGATAAGAGACATAATATGCATAAACCCTTGATTACTAACTTTATGAATAAGCATAACCAATCATACCAGGTATACTTATATAAGGGATCCTAACACAGGGTAAGATTTTAACTAGACATAAGAAAAAATACCTAGATTAGTATACATGCTTAGTTATGTGCAACATACCTAAACAATCTCTTCATTGATTTAGAGATCCTGACCTAGAATTTGCATGTCTCATAGGTTAAGCATAATATAAGAAAGTCATACATACCTCGTAAGTAGAACAAAGATTAAGGATGAGTCTTTGTCTTCATGTTGTCATGGTCATGGAACTTGATTTGTCTTTTGTGATGTACCTGTATCTTGTTAGCAGACAACATCAACCTCATACAACACCATAATGCATTAGTATAATCATATAGCCCTAATTAATGAATGTCTTTGATCATTCTCATGCATTCATATTGTTACTAGGGTGATAAGACAATTCTAACATTAATCAAGATTGTACTAATAAATAATATGAGGACAAACACATTATGAACTTAATCAAGAATCCGATTTCAAGACATACCTGAACTCCTTAAGTCATACCTGTCGAGACTTCTTGTAGTCTTCTTATGTAAGGCCTTAGCCTTAACTCCCCCTTAAACTTGATCTGGAGCTTGATTAGGGTTTGCTAGAGAAACCCTAAAAATTCAATCTTTGACTTTCACACTTCTGAATGGATGAAAGGATGTGTCTTGCTAAGCTGATCAAACTAGCATACTTCAATTTTAAAATCTCCAAAATTTGACCCCTCAAAATTGCCTGCGAAACTTCTGGATCTTCTGGACAGGAACCCGAACTAGGGTTTGATGAAGCCCACCCTTCTTCCCAATCAAAAGGTTTGATCCAGGGCTCTAAACTCTTATTTTTCTAAGGAGCTTCCAGTCATGGTTACAGACTTCAAAAATTCCAACTTTTGTTGAAGCCCTAATTTTCCATCTTTCCGATCAAAATCCCGAACTGGGGTTTGATCAAGCCCGGTCTTCTACCCAACCAAAAAATTTGACTTTGGTCTCTAAAATTTAATTTTCCTGAGTATCATTCAGCTGTGGATTCCGATTCCAAAAATTCTAACTTTCTCCAAATCCTAAATTCCGGAAGCCATGAATGAAGGTGCTCCAAAAATAATTCTGTTTTGACAGAAATATGTACCTGATTGTTTCTGCTGTAACTCCGAATTTTTCGCTCCACATGGTCTGAAAACTGTTTCTGTGGTATCCTGACCTGTCATCTTTCCATCCTGACAGGTCTGACCTCAATTGGATTTTCTGAGAGAGAGTTATGCCAAGTGTCGCAACGTGACCTGTTTATGGGATAAAATAGGAGAGCGAACTTCGGCCTCTGCAAACGTTTCATGAGATAGTACAGTCTGTTTACTACCTGTCACTTTTTATGAAATTTCATTTGGATTTTCCTAGCCCCAGTTATGCCGAGTGTCGCAACGTGACCTGTTTATGGGATAAAACAGGAGAGCAAACTTGTACGGCATTCCACGTGTCACTGGTTAAGTTTCGACCTCTGAAAACGTTTCCTGAGATAGTACAGTTTGTGTACTACCTGTCACTTTTTACGAAATTTCATTTGGAGCTTCTGAGCCCAAGTTATGACCTTTTTTCCTAGGTCACCTGATTTTGACTGAGATCTGGAAGAGGCAGAAACCTTAACTTGTACTGATCATAACTTACAAAGTACAACGAATCTAAGGGTGCCCTTTGGACACAAGATACCTGGAGATGTTATCTACGACCTGTAAAGGTTTCAGATCCTGAACCTTCGCCAAAATGGATTTATGGAAAATGTTCCACGATTACTAGTTTTTGCTATATAAAACCCTAACCTTCAAATTGTCGTAAGTAAAGCAAGTGTCGTAAGTGCCATACCTTGCCTTCCTTCAGGTTAGCTCTGATACCATGTTAAGATTTAATATGCTAAGACAGAAAATAGCAGCATTACATTCCATTTCACAATAATATCATATACAGGATCACTGAAGAAACAACAAGCATAGCATAAACACAAGAGACACAGATTTATCCTGGGAAACCCTCATGGAGTAGAAAATCCAGTAAAGCTTCCTCAATATAGATGACCAGCAATATACAAAGATGCAAACCAAAGACATGATCTCCTCCTCCACCATAGCAGACCTCTCCTCCACAAGTGTGCCTCTCTCTCAAGTGAGTGAGTGTATCAAATGAGGAACACACCTCCTCTATTTATACACTACTCTGACATATCTTTTACACAAGTACATGTAGGGTTGTATTTAACCATTAAGTTAAATAACCTATTATAACTGACTGGGCCAACCCCACTAGGGTGGTCTAACAACCCTTTGACCCACATAACACATACAGGGCCGACCCCCACTAGGGAAGTCTAATAACCCAAGTTACCACATTCCGACAGAGGAATAAACATCTCCGGAATAATAAAGTACAAATATAATATTCCTTGAAGTTACAATATTTCAACATATTTGTGGACATTGAGTCCATTTATGCATGCCAAAATGCAATTTCAAGATTGAGAAATTAAAATTTGACCAAACACATTAGTAACCGATATTCAAACTACAATAAGTTCAAACTTCATTCAATTTAATAATTACTTATCCTATTCTCTAATATTTAGTTTGCATGGATATCCCAATAAAAGGTTTTTAGCTTAACTTTTCAAGTTTTGATCATAATCACATAAATAATTATATATATTTCTCACTTGAAAATATTAAGTTACTCAATTTTTATATAAATTTTAATAAGCTAAAATATATTATATGATTGGTTTTGTTGCATACACTACAGAACATATGGTTAATCTTTAGAAATCATAGGATTGTTATAAGACCAAATTGTCCCACAAACAAAAAGTATTTACATTATACTTTTTCAATAAATTGACTCTCATTTAATGAGCTCCATTCATAAACATTAAAATATTGCTATGAGCTATCATTATAGCAACGAATTTTGATATAATTGCCTTATGTGTATATCTCCACTAAAAACAAAAGTAATTATAAGTGGAGAAAAAACCAATTTTAATATAATTGCCTTCTGTGTATATCTCCACTTAAAACAAAATTATTTATAAGCAAAGAAGAAGGCAATTATCCCCTAAATCTACATAATGTGAACCATTTTTGACATAATTGCTTCTGTCACTATCTCCATTAAAAAAAGTTATTTATAAATGGGGAAGAAGGCCATTACCCAAAATCTACCTATGATGTGGATGGATTTTGAGATATAAATGCCCTTGTGTATCGTTTTGTGATAACTGACATTTAAATTCCCCTGGTATTCCGGTGATTGTTGATGGAAACTTTTCTTGCGAGGCACTGTTCTATATTTTAACTACGTTTTGTGATAACTAACATTTAAATTCCCCTGGTATTCCGGTGATTGTTGATGGAAACTTTTCTTGCGAGGCACTGTTCTATATTTTAACTAGCACTCAAATTACCTCGGTATTCTGATGATTGTTGATGGAAACTTTTCTGACGAGGCACAGTTCCATTTTTTGTGGTTATTTTTTTGGATGATTATTTTTTTGGAATTTCGATGATCCATGACATAGTTCCAGAATAAATGGGGTAGAACTACCATTCCACCAATTTTTATAAACCGATCTAGGTAACCAATCACCTAAAAAGGGGAGCTATTTGAATGACAGTTATCCCACGCCGTGTATATCCACCAACAACAAAATTATTTATAACTGGGGAAGAAGGCGTTTATCCCCAAAATCTACGCATAATCTCAAGTTAAAGTGACCCGCTTATTTTGTCGGCCAGCAATAATGGTAACGTCAGAAGGGTATTGGTGGATTCCCAGCGGCTAACTCCTATTTAACTATTCCTTCTCTTATCTCCAATTCAAGAGTTCTATTGCTTTGATTTGACAATACTTTCGGGTGCGTCTATTATTCGATCAAAAATTACAGAAGAAGTGTTCATCGAGGGTTTTAGGCTCATCATCTTCAGAAGCAAGTGTTCATCGAGGGTTTCAGGCTCATCATCGAGGGTTTTCACTCCACAAATATGGCTGATTCTTTAGGCTCATCATCTTCAGAAGCTATGAACAGTGTACAAGCTCAATGCGGCTGCGGCTGTTGTTGTTTTGAATTTCTAATAGAAAATATGGTAGTGTAAAGAAGGGCACCGATTTTGTTTTGGATGTGTACGGAGGCTGGTTGAAGAAACCATATATGGAAGTTTCAAAGGGCATGCCTCTCTACCATGCATGCATACTGAGTATAACTGCAAACAGTCAATTCCTTTTTTGGAGATTCGGAGGGCACTCCCAGATGATTTGATTGAAAGATATGAGCAGTGCCAAGCCCGAGAAGCTGTAATTGAAGCCAAACTTGAAAACCTTGTTTATTGCCCATTTTGCAGTATTCCTTGTGAAGTAGACAAATGTGTGCAAGTTTTTGACTGTCCAAACCCTAAATGTTTAATGGCGTCATGTATCAAATGCAAGGAGCCAAGTCACATACCTTTACGGTGTGAAGAGATTGAGCAGACATCTGCGACTGCTGCTCGTAGAAAAATTGAAGAGAGGATGACAAAAGCAGTGATAAGGGAATGCAAAACCTGCGAGGCCGAGATAGTAAAGATCGGTGGATGCAACAGGGTGACGTGTACTAGGTGTAGAACAACTATGTGTTACGTTTGCCGACATGCCATCTCGTCCAGCTATGAACATTTTTGTAGTCATCATTATCCGCGAGAAGCGGGGAAACCCTGCCAAATATGCAATGTCGATAAGTGTAGTTTGTGGGAGACTGAGATAGAATATAATGTGGCACTGGATGCAAGGGAAGAAGCATTAAAAGAATTTGGAGACAACGATCCCAACTTGCTTGATCAGAAAATTGGACCTCCTCTTGTAAAACAGACAGTACAACCGTCCAATCGGCATCTGCCGTTACCCCAAGTCGAACTTGTAAATGTTTTTCCGGATGATCACGTTAATGTTTACAGGGATTTTCATGGTAACGAAGGACGCAGACTTGACTTTGACGGGAAGCAGTACATCCAGCAACTACTAGTTCCAAACATAGCGATACCTCTACCTCCAAACATGGCGATCCCTCTACCAGTGGCTCCTCCAGAAATCGTAAGAACTGACGATGAGCAATTACAAGCTAACATCCAGCTAGTTGGCAATCAGAATGCAAACATGGCGATCCCTCTACCAGTAGCTCCTACAGAAATCGTGAGAGGTGATGATGAGGTTGCAAATATGCAATTACAAGCTAACGAAGCTGATGGGACCCAAGAAGACGGCGCTGAAGATAAAGTAGGCGATCTCCAAAGCAACTGATTTTCCAGCTGCCAACTAATTTCATCAACTTCCATATTGATTTTAATCGTTCTCCGTTCTCTTCTTACAAATTATTTTCTGTATAATTAATATATACATAACTCTTTGATTTAATCTCTTTACTATGTTTAACCTACAACTTTTTATTTCATTTCATTGTAGTTATTTATACTTACTGTTTTTCTTTAATTTATATATTAATGTGTATTTGTGTTCATTCTTTATGCAATGATTTTCTCAACCAGGGTAGGTACTGTTGATGAATTATAGAATAGATAAGTTTATTATTTCAAGCTAACCGTCACTACAGATGAAGATATGGATAAAGGTGGTTTTTTTCCGTTTCTAAATTTTGCACCTAAACATGAAATTGACCCAATTCTAGGATTAAAAAGTGTTTTTTGCACCTAAAGATGAAATTGACCCGTCACACTAGTGAAAAGGAAACACTATGGTGGAATTGGCATGATTATTATTGGAATTTTATAAGAATGGGTACTAGGATTTTAAGGCACACTAGTGGTAGGGAAGGTTACATTAACCTATGGAATGGGGAAACATGAGTGTCCGTCGTAGCCACATGAAGTATTGTTAAACTAGACCTATGGTAAAAAAACCAAAAGGTAGTGATGAACCTACTTCCAATACAACTATACCATTAAGTCCTTTAACCATATTTTCTTTGGTCAATGCTTGAATATAGTTTTGGTTGAGGTGTCCAAACCTCTCATGCCAAATTATATTGACCTCATTAGCAGGTGATAGAAGAGCATTAGGAGAGGAGTAATAAGGAAAGTGTGAAAACTTGTACATTCTTGACTCATGATCTGCAACACCAATTGCTACCACTTTTCCTATAGAAACTTAAAAAATTTCCACATCTTCTTGAGTGAAAATCACTCTCTTGGACGAACAAGTGTGGGTCATTTGGTAAACAGAGAGGAGATTTGTTGCAAGATCTTGCACATACAACACATTACTGAAGTACCCATTATCTAGAATGATCTTCCCAATGCCCCTTGCTGGGATCTCTAAGTCATCACCCATGAGAATAGGAGGACCACTGTAAGGTGAAAGAGTCTCTTGCAAAATCCATGTTCCTTGAGGCACCTAAATCTATGTTGAAAGAAGAGGATCCTGAGGTAATAGCCAGCAATGCATGGCATCTTTCCTTGTGTTCAGAAACACCCTCCTTCTTTGAACTTTCTGGAAGAGGAATGTTGTTTTTTTGAAGAAGATGAGTCATTATGTCAATAGTCTTCTTCATGCATGCACTTTCAGGGTGCCAACCCTTTTGACAGTACGTGAATTTGGTCTTCTCCTTCTTCTTTGCTTTCTCTTTGACATAGTTTGAAACCCCTTCAGAAGATATGTGCCTCCCTTTGTCTTTTCTCTTCTCTTGTTGCTTCGAACTTTTGGGATTTTGCTTCCTTTGAATCACCAACTCCAAGAACTTGGTCATTTTTTTGATGGTACCCATTTGAACCAATTTATCTTGTTCTTGTGTAAGCATCTCCATGAAGTCTCCAAAGATGGAATCCTCTAGTTTCAAACAGTGAGATTTGTGGAATGGAATGTTGAAACAAATTAGAGTGCTAAGGACCCAACTTCAAAATTATGGACAACACCAGTTGTTCGTCCTTTTCAATGCCACCTTGCTTGAGCTTCAAGACCAAGGATTTGAACTAGGTAAAGAAGTCTTGGATGGTTTTGAAACTGCTTGGGCTCAGAGAGATCAACCCATTCTCAATTTGGTGGCCCTTCAACTCATTAGTCTTCCCAAAAAATGACTCAATATTGAGCCATAATTCATTTGGAGTATTGAGACTTTCAATATGAAACAAGAGGTCTCTTGAGATGCTGAGACATAGCATGCCAAAAGCTTCATCCATTCTGTTGAAGAAATTCAACTGCTCTACTATAGAATTTGGCTCAGTTTTAGTCCCCATGTTAACTCTAAAGAGACCCTTGGATCTCAGTTGGATTATCATCCCTGCCTTCCACTCAAAGTAGTTGAATGGAATGAGAAATATTACATGAGACTGATCCATTCTGTAGCTTGTGCACTTGGTGACAAAGAACATTGTAAGCCTGCAATGCAAACACAAAATCACTCAGGAGGGGATCCTACTAGCTAATTCAAACCCTGCATTTACATAAGGCACATTCGAGATCACATCACACCCTCGGTAGACTACAAATGATTGCTCCAATGGCTTCAAGGAAATGGACCTGGCGAATTATGTGGTTGCTCCACTGCTTCTGGTGCACTTCTGAAGTAGACTAGTTCGACTAAAATCTCCCATAGCTACGATACCGTGCAAAATTCAACTCATAGTAGGATCAAATAGCTAAATATATCCTCACAATCAATAAATTTGACTAACTATGCACAAAATAGTGTTAAAGGGGCACTCTAGACACACAAATGATCAAATAAGGGGTTATTTTATTACTGTCCAACCTAAAAATGAGTTGTGATCACCATTATATTACATTTGGGAAAAATTGTGAGCCTTTGGAGGCATTCGAATGAACTACAAATGGCTAGCTGCCAGTGGACCTCAATCCCCCCTAGGTTGACCAATAGTCTCCCAAATCACCTCAAACAGTCACGAATTCTCAATATGAATGTTGGGATGGCATGGGAAGGAATTAAATATGGTAGCACATGAGTGGTGTAGGATTTGGAAGAGTGTAGGTGGCCAAGGATAGGCCAAAACAGACAAGGACGGAACAAAATGGCCACATTCAATGCATGGGCGCCTCAGGTCAAACTCATATCCAAAAAATAGGGGATAAGGGCACGCCTCAACTAGGTAGTGGTAATAAATGAGGGTGGTGGCCATATATGAGTGCACCTAACTGCCTGTTTGACCAAAGTTGGGCGCTTAGGTGGTGGAATGCATCATTAATGCCTAACAACCTTGGATAATCATCATTAAACATGTTTTGGACCAATTGATCATCAAAATATATTATGAGATTATGTTCCTAGGTGTAATAATTTTCTAACAAGGATTGATGTGTGGGTTTAAAATAGATGCATGGAAAGCACATAATTGTAAGAGTGGAAATTATGCACATGAGAAGCATTAAAGGTTTATTATACCTATTTTTTTGAATTAATGGCGGGGTGCATGTTCGGTGGTACTTGACACCCCATCAATATTTTTTTGGTGCTTCTGAAACTTAACCATATGCAATTTTGAGCACCATATTATATATTTCCTGGGAGGTGGGAGTTGTTAGTCAATTCATGGTGAATCCTTGTAAGGAGAATTGGAATATTTATGGGGCTCTTCAAATATTTTTATTTTCTATAGATCGATAAATATACAAATTAAAGGTTTGCAAATTCCAATTATGCTGGAGATAGAGATGGAGGGAATTATACTATAGGATATACTTTCACTCTTGCTAGTGGAGATGTAAGCTAGACATCTAAGTTGTAGTCAATGGTTTCCTTATGAACCACTAAAGTAGAATATATGGCAGCAACTAAGGTTAGTACTGAAGTAAAATGGGTAGAGTGATTGATATATGAATTCAAGATGATGTAGGGGAGTATTACTTGCATCATCGCATTCCAAGTGCTATTCATTTGGTGAAGAATCCAACATTTCATTGTCACATGAAGCATATTGATATGTAGTACCCTTTCATAAGAAAAGTAGTTGAAGAAGGTAGGATTATGTTGGAGAAAATTGATAAATTGATGATAATACTAAAAATATGATTACAAATACGATAAAAACAGAGAAGTTTGAATGGTGCAAAAAATCTCAGCTCTTGATGAAAATGAAATGAAGGCATAAATATTAGGAAATGTCACGTGAGTGGAAAATATATGCAAGGGTCTTCTTGAATATTGAATTCAAGTGGGAGAATGTTAGCAGGTGAAGCCAATATATAGATCTCTAACATTTTTCTATAGAGTGGCACATTATTCAGGAAAACATTTCTAGACCCTTCTAGTGTATTTCAGTTCCTTTTGGAACTCTCATATGTATTCTATATAAAAAAAATCAATCCTTGGCATTGTATCACAATAAAATGAAGCATTGGAAATATTTTGTCGAGTAATAATAAAATATCAAAGCTTCCATTTTCCTATAGTTTTACCTTTGCATAGCAAGGGATTCGAAATAGATTTCATTCTCTATTGTTATTGTTGTTTGTTTCTATTTTTATATTTTTTCTAACACTTTCCATTTCCTTATGAAGAAATTGATGAATATGCCATAATAGAACTAGAATTCAACATAATATTGAAAACAAGTATCACAAATTATATTGGGCCTAATATACCATAGTTTCAATTTAGCAAACATGTTAATGACCTTCATAACTTCAAGGTAAATATTTCTTGAAATTCCTTGAGTAGGTCAACTTCCATAATATCCATTGTTATGTGCTTACAATGATCACCATATATGCCTCTAGACAAGAAAAGTTGTGAAAAATAATTTCGATCAAGTATATCATGAGAATGTGCTTCCCAAAATTCTACCACCTTCTTTCTAATGACTTTTGAAAGCCTATATTAGTGGAGTTTCCTATAAATAACAAGAGAACAAGTAGCTTCATCATTTTCATCTATATAGACCTTGAATTTAGTATTCCTTTACAATATTCTACCTAAAACATGGAACAATTTTGACATTATTGTCACCATTTGACTTCTTGAAGTTCTTGGTATGCCAACATACGTTGTAATTTCCCTTTGAATAACTCAATTATTGGATTTTTATGATTTACCAAATGAATAGAATGATTTCACCGAGTGAAATGAGGTGCTCTACATCCCAATATGAGGGAGATATTGTGAGTTGAGTGTTTGTCGAGTAACAAAATAATAACCAAATAATAAAAGTAAAATATTATAACATCGGCCATTAATAAAAATAAAAAAATAAAATCCATGTTGACTCATAAAATAAAAAAAATTATGAAAAGTAATAAAAAAATCGATCTTTGTTTATAAAATAAAAACTTAAAACTTAAACCAAATGTATAAATTAAACAAAAAAAATACACCTCAAGAAATTGGATCCCTCTCGGTGCTTGATAGATCCAGGTTTAAGATGGATCTACGCCGATTTAGATACATCTTTTGGTACATTTTCATGCGCCGTTTCATGTTTAGCTTTAAAAAATACAACTTTGTTGCCTCCCCTAATTTTGTGTGTTTTACCAACCCATGTAATATTTGAGATGGTGCAATCACTCAATTTTGTTCAAAAAACAAATTATTGATATTAATAACATGAACTCTTTGATTAGATTCCTTGAATTCAAGTCTCTTGTGTTTGCATTCAAAATTTCAAACTCAATAAAATAGTTCCACCATTTTAAAACTACTATAAATTACTATTATTCTTGAAACCTAGGAAAATGTTACATAAATGATAAACTAGAATATAAATTAAAACTATTTGGTTATCATGGTTAAATTAATGGTATTTCCCCCAACTAATTCCATGAATACTCTATAGTTATATGTACAAACTATATTTTCTTCCGAAGATTACATTACCTACATTTGTGATTGGGTTTCTTTCTTCATGCATGGCATTGTCATGCTATTGAAATTATACATGTCTTTTTCTTATCCTCTCTTTAGTCTTATATTGCACTTAATGTTCATCAAGTTGTTGGAAATCGTAATTTTTTCTGCATTTTGCAATATTCCCATATCAAATGCTAAAATTACTCACACTATATTTTTTTTTTGTAGTTAATACAAACTAATAACTAATTTCACCTACTTATCATTTTTTTTTGTCTTTTCACCATGATAGAATAAACATGTTTGAGTTGGAACACATTTCTTCTCTTTCATTTTATTTTGTTTGATGTGATATTTCACCTAAGCCCTTGTTTGGCATTTATTTCTACATCAAGGGTTTAAAAAATCAGAAAGCATTCCCCCTTTTCTGTATAATTTTCTATAGCCATAACTTCCAATGTTGATTTCCTTTCACCTCTTTCATTTTTGGTAGAAGACTTAATTCTAGGGAATTCATCTGAATCCTCTCTACAATGGCATATCATTTTCTTGTTCTTTTAATATTATATTTTTAATTTATTTTACTCTAAAAATTATACATCAAAAATATTATATAGTTATGAAGGTTCCTATAGAAAATCAATTGCATAAAAATTAGAATGTAGATATCCCAATGGGTTAGATTGAGTGGTTGAGTGCTGTGAATTTCCAGAAAGAGGTCACATGCAAGGTCCATGGGAAATATACATCTTTAAATGTTATGGGCTCACTTGAAGTCCCCATTACATTAGGTTTCAAAAAATGAAATTGAATGGATTACCTTGGGTACCGTTTTTGAAATGAGTGGAAGTGAAGAGTTTGATAAATTTATGTAAGAAAAGAAACACCAAACAAAATGCAGATGTACGTGAATTAACAATGACTCACGCACACAAACATTTACCATGGAAACCAAAAACTGATAAAAAAACCTACTCGACAGTTTCTCCACTTTCTATCTTATTGTATTATTTTTTCTATTTACAATAAAATACTATAGCTCATACAAAAACCTAAACCATTAATATCGATTATATTACAACCCTAATTTCTTAACTAAAATTAGTTTCTGATGGACTTAGAAACAATGCTGAAAATTATTAAAATAGCCAAAAACTAGACCCAACTTTTTTTTTGCTGGGGGGGGGTGGGAAGGGGGGTTTTGCACTCGCAATAACCCCCCCTCCAAATTTCCCCTCACCATCGACATGCCCTTTGTTGTGGTAAACTACAAACCCTAAAAAATATGTACAACGTTGTCCCACTTGCTGTATTCTTTGAAACAAGGGAGAAAAGGGAAACCATTCACGTAATCAACTGCTAAGGGAAACAATGCATATTGATTCTCTACACCAAAATAAATTTTTAGAACTAATATACTTTGACAATTAATCTACAATTTTTTTCCAGGTATCTACCTTATCCAATAATACTTTTTTCTTGTTCAATCATGTCTCTAACAAAATGGTGCTTTAAATCAATATTCTCCAAAACAATTACACTTGATTTCTCACATCCTATTCTCATTTTTTTCTAAACAATACAAATACCTAAACAAAATATTTGCATCGAAATATGTTCCTTACTTCCATAAGTGATTTCCATGTATTCAACTTCTATAGTTTATAATGCAACTACATCTTGCCTCTTACTCATCCAACTAATTTCTCCAACAAATAAGCTAAAAACATAAGCACCTATAGATAAGTTAAGAATTGGAAGTTCGAGTTCCAATTATTCCTTCCTAATATATTGCATAATATGAAGTTCAACACAAATATATAAAGGGCCTCTTTTTTTTTGTCTAATGTTCCTTCACCGTTTTTGACATATATTTACTCAAAATGGACATTCCATGAGCAATGTATGGCCTAGTATTGTCCATAACATACATTAGAATTCCAAAAGCACTAGCATTGAGAAAATGTGATGTATCTTCTACCTATTCTTGAGTCTTGGGACAATGATTTGTAGATAAATTTGCACATATAAAGGTGAGGAACTCAACTAATTTACATTCTTGCATATTAAACATATGCAATAATTTTTCAACATATTTCCTTTGACTAAACCAAAATATTATGCTGGATCAATCTCTTTTTATTTCTATTCCCAACATAAAATTTGTGGAACCAAGTTCTTTCCTATCAAACATAGAAGAGAATTGAGATGGGACATCCTTAAGGATTCCCTTGTTATTCCCAATAAAAAACATATCATCAACATAAAAGAACTCATAAATAAAATCATTACCAACCTACCTAGAATACAAATAGTGATCAACTTTGGTTCTTGAGAAACCAAGTCCCAATATATGTATCAAACTTTTGATACCATGTTTTTGGTGATTGTTTTAATCCATATGGGGACTTCTCCAACATGCAAAACTAGGTCCTTCTTTCCCTTCACTACAAAACCTTCTAGTTGTTCAAGTAGATTTCTTCTTCAAGATCACCATGAAAAATGTTTTTCTTCACATCCATCTACTCCAATTCAAGACAGAAAACAACAATACAAAAAAGAAATTTAATAGAATTTAATTTAGCAATAGGAGAACAAATCTCATCAAAATCGATCCCCTCCTCATAGTAATATCCCTTAGCTACAATGAAATATTTGTACTTATCCAACTTACCTTCTGCATTCAATTTCTTCTTAAACACCCATTTACTACCAATATTGTTTCTTCTTAAACACCCATTTTATACCAGTAGGTTGTCTTCCAATGGGATACTTAAATAGGTCCCAAGTCTCATTTTTATCTAGAGCATAGATTTATTCAACCATATCCTTATTTGAAGTTTATTATCATCTTATTCCATTACCTCCCTAATATTTCTAATATCATCATCAATAATAGATAGAGAAAAGATATAATGGAATAAGGTGGGATATATCTTTTTGGTTTCCTTCTTTCACAAACTAATATCCTCAATAATGGAACTTGAGGTTGTTCCTATTATATTTTATATTATTCTATTGAGTCAAATTATATACCCTCTAACTCAAACTCTATTGTCCCTAGTTCTTCTTACTTTGGTTGGAAATCCTATTTGGGAGGAACTTTAACCTCTCTAAATACACCATCATGATTGTAAACAATATTGTAGTCACTAGGTTCCAAAGTTTGTAAAATTTTATATCATATTTATATTTAAGATACATTTCCATATTTATTATCCTTCTCACTCCTATTTTCCTTTGGAACATGCACATAAGCATCACAACAAAAAAATTAAGATGTTTACGAGAGTTTTTTTTACCAACCCATGCCTCATGTGCAGTTTTTTCAAATAGTGCTAATGTAGGAGATTTATTTACCAAGTAAAATGTAGTATGCACTCCCTTTGATCATAATTCATGTCATAATCCTGCACTACTAAGCATACTCCTTGACTATCCATCAATATCTTATTCATTATTTCTTTAAACCTATTGCATTGAGGTGTGTATGGAGTAGTATTTCACCTTGCTATTCCACACTTTTGATAGAAATTTTTGAACTCATTTGCATAGAAATCCCAATCATTATATGTGGTGATCACCTTTATTTTATTGTCTATCTGGTTTCTTAGCAGGTATTTAAACTCTTTAAATTTACCAAAAACCTTATATTTCATATGGAGGAAATAGATGAATGCGTTCCTTGAGAAATCATCAATGACTAAAACATAATACAAAGATTTACCTAGCCATAGAACAAGAATAGGTACAAACACATCATTGTGTATTAAATCAAATATTCATTTTTCTCTTGTATTCCCTGATGGAATATTAAAAACCCACTTAGACTTAGGATAAAATATATTAATATTTTTTTATTAATTTCCTAGTTTCACACTAGGTAGTTGGCCATATTTTGTCTTTTATGGGACTACATGCCATTCTAAGTCACTAGGGTGCACTTGGGTAGATTCTGGAAAACATATTTCCTGATTATATGTGATTTTATTATATTCCTAGATTAGAAAGGTTCCTTCCTACTTTAGATAGCTTTATCCTACTTTTTCTGCATTCGAGTGGATAAGGTAAATCTAGTTTGACTAGGAAATTTTCTCTACTTGTCCTTTTCGACCTCGACCTCTTTCTTATCTCCAAAATTCATCATCATATTCCATTTTCATCATTCACTAGATTCCATACCATATTTAGCTAATCTGTGAGCCTCGTGACTGATTTGGAAGGTGCTTTTGACACCTAGGGGTTTTTTATGCTTTTAGTAAGCCTTCCTTTTCTTATATTTTCATACTTGCCTCTGAGTCCTTCTATTCTCTCTTGAGGATGTATTATATATTGTATTCATATAGTTGAATAATATAGAGATGATATTTCCATCATTTGAAATCCTAATTCTCTTATGTTTCTGCTTCAATATTTCCTCTCATTCTTGCATATCTCTAAATAAATTCTTGTGAGCATTTCTTTGCTGCAAGATCCTTGGATATTAGAATTCTTTCATGGTTATGAACCTATTCATAATTCTCACATTGTAGCATAGCTTGGGAGATCTTGATTAAATTAGTCTTTCAATATAGGATTTCAAAGAGTTTGTTTTGCAGGTACTGAAGATCAAATGGTAGGAATTTATTCAATATATACAGTTGTTGAAGATGAAGACTTCGATGTCTCTCTCTTGTTCTCCCATAAGTATTCTATTCAAAATTATGAGCAAGATAATCCATTTTATTCTCTAGAATTTGAAGAGGTTCTTGAATCTTATCTTTCTAATGAGTCTATTGGTGTGTAGAATGATGATCTTCTGAATTTTTTGGAGCTCTTGATCACATGCTTATTATGTACTCCTATTTCATATTTGGAAAATGTTCTCATAGGGTAAAAGCATGGTAATGTGTTTCACTATGCAGCAAGATAATTTATGCTATTATTATAAATTTATTCAAAATATCTATTATAAAAAATAAATAATGTATTTTAAAAAAATATTAAAAATAATTTTAACAATCACTTGTATATTATTTCTGTATTCAAATAAAAAAATATTGATTTTGAATTCTTAAAATGATAGTTTTTTGGGTCGCGCTTTTACATACAAATAATTTTTTTTTATTTATATTAATAATTCAATAATAATTAAAATATATCATAAAAAAATATTTTAAAATATGTACAACAATCTTAAAAGTGTCTATAAAAGACTTGTTAAAAAAAATTGGAATTAAAAACATAAATGAAGATAGATATGGGGGGTCGCGGTTTGGTGAGTACTTATGAGATGCTGAAATAACAGTAAATGGACTTTAAAGAAAATTAAATAAATAAGATAAAAATAATTTTTTTTATTTGAAAAAAAATTACCATATAAAAGCTCATTCACAATTAAAACTTTTGTTTCATTACACCATTATCTAATTCTCAATGGATTTGTATATTTATGAAAAAATATTTTTAGTTCATGAGTTCATCGCCGCAAAAGGATAAAAAGTGAGACACATTAACATGCTTTTACCCCATAGTTTCATTGAAGATGGAGGACACTACCATTTTCTTTGGTTCAAGTCTCAGGCATATTTTGGTGATTTTGGTTCTGATCTCACTCCTGTTGGTTGAAAGGAGATCTCAAGGAACGATCTATCAATTCTTCAAGATGATTTAAATTCCCTTGATCAGAAGTTCAAGTTTCAAGGGAAATCATACAATTGGAGCTGATCCTACCTCATTTAGTTCGAATTTCAAGTTCCAGAATGGTCTACATATTCGTGGATTTGTTCTGATCAAGAGCAAGTTCAGAGAGCCTCCAGTTTTGCTTGCATCCACTGATGGAGAATTCAAGAAAATGTTTCTGGAGCATGATCCACTTCTTCCCAAGTGGAAGATACATCCAAACATGTAATAAAGTCAGCACCTACTTGATTTTGGAGCATCAACAATTTTTGGTGGGCACATGTCCATTTTTTGGGGAGGGATTTATTCCCATGAGGTTTTCATTGTTTCCTCAATTTACATGGGCATAATAATTGTAACGGGGTTACCATAATCCTTTTTACTTGGGACCTACACATACTTTACTCACTCTCATTCAAGATTAAGGGGGGTGTTGGAATATTAAAAACCCACTTAGACATAGGATAAAATATTTTAATTTTTTTTATTAATTTCTTAAGTTTAGACTAGGTAGATGGCCATATTTTGTCTTTTATGGGACTAGATGCCATCTTGAGTGACTAGGGTGCACTTGGGTAGATTTTGGATAAGATATTTTTTTATTCTATCTGATTTTATTCTCTTCGTGGATTAGAAAGACGGCTTCCTACTTTATACAACTTTATCCTACGTTTTATGCTTTCTAGTGGATACAGTAAAGCATTTGACTAGGAAACTATCTCTACTTGGCCATTTCGACCTACACCTATTTATTCTCTCCAAAAGTCATCATCACATTCCATTTTCATCACTCATTATCTTCCATACCATATTTAGCTAATTCGTGAGCCTCTTGATTGATTTGGAAGGTGCTTTTGACACCTAGGGGTTTTTTATGCTTTTATTAAGCCTTCGTTTATTTAGATTTTCATACTTTCCTCTAAGGAATTCTATTTTCTCTTGAGCATGCATTATATATTGTATTCATATTTTTGAATAATATTGAGATGATATTTCCATCAACTGAGTTCCTTCTCTTATGTTTCACTTCAATATTTCTTCAAACCAAAATCTCGTTTCCATGAGTCATGTGTTATCCTCATTCCTTTTAATCCCTAAAGTACCTTGGCTTGCATGTTAGAAGAGAGGTTGATTTCCCTATCATCTTACCTTTTCTATTAACCATGACACACTCTAATTTCTATCAAGGGGCGTCAGACCTAAGGTGATGCACTCTGCAACTTAGCAAGATGCGTCTCTGGCGTAGGTTGTCCTTCTACATAATGCAATGATCTAGCTCTGGTGCAAGTTGTCCTTTTGCAAGGTTCATTGGATTTGGTTAAGATGGATAAAAGGGATCTTTGAGTGACTTCTCGAGGATTGGTGATGTGGAGGCTCATCCCTAAGCATGTGGTGAGGCGTCCTTCGGTTCCCTAACCTATTCGGATGATCCCTTAGTTATATCCCCTAAATCATCAACCTACTCTATCCATCCAACCCTATAAATAAAACCCCTCTCTTTATTGGGAAGGAGGAAGGATTATGCACCCTCATGCTAGTGGAATTCAGTTAGGATTGTTAAATTTTGAGCATTAATTCACAATACTCTAGGATCCTCACTGAGAGAATAACATATACAGTATATCAATGCATAACAATCGCAATAAGAATGACAAGCATCATAAGAATCAAAAGCATGAGATACAAGAGACACAGAGTTTCCGTGGGGAAAACCCTAAGGTGAAAAACCCCACAAATTCCTCAGTGATAAAGAGAGCAATGGCTCAACCAAAGTACAACCAAAATACACTTGAGATAGTCTCCTAGAAGCAGATGATCCTCCTCCTCACTAGTGCACCACTTTCTGAGTGAGAGAGAGATGACTTTCTGAATGATCTAAATAGAGATCACCTTATCTCTATTTATACTAACCTGTTTTCCCAGTGACCTTATGGGGCCGACTTGTCTAGCTAGGTACATCCACACTATAATATATATATTTCAGGTCCAACCCCACACATGGTGGTCTAGTAACCCATCAGCAAGTACACACACTTGCAACACTTGTCAATCCACATGATGGTACTTCCTTATAGAGGAATAACACATCTCTAATAAGGGTACAATAAATATATATGAAATAGATAGATGAAATACATTCCAAAGTTACATATACATCAACACTCCCTCTTAACTAGGAAGGTATTTCTCGACACAGATCTGTTAGACAAGTCTTCTTCTCGGGATCACCGTCATCGTCATCGTCACTGCTACTGCTATCTCAACCAATCTCTGACTCTACTCATCATAGGAAGTTCTACAGAGCCAATCCTTTTTCATACTCGATGTAGGCCCACCACCTGCAAGTCTTCGTCATCACTAGCCATATTGTGGAATCCTCAAGACTTATTATGTGCATCACAAAACCTCAAAAGAGCATCCCAGGCTATTACGAGCACACGGCTCTACCTATAGGATCTCCCAGGGCCATATTATATGTGACCTCACCACAAAACCTCGCAAGAGCATCCCAAGCTGTTACGAGCCCACAGCTCTACCTATAGGATCTCCCAGGGACAGATTATATGTGGTCACCACAAAAACTCGCAAGAGCATCCCAGGCTATTATGAGCAGATAGCTCTACCTATAGGATCTCCCAAGGACAGATTATATGTGGTTACCACAAAACCTCGCAAGAGCATCCCAAGCTATTACGAGCACACAGCTCTACCTATAGGATCTCCCAGGGACAGATTATATGTGGTCATGGAAAAACCTCGCAAGAGCATCCCAGGACTTATTACGGGCACACAGCCCAACCTATCAGATCTCCCAGGGACATATTATATGCCGTAGGACAAAACCTCGAAAGAGCATCTGCCAGATATCCCAGGGCTAGATTATATGCCATAGGAAAAACCTCAAAAGACTATCTGCAGATCTCCCAGGGACAAATTATATGTCCTCCTAGAGAAAAACCTCAAAATAGCATTTGGTAGATATCCTAGGGCCAAATTATATGCCATAGGAAAAACCTTGAAATACTATCTGCAAATCTCCCAAGGCCACATTATATGCTCATCTGCACAACCTGATCCACGGCCATAGAGTATCAACCTGATACTCACCATACATCATCCTGATGTACACATGATCATCCTGATCATCATCACTGCAACATCCTGCTGCATGTCATCTGGAGCAACATTCTGAAGCTCGTCATCCATGATCATCCTGATCATACAATGCATCTACCTAATGCATACCAAGTATCTACCCGATACATATCATCATACATGATCCACCTGATCATATAGTGTATCCACCTTATACAAATACAAGTACATGATACATATCACCATACATGATCCACTAGATCATACAATGTATCCAACTGATACATATACAGATACATGGTCCAAGCATTCAACATGATGCATATACAAAATACATACACATGATCCTACTAATCATATCCAGCATCCAACATGATGCGTACATACACATAAATGATCCAACTGATCATATCCAGCATCCAACATGATGCGTACATACATATAAATGATCCAACTGATCATATCCAGCATCCAACATGATGCGTACATACATATACATATAAATAATCCAACTGATCATATCCAGCGGAAACCAGAACATCATCTTGATGCTCATCATCTAGCGCTTACATCCACAGCCATGTGAAGGATCCTCCTTCCAACATGCTTGGAATGGCTTCAGCAAATGTGTCCATCACTTCTTTCTCGAAGTGTCATCAATATGAAGAATGCCAAGCCTCTCCCTGAAGTACTCGAACTTCACCCTGGCTAGTGGCTTCGTCAGCACATTTGCAATCTGCTCGTCCGTCACAATGTACAGGAGCTTCACAGCTCCTCTCTACACCATAACCCTGATATAGTGATATTTAATCTCTATGTGTTTCGACCTGTCATGAAACATTGGGTTCTCAGACAGCTTCACACAACTCTGGTTATCACAAAAGATACCAATAGCATCCAATGAGAGATCAAATAACTCAGACAGTAGCTTTTATATCCATACTGCCTCACAACTAGATGAACAAGCTGCAACATACTCTGCCTCAGCTATACTCAGTGCTACGCAGGACTGCTTCCTGCTAAACCAAGAGATCACACCTAATCCCATACTGAAGCAGCACCCAAATGTGCTCTTCCTATCTGCAGCACTGCCAGCCCAATCTGAATCAACATAACCCTGCAGGTTAAACTTTTGATTCGCCTCATACTTGAGCCCATAATCCACTGTACCCTTCAGGTACCTCAGAACATGCTTTACAGCAACCAGATGAACACTCCTCGGACCTGAGGTGAATTCTCCACCATTGTCGGATCTGAATGTTTTGATCTTTTTGTCAGTTTGATTCTCCATCAAGGTTTTGAATTCCTTGAATTTATCAAACACCTCATCTTTGCTCTTCAATAAGTATACCCAAGTCTGCCTAGAGAAGTCATCAATAAATGAGACATAGTAAACATACCCACTCAAAGAACTGGATGACATAGGACCACATACATCTGAGTGGATGATTTCCAGGACGTATTTTTCCTTGATTTCACTACTTGGGAAATCCTTCTTAATGTTCTTACCTTTTGCACATCCTTTGCAAACACCTTCATGTTTGGTCTTGATTTCAGGAAGACCCTCTACAGCCTTGCTTGCAATTGGAAGTTCCCTATAGTGCATATGAGCAAGTCTTCTATGCCAAAGTTCACTTGGCTCCATGGATTCATGTACCATGGCATGTTGAGGTTGTCCCTTCAATTTATACAAACCTCCCTCTTGCTCTCCAATCACTACTGCATCATCTATGTTCTTTCCCTTTGGCCACATTGGGACTTGGCCATCCATAAATGAAACCCTCATACCTTTTGCATCCAATGCAGAGATGGAGAGTAAGTTCATCTTGAGCCCAGGTACAAAAAGGACTTCTTTCATCTTCAGAGATTTTCCGGAATCTAGGTTGTAGGAGGCTTCACCACTTCCTTTGATTGGGTATTGATAATCATCCCCAAGTTTCACCTTATGGGGTGATTCATGTTCAGATAGATTCACAAAATATTCCTTAAACCCAGTCATGTGTTTGGAAGCCCCACTATCAATCAACCAATCATTACAACCATGGGAGATAGTACCTGTGAGAGCAGAAATTAGAACATATTCTCCTTCACTTGATGAGTCATCATCACTATCACTTTCTGCCCTAGCCTTCTTCTTTGGGGGTTCATCATCTTCGGCAGCATGAATATGATATCTTCTTTTGTTGTTCTTCTTCTTCTTATTGAAGTTATTGTTTTTGTCTTTCTTCTTCTTGGGACAATCTGAAGCAAAGTGTCCCTTCTCATTGCAATTGAAGCATCTGAGATCTTTCTTATCTTTATGATAATGGTGGTGTGAGAATATTCTATTATGAGATGATTCCTTCTTGGGCTTGCCTTTCCTGGCATGTGTTGTGAGAGCTTGATCTTCATTTCCCATCTTTTCTTCTCGAGCCACAAGACTAGCCTCTTCTTGAGAGCATTCTTCCCGCAATCTGTTGAAGGAGATCAACTTCTTCCTTGCACAAATTCCTTGAATAAAGGAATCCCATGACCTGGGTAGGCCATTTAGAGTGGTCATCACCACTTCACCATTATCCACCATTTCATCCACTGCTTCTAGTTGTTCGTTGATCTGGGAGACCCTTGAAAAATAAGATTGAATGGTTTCTCCATTCTAGAACTTTACTCCTTTCAATTGGTTCCGCAGGGTCATCTTCTGATTTATGTTCTTCCCTTCAAATAGCTTGGTCAAAGAGTCAAACATCTCCTTGGGTGTTTTTAGAGAAGACACATGGGGTATGAGATGGTCTTTGATAGAATCAGCAATGATTCTCTTTGCCTTGACCAAGTTTTTCCTATGCAATACCTTAGCCTCTTCATCCTCTGGGATAGGGATGTCTTCTTTTACATATGAGTCCAACTCATTCTCTTCCAGGATTAACCCAATCCTATACTTCCAAGCTCGGAAGTTATCAGCTCCTTCAAGCTTATCCTCAAGCTTGGTGTGGTGAGACATCTTAAAGAGTACTTCAAATGGGAATAGAAAAGATTTAGGTCTTAACACTTGAAATGCTGAAAACTGGATCTCGTCCCGAATTAGGGTTTGTCGAAAAAACCCTAAAAATTCAAAATGTGAATTTCAATTTTCTGAAAGGATAGAAAGATGGGCTCTGATGAGCTGATCAGCCTAGTGTATTTAGAATTTGAGATCAACAAAGCTTTACCCTTCATATTTGCCTTTTTTGTCCTCCCGGGTTCACTAGGGAGAGCCCTGAATTAGGGTTTGCGTTTCCCGAAGATCTACCCAGCCAAAAATCTCGATCCAAAGCTCTAAACTTCAATTTTTGCAAGGAGCTTCCAGCTATGTCTTCATATTTCAGAAATTCCTATTTTTGTGGAAAACCTAATTTTTAGGGCCAAATCTGAAAATGCTCAGAATTGAATTCTGATTGGACAGATAGATTCTCCCTGATGAGCAGAGTCAACCTACTATACTGCTTTTCCAAAATTTGTGGAGAGAAACCAATAAACAAGAAACTCAAGTTTTTGTCACTGCGAAATGTCTTCTTCTCAGGTTAGCTCTGATACCATGTTAAATTTTGAGCATTAATTCACAATACTCTAGGATCTTCACTGAGAGAATAACATATACAGTATATCAATGCATAACAATCACAATAATCATGACAAGCATCACAAGAATCAAAAGCATGAGAGACAAGAGACACAGAGTTTCCGTGGGGAAAACCCTAAGGTGAAAAACCCCACAACTTCCTCAGAGATAGAGAGAGCAATGGCTCAACCAAAGTACAACCAAAATACACTTGAGATAGTCTCCTAGAAGCAGATGATCCTCCTCCTCACTAGTGCGCCACTTTCTGAGTGAGAGAGAGATGACTTTCCGAATGATCTAAATAGAGATCACCTGATCTCTATTTATACTAACCTGTTTTCCCAGTGACCTTATGGGGCTGACTTGTCTAGCTAGGTACATCCACATTATAATATATATATTTCAGGGCCGACCCCACACATGGTGGTCTAATAACCCATCGGCAAGTACACACGCTTGCGACACTTGTCAATCCACATGTCGACACTTCCTTATAGAGGAATAACACATCTCTAATAAGGGTACAATAAATATATATGAAATACATAGATGAAATACATTCCGAAGTTACATATACATCAACAAGGATCATATTCTTCATTCATAAGAACTTAGGAGGCTTTGGATCTTCGAGGCAAGATCGTCCACGTTGGAATCGTGATGTCAAAGCTTTGTTTGTAACTCCCCTTACTTTGTATCTGTTGTAATTTACATTAATATACCTTTTTATTCATCTGGAGATCGAAGGATTGAAAACAAATCAAGCAAAGAGAAAGGGATTGCGATCACCAAGTAATTCATCTATTCTGCAATCTAATCTAACTAGGAAGGATTTTATGTTGTGTACTCTTTTTTGCTAAATCTATACCCTTTAGGTCTAGAGAGATATGTTTCTGTTCGCATTAACATATTGTCTACACGCACTTATTCTTTCATATCTCTAAATAAATTCTTGTGAGGGATTCTTTGCTTCAATATCCTTGGATATTAGAATTCATTAATGGTTATGAACCTATTTAGAATTCTCACAGTTCCATATGGGAATCTCACCTGATTCTATTTACCATATATAAAAGTTGCATAGAAATAAAAATCTAATGAGAAATCAAGCAAACATTTACCATGTGATGATTGAAGGCACCTTCTCTCCAATTTGTTCTACTATATGATTCCATAACATTGTCTTCTCTACATAGACAGTATGAGTTATATCATCCATATTTTTTTCCTCATGAACAAAAAAATTGTTACTACGTTCATTAAAAGTGATTCCCAATAGCTTCTACAGAGTTTCAAGCCAAACCCCTTGAGTCCACACCATTGGTCCTTGAACCATATTGCATGTTGTTGATGTATTTGTAACTTCAGAAGATATTCACTTGTATATTGTATGTATTACTTTTGTACTTTATTGTATCCCCAACAGAAATGTATTATTCCTCCGATTGGAAGTGTCGTCATTTGTACTTGCAAGTATTGCAAGTATTATTGTAAGTGTCGCAACTTATATTTGATGGGTTATTAGACCACCTTGGTAGGGTCGGCCTTGTATGAGTTATGTGGGTCAAAGGGTTATTAGAAAACCCTAGTGGGGTCGGCTCAGTCAGCCTTATGTTAAGTAGTTATGTTGGGGCCGACCTACTTAGAGTTAAAATTCAAGTGAAGTAAAGTATAAATAGAGAGTGTGGCTCTCTCATTTATTCATTTCACACACTCACTCACTTCGCATTAGTGAGAGAGAGGAGGAGTGCACACAAGTGGAGGAGGAGCAGCTGCTAGGAGAATATCTCTTGTTGTGGGGTTTGATCTTTGTGATCTTTGTATTGATGCTCATTCTATCTCTGAGGAAGTTGCGGGGCTTTTCACCTTCTTGGTTTTCCCCGGTGAAATGCTTTATGTCTCTTGTCTCTTGTGTTTGATATGTTGTACATGTTGTTCTCTCAGTTAAGATCCTAGATCAGATTGAATTAAATGCTGAAAAACTAACATAGTATCATAGCTATCCTGAAGGAAGGCATGGTATGGCATTTATGACACTTGTTTCACTTGCAACAAACTGGAAGCTAGGGATTGGTATAGTAAAAACTAGTCATCGTGGCATTTTCACTATAAATCCGTTTTGGCAAAGGTGCCAGATCTAAAACTTGTGCAGGTCGAAGATGAAATGTCCATGTACCTTGTGTCCAAAGGACAGCCTCATATTCGTTGTACTTTGTGATATATGATCCGTACAAGTTAGGGTTTCTTCCTCTTCCAGAATGCAGTCCTAAACAGGTGACCTAGGAAAAAAGGTCATATCTTGGGATAGGAAACTCCAAATGGAATTCTGTAAAAATTTATAGCTAGGAAATGAACTTTAGTTTCACAGGTCCGGGATTTAGAGGCTGAAGTTGAAACAGTGACACATGGCACTCCATACAAGTTCGCTATACAGTTTCATCCCATAAACATGTTGTGACACTTGGCATATCTCTCTCTCAGAGAGTCCATTTGAGGTCAGATCTATGGTGTTGGAAAGATGATAGGTCATTCTACTACTGAGGATGCAAAATTTCAGAGATACATCATAAACAATATGACATATATTTCTTTCCAAACAAAATTGGATTCTGAGCACTTGCATTTTTGGTTTGTCACTGCTACAGGAAATTAGGGTTTCGGAGAAAGTTGGAATTTCTTGAATCTGAGACCACGGCTGGATTCTCCTCAGAAAAATAAAAATTTAGAGACCAATATTGAATTTTTTGGTTGGGTAGAACCCAGGGCTCTATCAAACCCTAGTTCGGGATTCTCACAAGAAAACCAGAAAACCAGAATTTGGCAGAAACTGCAGATCCAAAACTTTCAAAGTCAATTTTGAGCAGTCAAATTTTGGAGATTTCAAAATTGAAGTATGGCAGCTTGATCAGCTCAGCAAGGTGCATTTTTTCATCCAATCAGAAGTTTGAAATTCAAAGTTTGGATTTTTAGGGTTTCTCAGACAAACCCTAATACACCTCCAGATCCAGCTTCATTAAATCAAAGTGGATTGGTTTAATCCTAGAAGAGAATGATTTGGACACCTACATATGTGAATAGATTCTATTTCCAGAGGGAGATGAGGCTAAGGCCTTACATAAGAAGACTACAAGCAATCCCGGCAGGTATGACTTGAGGAGATTCAGGTATGTTTTGAAATTTGTTCATGATTAAGTTTATGATATGTTTGTCTTCATATGAATTGAGGTTAGTACAATCTTGATTAATTTGTAGACTTGTCTTATCACCTTATTAAAAATATGAATGCATGTGAATGATAGAAGGAATTCATTGATTAGGGTTATGCATCGTGTGTGATGAGCATCAGGATGATGCTCCAGATGATAGGCATCAGGATGATGCTACGATGATGATCAGGATGATCATGTGTGATGAGCATCAGGATGATGCTCCAGATGATATGCATCAGGATGATGTTGTGTACATGATGAGGGTAATCATGTGATGATGATGTGCATCAGGATGATGTATATTATGATGATGATCAGTATGATCATGAGTATCAGGACGATACTCTGCGGTTGTGGAAAAAATGTGCAGGTAGCATAGAAAATATCCTAGGAGATCCAATAGTCTGAGCTTGGATAGTCTTTCAAGGTTTTGCTACAGGTTGGCCATGGATAGATTGTGCAGGTAGCATAGAAAAGATCCTGGGAGATCCGATAGTCTGAGCTCGGATACTCTTTCGAGGTTTTGCTATAGGTTGGTCGTGGATAGATTGTGTAGGTAGCATAGAAAATATTCTGGGAGATCTGATAGTCTGAGATCGGATACACTTTGGATTTTTTTCTACAGGTAGCATAGAAAAGAACCTGGGAGATCCGATAGTCTGAGCTCGGATGCTCTTTTGAGGTTTTTCTATAGGAGGCATGTAATCAGTCCTGGAGATTCGATAGGTTCAGATGTGTGCTCGTAAAAGTCCTGGGATGCTCTTTAGATATCTTGCAGTTTGCAAGACACTCTTTTAAGGTTTTTCCTGACCACATGTAAAAGATCCTGGGAGATTTGATAGTTTGAGCTCGGATGCGCTTCTGAGGTTTGTTGGTGGTCACATGTTAAATATCCTAGGAGATTCGATAGTTTGAGCTCGGATGCTCTTTCAAGGTTTTGTTGATGCACATTCCACAGGATGGCTAGAGATGTTAAATACCTACAGGAGGCTAGGCCTACAACCAGCATGAAAAAGGGTTGTCTCTGTAGAACTTCCTATGATGAGAAGAATTGAGAGATAGCCCAGTGATAGAGATGACGAGTACAGCAACAGTGACGATGATGCTCCATGATCTAGTGACGATGATCCAGCTCTAGAATTGAAGACTTGTGGCGATATGTATTGATGACCTATGTCTAGATAATATCTTCCTAGTTAACAGGGAGTGTTGATGTATTTGTAACTTTGGAAGATATTCACTTGTATATTGTATGTATTACTTTTGTACTTTATTGTATCCCCAATGGATATGTATTATTCCTCTGATTGGAAGTGTCGTCATTTGTACTTGCAAGTGTCGCAAGTATTATTGTAAGTGTCGCAACTTATATTTGATGGGTTATTAAACCACCTTGGTGGGGTTGGCCCTGTATGAGTTCTGTGGGTCAAAGGGTTATTAGACCACCCTAGTGGGGTCATCCCAGTCAGCCTTATATTAAGTGGTTAAGTTGGGTCCGACCTAGTTAGATTTAAAAGTCAAATGAAGTAAAGTATAAATACAGAGTGTGACTCTCTCATTTATTCATTTCACACACTCTCAATTAAGATTAGTGAGAGAGAAAAGGAGTGTGCACAAGTGGAGGAGGAGTAGCTGCTAGGAGAATATCTCTTGTTGTGGGGTTTGATCTTTGTGATCTTTGTATTGATGCTCATTCTATCTCTGAGGAAGTTGCGGGGTTTTTCACCTTCTTGGTTTTCCCCAGTGAAATGATTTCTGTCTCTTGTCTCTTGTGTTTGATATGTTGTGACTGTTGTTCTCTCAGTTAAGATCCTAGATCAGATTGAATTAAATGCTGAAAAACTAACACATGTGTCCTTTTCAAATATAGTATGTACACCTACATCATGCATCTTCTCAGATCCATAATCCATCCTTGGTTATGTTTATAACATCATTTATATCCCTCTTTCTTAATTGTTTGGTGTAGGATTTGGCTATGTTTGTTTGTTGTGTGCTTCCCATTAATCATTGTTAAGCATCCTAGGAAAAAACCCCTAGTTTTTTGTTGCATCTAAAAGCACTCTATTTCATTTTTCACAATTTTTTGTTTTGATTGTAGGTTTCATAGAGAAATCAACAACCCTATTCATGAATTTTTATTTGAAATGGGTGACCTAACTATAAACCTAGTTTTTTAGTGAAACACAAATGGTTTCGATTCTATATTTTTCTTGTTTGGTTCCATTTTTGTTTTAGGTTCATTTACAGTTCCATTTTTATTGTTTGTAACATCTTTCATTTCTATAGTAATTGATTTCTTCTCATTTCAAGTTGATCTAGGTTAAGAAAAGATCAAAAGGACCAAGTATTTACTACTTTTAGGGTTCCATTTTGCAATTAATTTTCATTTTCTTGCTTCAAAAAGTGTATTTATTGAATCAAACATTTAGTTGACTAATTGGATTTGTTCAAAACAAGGTATTATCGTTGTTTGAGACCATATTTTCTTTTATTTTCAAATACACCATTAGTTAGCTACTTATTTTTCATGGACATTTGATATTTCTATTTGCTTGTTGGTTGTGGTACTTTTCTTCTTAGAGAAATTGTGGATTTTATTTCAAGAAATGAACATTACTAGTTTTTAGTATTGAAATTTATCTTCTTGCCCTCTTCATTACTTTATGAGCATTTCCATTTCCTTTCAATTTAATTTATTTTTTGTACAAACCACTTGTGCACACACTTTTCATACCATAATTTCAACATCGCTTGCTTCATGACCCCAAGCGAAGCCTTAAAATCAACCTCTAACCTAACACATTAAATTCCCTCTCTTAATCACCAAAATAATCTTGTAGTTAGGATAATAAGTTGAGGATAAACATCCAAATAATGCCCCTTAGTCACCATACACTTGAGAGATTGTGGTTGACCTTTAGGTAACCAAAATCCTCTTGTGTTACACATTTTCTTGGCCAATATACAAACATGCCCATGCTTTAAGACCAAAATTGGATGTTTAATTGGGGAACCTTTCCATTTCAGTATCAAAGATCATACATATCATGGATTTAAACTGAAGTTGTAGGAAAATTGCTCGACATTTCTAATAACGATGTAGCCTAGTAACCATTCTATTAATAATCTAACCTAGAGGTGGTTGTCACAGGCGGGAGGGAACCCGGGGAAGATAACAACGGGTCGAATGGATATGCCCCTAGTGACCTTATCTATAAATATCCCATTCACATATTTAATTGCTTACTTGGTGGGATGGAGATCCCATCCAGGTTTAGGATTTGGAAGGCCCTTGTTCAACTTTATAGTTCTTTTCAAGCAATGGAATTGGAAACCCTCTATTCAAGAAAGACTTGAGAAATATTTAATTTTCACATCACTTTTCTTTTTTGTAGTTCTCCTCTTAGGGATATTGTGTATTTTATCTTTATAGGGTACCCATTTCTTATTTACTCTTTGTCTAGATGAGATCACTTGCTGCACCAACATTGCACTTGTTGTTTGATTTAGTATCATCTATAGTGTAGATAGTGTTGATTTGAGAATCTATTTCATAAGCCTTATTGTTGATCTATCTAGTTGGATTAGTTTTCTTAGCTTGTGTCACCATAGATCCTCTGAGGTAGTCTCATAGAATTTGACGAGGTCTATTTTTTATGGGATTTACGATCGTACCATTAGATGGATTCAACATGTGTTAAATGGATAATATTCATCCCCTCTTGGTTCTCCTTCAAAATCCATGGATTTAGGCTCCTCACATCCCATCTCACCCTCCTCTCCTCATACATCTAGTCCTTTTCACATCCCAACATCAAATATGTGTGGTGCTATTCCCATTTCTGATATAGGTCCCATTGATCATACTAACCCCAACCAACCATTTGGAGGGAATGCTAGTGTTCCTCCTAGTACTACATCTACATCCACCCTTATGTATACTATAAGCCTACATTTCATGACTAGTCTCAACCTCCTAGATATATCGATATTTACTAATGGTCTCATTAGGTGTGATCCTTCATGGCCTCCAATTCCAACAACCCTTCCTCCAGACATAGCAAATTTTGAGGGGTAAGGTAGGTGAGGAACCCCAGAACCATATCATGTATTCCCATCTATGGTGCTCCTCTAATAGCATTGTCATTGATTCCATTCATTTATGTTTTTCCTATAGGAAATTGACTAGAGTGGCCACTAAGTGGTACATTGAGAAACCACTTGAGATACATTCCAATTTTGTGTCCCTAGCTTCCAGTTTTTTACCTTTTTCTTGTTACATGTCCATTATGATGATGGATTCAATATCCCACTATCTTATTTCCACAACTCACTAGTACCCTTATCAAATACCACATCCATGAGTGGTGATGATGAAGGAGTCTTTGCAGGTTCAAGCTTGGTGACCACGTCTTCTTATATTGGTTCTTAAAATCCTTTACCCTCTATATATCCAAAGAGGTTTCCTCAAAACATTCACAAAGTAGAGAGGAAGAAATCTTCAAATCTCAATAGTATGACCTCATTTATGCCTGGTTTGGGTACCTCTACACAATCATCCCCAATGCTCCCCAAAGAAACTTGACATGCAAATATTCACTAGGAATATCCCATCATGTAGATATGGTGATTAGTTCCAAAATGTCCCATCTAAATCCATACATGTAGTTCTCTCTCCCTTTAAGTAATTATTTGTATGGTAATATATTGAGTGTTGAGAGATATCATGAGGGACCCCCTTTGACACCCTACTATCCCATTGACTCTTGCGCTCATCCTCACATGTATGAACGAGTACCTCATATGTGTTTTCTCTTTTGACCACCAACATTCATGTTCCACCATGTAGTGGCATTATGTGTAGTGATGCATCTACTATGTATGTGGCCCCTCCAGCCATAAACCCTTACTACCCTTTCGTAGGCCCTTGTCTTAGCCTCCACCATGTTAGAAAACCAGGATCGCAGAGAAATAAAAATAAAACGATGCAAATATACATCACATAAACACAATACAAGAAAGACACCAATATAACGTGGTTGACCCAAGATGGGCTACATCCACACATAAATTTCTAGTCCTTTTATTATTATACCATCCAACAAAATGAAGGGATACAACCCGCAGCACATCCACTACAACTTCCTCTTCACTCTCTCTCAATATCTCTTACACAATCATAGATATAGTTACAATGTTACAATACATTACGTCAAATGCATCACGAAAATGTTCCCAGAAATCTTAAAAATATTCCCCTACATAATGCTCAATAAGTTGGACCTACTATTCAAACATTCCCCAAGGTTGATCATTCCATGATAGTATGCCTAGGTATGATCAAATGGACCAAAAAACACACAATGAACCCTCATTAGCATCAACTTTCTATGAGATGCAAGCATTGGATCGATCTACTATCAATAAAAGTGGAAGTGGGTTAGAAATACATCTAACCTTCAACATATCCTCTTTCCATAATTTGTAACCAGACCTAAGATATTTTTATAGGTTAATAATTCCGCCACTTGGAGATAATAATGGAGTGATGTATATAGATACATTGTAAAATATAAGGAAGTAAGGGTATATAAGTTGGACCTAACACTTCATTGGACGGGTTGTCCCTCCTAATTTACTGGAATAACAAGTCGGTCGCCTTACAAAATTTGACATTTCTATATCGATCTATGTTATTCGGGTTTAAAATAAGGCTGAAAGTGTACCCCTTTTGTTGGCTACCTAGTTAACGTCTTGTGCTCTTAACATTAGCATTGTATACAGGAAGAGATATGACACTATGAAAACTGCAAATACTTTCATAGACTACCAGGGATGAATCCAATATGCATGAAATAAATTCCATCGTTGACTTTCAAACTCTCCATATATCTTGGCCATTCACTTCAGAATGTTTCTTTCCAACATCCTTAGTTCAAAAAAGATTTAAAATATTACATTAATTTGGGTGCCCGTTAACTATTATTAAGAATGCTTTGAGGTTTCTTTAATGACTTAGGCTGCTGAGAAGTTCCCGCGACTATTGGAACCATTTTACTGCTATTATGTGACTGCTTGCAAAGGTAAGACTGCCCATATCACTCTAATTCTTGCACAGGACTGAAGATATACTGATGTAGGTGACCATTTATATTTAGTTTTAATGATGCAATATACCTATATTTATTTCCTATGCTTTCTATGAGGTTCCTCAATGTGCAAAACTAGTATAGGAGCACCCAGGTTGATTGGTAGGGGTTGTAGGAGATTGTCAAATTTCCCAGATATGTTTTATGACCTTCTCCATCACTTATAGGGTGCACATACCTACTTTTGAGTTATTGGACACCCGTTCATATAGGGTGGTAACATGGAGTACCATTGAATACATGTATACTAAATGTGGAAGAATAGATAATGTGCAAAATGTGTTTGACAAAATACCCCAATGCGATTCAGTCTTGTGGAATACAATGTTTGTTTCCAACTTGAGGGATGGGTTATATGATGAGGCATTGGGGTTCTGTCCAAGATTTAACCTTAATAATTGAAGCACTAAAATGTTTAAGACCCAAAAATACTAATGGCGATCCAATTTGTGATGGGGACGACTACAGGTTGTGTCTCTTCCTGATATCATGTTATCCAATCTACTATAAATATGTTACAAAGGAGTGTGCCTTGGATTTAGTACTACTTGTTTCTTAGAATTTGTCATGATTTCAAATTTAATTCCCATATTTCCTTGAGAATCCCAACAATGATCATCATTCTCGAGAATTGTTCTTCACAAATCAACTTCTGTTGTTTACAAGTTGTAGGTCTTTGTTTCACAGTTACTATAGGAAACTGATAACTGCCTAGAATTACTTGACTAATGCTCGACTATATGAATGAAGGTTTTTATCACCGTATATGATATCTTCAGGATTCTTAGCTAGACATGGATACTGTCTATATGATGTAAGAGGATTGCTTTGTATGTAGGTGACCTTTTTTTAGGATAGAAAGAAGAACTCATGGAGAAGACCAAGAATGTGAACAAGCATACGAGATAGGAAAATAAGTGGGTAAATTAAATTGAAGCAGTTATTGAGGTAAGAAGGAAAGTTTCTATGAGTAATTGCAACAATTACACCAATAACTAGATGGAGTGAGGGATACATAGATAAAAAGGTGTGCCCTATGCAGAAAATAGGGATGAAAAAAAAAAAAAACCATTAAAAGGATACTAACAAAGAGGCTCACTTCTTGCCATGGCCATTGCACAGGCACAATGTCGAGACTTATAGATACTGGAATTGGAAATAGAGTGTAAGGGGTATAATAAAGGTTGTGATATGTCCAAGGAGAGATTGAGTGTAGGAATAATATTATAGGTTATCTCCATAGAGGAAGAGAGAGCATGAAGGCACATAACAGACTATATATTGTATTTATATGCATATTCATATATACCATTTCTATACTTACGTTGTATTATCTATAAATCTCCTGGTAATGGAAAGATGCTTGAGTGTGCATTGAGAATTCTGAGTGGGAATACTGCAATTTGATTAATATTTGTGCATAAGAATATTGTATGTGTATTAGAGGGACGAAAGAAATATTCCTAAGTGAAGTCGTGTTTCTATATGTGTACTCTTGTGAATTTATGAGAATAGTTGGAGCAATAGGTTGTGTAAAATCATGGCTGTTGATATGAGAGAGGTTTTGTATATATGTAACAGTCTTGGTGATGTACCAATCATCATCCAATGCAGGTTTACTCTATTCAAATGCATTGTGCATGCATGTAAACTCTCTTACCAATTTTAATCAAGAAATCTACAATTATAATAGAGAGAACTCACCAAGCTCTACTCAAATGCATTGCTCATGCATGTAAACACTGCCAAAAGAATCGAAAAAAAAATTCTTTCAAACACACAAAGAAACAATGAAATACACTAGCATAGCTTAGGATATCAAAACTTCTCTGGCATTCTTGCAGTCACTGCTCTTAGTTTTTAGTAGAACTTGCCTACAAGAGATCCTAAATAAGGCTAGATAAAGCATATATAGAAACTTTGATATTCAAGAAAGATCCCAATATGTGAATTTTTGAGTTAGCAATGACAATTCTAGTTCTTGTTGAATTCTCAATTGCAAATTTTGTCTTTCCACCTTTTCCGCTCAACCTGCCAATAGCTCAAGAAAGAATCTCTCCTTCGAGAGTTTTCACATCCTTAATCTCAAATGTCTCAACATAGATGTCATCCAACCTCAAAGTGAAATGGCATCAGGTACATCAAAACCAAGCATAAATATGTGGACAAAATTAGAACACTTTTGGAGGTTACCAATTTTTTGGGGTGTTTGACTGTGAATTCAAATCGACTTTACGGGTCTGAAACAACACAATTGACAATATTAAGTACAAGAAAATTTAGAACATGATACTTACGTTTAATAAATAACTACTCCAACAAGATAGATACGAGTTAAGAAAAATGACACAATAGTAGAAATAACAATCTATATTAAAGTACCTATAGATTTATCCAAGTATCAATCTTCTTATGCTCATAAACAAGTGAATAAATTTCCATCTAAATTTTCTTAAGGGGTTTGGAACATAGACTATGAAATCCTTCAATCCATTGCAAAAGCCTCAAGCACACAGATTAATACTTAACACTTCCATGGATTATTAAGGGATTACATTGAATTCAAAGCTAGCAAAGACTCGTTTGTCTAATAGCCTTTGTCCTATATTGTTTCAACAAGCAAAGTTAGTTGGACATATATTTTGGGATAATCGGTTTTCCAAGCATTATTGGAGTTGTTTTGAGGATCATCACTCGATACTTCTTCTAGAAAAGGTTCACTGGCAAGTAGAGTTGTTTAGGGATGGTAGTGCCCTTGCTAGTGATGCGTTTTTTGGATTTTGGCATTGCTAGAGGATAAAGGTACTACTTTTGTGGAAACTGAAATGAAACTTTGTTTTTGAACAAGAGGTCAGCTCTTTGTATGCTTTCAATTTGGTATGGAAGGATGAGAGTCATATTCAATTGTTTGCAAAAGAAGCTTTGTTGATCAAAGATTCCCAATGTCTAGATGTTGATAACTGATGCTGTGCATAATTTACTGACAGTGTCTATTTTATTTTTAGGTTGCAAGTGTTTATTAACTGCATGCTAATGCATGTGAAGAATAAAATAATTTGCAGAATTATACATCAATCTAAAGCTAACTTTACGACATGTAAAAATAATGCTTTTATTTCTATGCAATGTAATCTCTATATAAGTATGTAGCTGTGCAAGTCTAAGATCAATGGGAGATAAATATCAAAGGTTTTCTTTTCCTGTTTTGAATAAAATCTTCTCTCGTGTTTTCTGTGTTGTTTTTCTTTGTGCTATTTTAAATTAGGCTCTTTCATAATCTTCATTTGGTATCAGAGCAGGTATTTTGTTTAAATTTCATAATGTCAAATTCTAACTCTTTTCCCAATCATGAATTTGATGGAAGTGATTATGAATATTGGTGCATCAAGATGATGACCTTTTTGACAGGAAAAGATTTGTGGGAGATTGTAGAATCAGGTTATGAAGAGCCAGCTGATTGGAACACCCTAATAGCCAATGATAGAACAACTATGAGAGAAGCCAAGAAGAAGAATGCCCAAGATTTATTTCATATTCAAATAGCTCTAGATAACAGCTTATTTCCAAGAATTGCAGGAGAAAAGTTAGCTAAGAATGCCTGGAAGACTCTACATGAAGCTTACCAAGGCAGTGATCAAGTTAAAGTTGTCAATTTATAGACATTGAGGACAAAATTCGAGAATTTGAAGATGCAAGAAGGTGAGAATGTGAGTGATTATTGTGTAAGAGTAAATGATGTTGTCAATAAATTGGCTACTCTAGGAGAAACTATTGATAAATAAGTTGTGATTAAAAAGGTGTTGAGGTCTCTAACACCAAGATGGAACCATGTTGCTATAGTCATTGAAGAAAGCAAGGATTTGACTAACATTCACTTTGATCACCTAGTTGGATCTCTTATTTTGCATGAAGACAGAGTGAGAGATTCATTTGCAGAAAGTGATGAGAAATCTTTTTCCACAAAGCTACAGATTACAAACAAAGAAGATGCTAGTTCTAGCTTCAAAAGAAACCAAGCCCAAGGTAAAGTTCAGAATCAAATTTTTTCAAGAGGAGATAGAGGAAGAAGAGGTGGTTTCAGAGGAAGAGGTAGAGGAAGATTTGATAAGTGAAACATCCAATGTTATCATTGTAAAATGTATGGTCATTTTGAAAGGGATTACAGATTAAAAGAAAACAAAAGTGTTAATTATGATAAAGAGGGTGATGATCCTTCTCCAAATAATTTGTTTTTATCTTATGGAAAAATTGAAAATACAGTTAAAGATGTTTGGTATTTAGATTCAGGTTGCTCTAACCACAGGATAGGAAATTGCAAGCTTTTCTTTACAATGGATGAAAGTTTCAAATCTAATATCAAACTTGCTGATGAAAAAACCTTAGAGGTTTCTGCAAAAGGAGATATGGAAGTCCATACAAAAGAAGGTATGAAAAGTGTCAAAGATGTTTATTACACTCCACAGTTAAAGCATAATTTATTAAGTGTTGGGCAGCTGTGTGAAAATAATTACAGAGTAGTGTTTGATGATAGAAAATGCACTATTTATGATAAGAATCAAGGCAATAAGGTGGTTACTGTTGTGCCTATGTCAAAGAATCGGATGTTCCCATTGAAGTTTGGAGAAACTAGCATCAACCTTGCTAATATGGCATATGAGGACAAAGGTTGGTTGTGGCATCTCAGGTATGGTCATTTGAATTTTCATAGTTTGAAGCTTCTAACGTCAAAAGAACTAGTTTATGGTTTACCTAAGGTTGAAGAGCACAAGGAGGTTTGTAAGGATGTGCTAAAGGAAAACATGCAAGAGATAAATTTCCTAGAGGCAAGGCATGGAGGGCTCATTATCCACTTCAGCTAGTTCATTTTGATATTTGTGGTCTTATGCATACAAAATGTTTGGGTAAGTCATCATATTTCATTACTTTTATTGATGATTACTCAATAATGTGTTGGGTTTATTTCTTGAAGAGCAAGGGTGAAGCATTTGATACATTCAAGAGGTTTAAATTCCTTGTAGAAAATTAAAGTGGTTACAAAATAAAATGATTAAGGACTGATCGTAGAGGAGAAATTTGTTCAAGAGGTTTTCAGAATTTTTGTGATATGAATGGCATTAGAAGACAACTCACCACTGCTTACACACCTTAACAAAATGGGGTAGTTGAAAGGAAGAACCATACAGTGGTGGAAATGGCAAGGAGTATGTTACATACCAAAGGATTAAGCAATTCCTTTTGGGATGATGCAGTTGCTACATCAGTTTACAATCTTAATAGAAGTCCCACTAGTGCACTTCACATGATGACTCCTTATGATGCATGGTATGAGAAAAAGCATAATGTTAATCATTTCAAAGTTTTTTGTTGTTTAGCCTTTGTTCATGTAGGTGATCAAAAGAGACAAAAGTTAGATCCAAAAAGTGAACCATGCATTTTTGTTGGATATATTAAGCAAAGTAAGGCTTACAGGTTCTATAATCCTCTCACCAATCACATTATTGTTTCAAGAGATGTAATTTTTTATGAAGGGGGAGTTTATGGCCATCAAAAAGACCATGTTGAGAAGTCAAAATCTGGTTTGGATGGTGATATTATTGATGATATTAATAATGAGAATCCCACTAATGTTTCAGTTCCAAATTCTACAAATCCACCAAGTAGGACCTCATCTAGTTCTCCATATTCAAGTCCAAGTACTGCAAGGAAGGTGAGAATCTTAAATGAAATTTATCATAGAAGTACAAGTCTAGCACATGACGAAAATCCAAGAGGTGAGACTATAAATTTTGCTTTATTTTCACAAGTTGATTTTGAACCATCAAGTTTTGAAGAAGCTTCTACTAATGAGGTTTGGGTGCAAGCTATGCAAGAAGAGATGGATTCAATTCATAGGAAAGATACTTGGGAGCTTACAGATCTTCCACATGACAAGAAAAAAATTGGTACTAAATGGGTCTACAAGACAAAGTATAACAGTCATGGGACTTTTGAAAGACACAAAGGAAGGTTAGTTGCTAAGGGATTCATAGAAAAGTATGGAATTGATTATGAAGAAACATTTGCACCTGTAGCAAGGAAAGAAACTATCAGAATGTTGATTTCACTGGCAGGACAAAAGAAATGGAGCATTCATCACATGGATGTGAAAAGTGCCTTCTTGAATGGGTACTTAGAAGAGGAAGTCTTTGTGGAACAGCCACAGGCTTTTGAAGTGCAAGGAAAACAACATCAAGTCTACAAGTTGAAGAAGGATTTGTATGGCCTAAAGCAAGCACCAAGAGCCTGGTATGCCAGGATTAATGGATATTTTCAAGAGAATGGCTTCAAAAGAAGTAAGAGTGAAGCTACCCTTTACTATAAACAAGAATGTAATGATATTCTTATTCTCAGTTTATATGTTGATGATTTGTTGTATATGGGTAGCAGTTCTAAGATGAAGGATGAATTCAAATTTTCTATGATGAGTGCGTTTGAGATGAAATATTTAAACCTCATGCAATATTTTCTTGGAATGGAATTTTATCAAAGTGAAGATGAAATTTTTGTTTCTCAGACAAAGTATGCAAAGAATATGTTGAAGAAAATTGATATGGTTGATTGCAAACCTTCTCTAACTCCAAATGGTCATGGAGTTGTGTTGTGTAGAGATGATGGTGCTGAAATGGCTGATGAGACAGTTTACAGAAGTATTGTTGGAAGCTTAATGTTTCTAACCCACACAAGGCCTGATATTGCTTATTCAGTTTCAATTGTTTCTAGGTATATGACAAAGTCATGTGAAATGCATATGAATGCAGCTAAAATAATTCTCAGGTATGTGAAAGGCACTCTAAATTTTGGCATTCATTACTATACTTCTAAGAGTTTTGAATTGGTTGGATTCAGTGATTTTGATTGGGGAGGTAGTTTGGATGATAGAAAGTCTACATCTGGCAACTGTTTTTCTTTTGGCTCTGGTTTGATCACTTGGAGCTCAAAGAAGCAAAGTATCATTTCTCTTTCTTCTACTGAAACAGAATATGTTGCAGTCACCTCAACAGGCACACAAGTGTTATGGCTTAGAAACGTTCTGGAAGAAATTGAAGAAAAACAAATTAAACCTACAGTATTTTTTTGTGATAATATGAGTGCCATCAAATTGGCGAAGAATCCAGTACAGCATAGAAGGACAAAACATTTTGACATGAAGTATCATTTTATTCGATATTTGGTGCAAAAGAAGCAAGTGGAATTGAAATACATCAACACTCAAAAACAACTAGCATACATATTCACTAAGGCAGTCTCAAAGGCCCAGTTTTTTAATCTCAGAGATCTTATTGTGAGCCCTCTCAGCATCAAGGGGGAGTATGTTGATAACTGATGCTGTGCAAAATTTACTGATAGTGTCTATTTTATTTTTAGGTTGCAGGTGTTTATTAACTGCATGCTAATACATGTGAAGAATAAAATAATTTGTAGAATTATACATGAATCTACAGCTGAATTTACGGGATGTAAAAATAATGCTTTTATTTCTATGCAATGTGATCTCTATATAAGTATGTAGCTGTGCAAGTCTAAGATCAATGCGAGATAAATAATCAAATGTTTTCTTTTCCTGTTTTGAATAAAAGCTTCTCTCTTGTTTTCTGTGTTGTTTTTCTTTATGTTATTTTAAATTAGGCTCTTTCATAATCTTCACTAGACCACAATTGAATAATCTGCATTGATTTCTGATTTAGTAGCTCTTCAGAAGAGGTTATGAAGTTCATTGTATATACACTTCCACTTTGTATTTTTTTATTGTAAATATAAGACATATTTAAAAAAAACAATATTATACTACATTCTTGCACATGTGAGGCAACTAAGTTAGAATATATATACTTCAAAGTAATCCCATTCAATTATAATGAAAAAGCATGGAAAATATCAAAATTAAGCACAAGTAAAACATGAGAAAACCATTTTTCCACTTAAATGTGCCACATACCACAACATCATATCCTAGATCACAAATTCTAGGAATGCATAAAATCTTACCACATGACCCTCAGAACCTATGCATCATCAATAGAAAAAATTAAGCAATCTACAGTGGGTTAGCTAGAAAATAGGTGAGAGAATATGTTACAAACACTGGGAACTGAACACCATGTAATGTCCCTAAAAATAGTAAAAATTTAAAAAATTTCTCTTTACTGCAACAAAAGAAACCTAAATATAAATGATGTATTATAAATTGACTTTAGCACTTCAAGTTACATCAGTACTTTGTTTGCATCAATAAGAGTTTATCGTTTTCTAAGCAATATGGTCTTACTAGTTTTAATTCCTTTGTTGCTGCGGAAGCAATGCGGTAAGGTAGGTGATGTAACTCTAAGGCATGTTTGGAAATACTAGAATAAGAATTAAAAACCTCCTTTTACAACTAAGATTCAAATACATGTTAAGATTTGTAAACTGTTTAAATGTTTTCCTTCAGGCAAGATGGATTGGTTGATGGTAGTTGTAACACATTGGGAGACTTTGATGTTGAACCACATACCACTGGAAGAGCTGCCAAGAGGTAAGGGTGATTGAAGGGACTCCCTAACTTACTTAGCAATCTACTAATGTATGGATTTGTCAATTGTTTTGCATGTATGAGAATATTGTTACTTCCCTACATTACCCAAATCAATATTAAGGTTTGAGCTTTGTCAAGTGTAAGTGTGAAGAATTTTCTCAAGGATTTAAATGTTGGTATGCGTGTAGTGGAAAACCAAGGGGCCTATTAACAAAATGAGAAAATGAACTATAGCACTAGCTCAAGTTTTGAAATGTACAAAAGGGTAGTTGTGGGTAATAAATGTTTGACAGCGAAATGGTATCCATCTTGAGTAGGGGGTTTAAGCTCCGTTCTTTGTTCCTGTATTTTGTTATTTTCATGTTTTTCCTTAGTGGAGAGGGTTTATCTGCTGCGAAGGGTGTGGAGGTGCTCTCGACCTGAGCGGTGCTCATGGGAAGAGCACCCATTCCTCTAAAGTTCACTGCGTGGGAGTGTAGCTACGATTCTCCATCAGGTAATGGTTTAACTCTATTCGTTGAGATTTCCTTTAGTTGCTTTGTATATCAATACTTCATTTGAGTGTTAACCTGGAGTTGTTCTTAATGTCCCCTTGGAAGGTGGGCATCGTGGAGAGTGCAGTGTGGGTTGCTGCAGGTGGCGAAACCTCTGGACTGGCAGTTCATGGTAAGTCATGGTTTTAATGCCCATCTCACCCTTCCTGTCGCAGCTATGGGAAAGAATGTTACTATTTGGAAGTTGGGGCTTGGGATGCCTTCGACTCACTATAATTTATTTTGGAGCCTCCAGGTGGTCTCCCTTTGGCTGGACCAACACGTGTAAAATGTATCTACTGGTTTTTATATGGTGGGGTTTCATTTTGTTATAATAGTGGTTTGTTGACTCTACAAAAACTTTGTGGACATAGGTGTGGAAGCGGTATTTGAGTTATGTACAATGGTTTTTTGTAATGGACTATGGAAACCTATTTTATAAAAGAAATGCTCTAATGTAAGAAATGGATCTCTGTCGAAATTGTTTGTACTATTATTGTTTCATAATAATGGATATTCGTTATTTTAATGTGAAGAGCTGGAGGGGAAATGTATGCAATTAGACCTCTGCGTTTTCATTTTTACTCTAAGTTAGGTTAATGAAAAGTACCCTTGTTCCAGTTGATGTCTATCTGGTAGATATTGTGAATAACTGATGCCCAGAATGGTTCTGCGTCTGTTTAGCGTTGCTACTGTATGAAGATCTTGGTGTAAAATCTGGATGTCTATAATGCTTTAGGGAAATCGATGACATGACCTGCGTTCTTTTAGTTTGGTCTATAGTAGTTAGATATTTTGCAAAAGATACAGTAATGTTCATCATTTTCGAGTTGGATTTGATTCTTGTTGAAAATGATTCTTGTCAGGGTTTTGGGATTTGAAGAAAATACTTACCAGGGTTTTGAAACAAGAACGTTGAAACAGGAATGCCCCTATCTAAGTCTGTGTGTTTAAAATTTTCGTTTCTATTTTTTAAGGAAATGATGGAAAAGACCACGCTTCTGTAGTGTAATGATGTGGTAAAACGTTTGTTTGGATTGACTGGGTAGAAGTAAAAGTGGTGGTTAACTTTTAGTTTATAACTCTAAATCTGTGTTTTCAAGGTTGATAAGCCCTCGAGGGTTTCGATACATGGTTCTTTACTGTTGGTATCTCTGGTCTTTGTTTTAAATCTAAGCAAATAAAAGGAAGACATAAATAAACCCTTCCCTCGGAAATGGTAAAACAATTTGACCAGAAACGTGTATGGTTGAAAAGAGTATAACCCTAGCTAAAAGTAATAACTCAAAATGAAGAACGAAAAGCACACTATAAAATTCAATCAACAATAAAGATTTGGTTCCTAAGTTTTTGTTGACATGAATTTCTAGCAAAGGCTAGCTAGGTTAGACATGCTAGACCTTCATCTAGTTTTTAGATCAGGTTTTTGAGTTAAATAATGTTCTACTAAAAAGGGGCTTTGCTCCTATAATAAAAACTCGAGAACCCATACCCAAAGGTCCTTTCTCTATGATAAATTTAATACTAAACAGGTTAGGGAAAAACAATATTGTAATATCAAGTCTATCCTAAATGCCTATCTTCTTTTATAACTTGAAATGGGAAAATTAATAATTCGTACTTGGTTGCCTTGGAACTTGATCCTCTTTTGTAGAAGCCTGCACACTTAAACAATAATTAGTGCAGAAACTCTTGAGCTTAGCTGACCTGTTAGAATGATTCTTTCGCTGGATAACTTTGGGGATATCATGTTCCTCCCAACCATGACCCTTAGACCATTCCTGGTTCTAACTGGATCCCCCCGAGCTAGTTCCAACATGCAATAAGAGATAGAGGCCCTAGGTTCACTCCTATTCAGATCTGAAATTTTATGTGGGATTGCTTTCGTTCTTGGAGTAGAAAATTCTCTTTTATTACCACATGAGAATGATAATGAAAAGGATGATGATGATTCCCCACTCTTGGGATCTTCCCTCTTTATATAGGGGAGTCTTGAAATATAGTTGTTTGAATAATTATTTAGTTTCTTTAAATTAAATTAATAAAAAGATATTATTTACTAAATATCTAGTCCTTGTTGAACTAGGACTTTTTATTGTTTTAACTAGAAGTGATTTTAAATTAATCTTTACATAATAATAATTATAGTAGTTATATATCATACTTAATATTAATAACATTATTAATCATACATTTTAATAGTATGATAAGGTGGTAACCATTCTATGCATAAAATCTATGCAATAGAAGATAAATAATAATTGCACTATTATTAATTCTTTTAATAATCATACTAACTTTGAGACCTTTATGCATGTCATTCATATAAGACTATTCTTTAGTCATTCTTTTACTTAAATGATGGTAATTTCCTTTTAATCATTTATGTATCTTTTCACGATACGTTTTTTTAAAATGAAGGACAAGGTCCAATTCTTTGGACGATCTTTTGGTAGGCTTGGATAGGCACCTCCACGTCTCTCTTTAGCATGTTGGATTCCCTCGTTTAACATGGTAGTTCCCACAGTACTTGATGGTAGATAGAAAAAGATTCATTTAATCAATTTAAATAAATGTGATGGAAAATAGAAGTGCTATCGTTTGACGGACAATCAACTCGAGCAGGCGCGAGCCGGATCTCCCTAGCTCACGTTGATTCTAGAACAAATAATACAGACTACAAACAACTTTCCTAGATCTAATTAAGGATCAAGTAACTAGATGTATTACCTTGAGTTGGCAATCCTTTCTCCTGGATGTTGCTCCACATCTCGTGGTCATCTTATCTCAGCTGCAAGACCTGTCAAGACACATAGAACAATACAAACGAGTAAAGGGCATCTATACAATAATAGATCTAAGTAAACAGTTAAATAGGTAAATTACTCAATATCATCACACATAAACAATATTGGTGGAAAGCGTTTATATTACTATAAATTGGGAAAGTACATAGAAAAGAATAGACTACAACCAAGGCTTAATGTTGCAGTCCTTCTCCATCCAAGCCAAATGCCATATCCTCCCAAGGAAGTGTGAGTCTCTCAATGGATGAGTAGAGATCTATCAATAATTATTTCACCAGCATGTAGACACTATAGACTTCCTCCCTTTGGAGTGGGATAGAGCTTCATTTATATAGGACTAAGTTGATAGGGTATGGATAGGGTAGGCTGAGATATGGTAGGAGAGAGATAGGGGATCCTTCCAAGAGTTTAGGAACCGAGTGCCAACTCTCCCAGGAGGTCAAGGATAAGGATCCATGTCAGCTAGCTTCGAGAATGAGCTTGAAGAATCTATTTTTTCCCATTAACTGACTTTGTTGCACCTTGCAAGAGAGTAAGATGTGACATCGCAAGTTGCATGAGTACAGCCTATGATGACCTATCAAAACCTAGCATGAATGTAATGGTATCTCTTCCAAGTTAATGACTTAGCCAATGACACTTTAGGGATGCATACACTGAGTCTCTTGATGGTAATATTTTAGGTGTAACAGAATGCCCCCAAATCCTAAAGCTATTGAAAAATTGGACAGGTGAAATGCTTTGACAGAAGGAATGGAAAAAGACTTGTCGAATGAAGGACACTACTGTAGTACAATTGACTCTGAACTCACAGTCTCATATGACGTACAACATGGCTGCTGACGAATACAATGCAGATCCATGGTAGTAATGTCCAACTGAACAATATCATGGCTACTAGACACAAGCGTAGATCCATGATGAGATGATAACATAGCCACGACCAATACAAATGTGGATCTGTGTGATATGACTCAATACAAACTCCATCGCAACCTGGGTAAAACATGACTCCCCAGGGTCTTCAAGCTGAACCCGCAATGATACAAATCAATCCATGTGATTACAAATGTATTGACATCGAACATGGTAGAAACCACTTGATTATTGATCATTGATGTAAATCGTTAACAAGTGCAAGGGAAATCACCATTAATGTCAATGATCCCAAAGGTATCACAGTACATATCACCAAGCGTGAATAAATGAGCTGAAGTCGAATGCAAGATGATATATTTCGATTAAGAGTCAATAATGTAAACTCATGTCGAAAGCGAGGTAACCTGCCTATTAGCACCTAATTTTTGCAGCATGGATATGGCGGTGGAATAAAGGGATAGCCCTAAAATTTCCTGATAAAAACCAGAAATTGACCTTGTTCTCCATATCCAGGTGCTAAAGGCATAAGAAAAATGAAAAGGGGGTTGAATGTGCTAGGAGGAGGCATATAATGGGGAATAAATGCATTAAAGTGCGACCAAAATGGCCCAAAATGAGCCTAAGTCTATAGTTCGAAGGAAATAATATAAAGGGTAACCACCGCGCCGGTTTCCACCATCGGATGCGCACAAGGGAGAGATCAACGGTCCTCGTCGATGGTCGCATGGATGAAGCACGCGGGGAATAGTCATAAGAGTAGTTGCGACGGGGAATACCGCTGGATAGATGGTAGCTGGAGAAAGCATCGCGAGGTTGATAGGCGGTAACCGGTATCGGTTCAATAAGCATGCGATACCTCCAAAGCATAAAGGTAGATGTTTGGACACAAGGACGGCTCAGGAAGGGAGAGTGATATCCTACAGTCGAGGTTAAGGGTCCCACCATGGTAAGTGCAATGTTACGAAGTAAACGGTGTAGATTGGTCTTGGGAGGATCGACGCTCCTTGATGATCGTCGAATCGGGAAGTTGCATGCCGGATAGAGGAAAGAGTGGTTGTGACAAATGGGACCCATTAAACAGATGTCAACAACGGGTCCTATCGCATGACAGAAGGATAGTATTGGAAACCACTTAGGTGTCTGCAACATTGTTTTCACAGACACGGGGGTACCAAATGAACGGTGTTGATCAGCGCGAGAAGAATTATCCGACGGTTGAAAGATAGGGGTTGTCAAATCAGCGGTTAAAGTGGAGGCTGGATTTGATAGAGGACATCAGCAGGTGAGAGATCAATAGCTGGGATCGATAGGTATCTAACGGATAAGCCTGGAGGATAAGTGAACAAGTTTTATATATATAGCCATCGATGGGTAAAGGCGACAGTTTTATTTTCCTGGGGCCTGTCTGCTCCGGGCAGTTTCAGGTTGCGGTTAGGTCGAAGAAGGAAGCACATTTTGTCGCTTGGAAGGTCGACGAAGGGCTAGTCTCCAGCAGAATTCAAGGTTTGGTTTTTTTCCTGGAGATAGGGTTTCCATCTGGGTGCAGAAATCAACTTCTGTTCGCGAGAATCAACAGAAGCCCGGAGGCCCTACATACGTAGCCAGGCACAGAAGGTTCCGATGGTCCTGTCTTTTTTTCGGCCCTGACTGTACTAGACTGTTCTGTATTTGTATCTCGAAGCCCTAGACATTTGAGTATGGGGGTCTCCCCAAATATGTCAGTCGTTTCCCTATTTCGTCAAAGTCCATCTGAGAGTCGGCGGACCTCCTTAACCGCCCGTTCTGGGTTTGGCCTCCACATTGAGGATAGCTCCCCTGCTCTCTTGGTCATTCAAAGTAAATGTTGGTCTACCCGAATTCAAATGTGGTTCAATAAAAAGTCTCAGTATGGGATAGTTTATGACCAAAGGTATCCTCCCACAAGAGACAGGTTTCTCTGGTACTAGTGACTTCAGGCCTTGGTCCCAGATGGGGGAAGAGGAACGAGGCAAGTAGGAAGAGGAGATATCGCTCTTAGCCATACGGGTGCGAAGGTGGGGTTCTCAAGGAATTATAAACATGCTAAGGAATGGCTCGAAATCTAGTGGAGGCATCTGGCTAGGAGAATATCTCCGGAGAGTAATTTCGGTTTTCTTGTCTAGCGACCAGCTAGGGCAATTACCGTGCTACGTTTTTCCTTCTTTGGTAAAAATGTTGGTAAATGTAAAGGGGCCAGGGCGACAGGTGATAGAGGTGTAGGCTGGAGGAAGGTCACTTGTGCAGACTGTCAGGTGGCCTAAGTGGCTAGGAGGATGATGTGACCAACGTCTTTCGGCGTATGGGGGTGAAATGAGGTGAAATGTTGTGGAGTAGACAAGGCCAAAGGGATAATCAGCTTAAAGGCATCTTGTATGCTACCACAATGATTGTCGATGCGATGGAGGCCACTTCAGCATCATCATATGCTTCGCCGTCTATCTGGAGATCATTACCAAGCATGTTTTCAGTCGGCTCAGACCTTGGGCATCATTTCTACTTGATTAAGATGTTCAATCAAGTTATAATGGAGATTATGGCTGCACTTAGCCGCTGTCATTATCACAGTAGTTATGGATATGGTTTTTCATCCACTGTACGAGATCAGTATATAGAGAGAATAGTACACATGGAAGCATGGGGCATCTTTTAGTTGGGATTGGATCATTTAGAAAGAGAAAGAGTCTGGAGTGGTGTTCATGCCCGAACAGGCATGGTCTGAGGTGGAGGAAGAAATTGCTCCTTTGTCTCTTATGATGTTCGACCATGTGGAATCCAGCTCTGCTAGTGGTGACGAACTGGAAAAGCGGCAAGTGTCCAAAAGGTTTCGGCATCCGAGAAAAGAGGAGATTCCCGAAGAAGAGGGGGGCATCCAGCAAGACTTGGAGAGTGTCCATGATCTCATGCTCCCTACTGAGGAAGTGGCACCTCCTCTACTAGCTGGCGAAGTGCAGGAGGACAGCTCTTTGAAGGTAGAAGACTTCTTTGATTCGTAAGGCCATTTGAAGACTTCGAAGTAAGGTGGCGCCCTATTCATAATATTTTTGTTTCCCATCTTTGTAAATCTATTTGAACTTGACACCTATATAATATTCCCAATTTGGGGATGTCAAGGTGGCAGCGTAATTTTGTTTATTTCCTAAGGAGTGATTTAAGGCCAAAGAGCCTATAAAACCTTTGTAAAAGAATAATTAATGGTTGGAAAATCATTCGGCTAAGGCCTGAGGGGAGAGCCCGGTTTTGAGAATTTCATAGTAATACAATGTGCAGTGCCTATGGTAGACTGTTTTGCAAAGATTCCTGTGTCATTCTAACTTGTATTCAGTTTTTTCCTTCTTCTCAATTGGCATGTGTTTCCTGTTATGCCTTTACATTATGTTTTTCATTTCATGTCTGAGATCAGTATATAATAGTTTGGAATTATTGGAAACTCACTCCGGCTATTATCTCAGGTATTCACAAAATATTTCTACTAAAGTTGATATTGAATTCATCTTTGTTGGATGCTCATATCAATGGACTGTTCTTGTTTTCTTCTTTTACCACCAGAAAATATCTTTAAGACGGCAAGTGAGTGGCTACCTTGCCTCTGTTAGAGTAGTCTACACTATGGCATTGTTATGTGATTTATGTGTAATACCTTGACTCCATCGCCCAATTGTTTTTTCCTTGTGATTATCCCTCCAACATTTTCGCATAATTCGACCCATCACAAATCTGACCTTCTATGTATGTTTTAATTGGATATTTTTTAGTAAGGAAGGTTGGTCTATTTGTTCACTGTTGACGCCTTTGAATATTTTCAGTCTTTCAAAGATTTGTAGAGAGAGCCCTCTCTGACTATGCTGGGTAAGTAGCATTAGTCCAAAGTTGGTTAGTGGTTACCCCGATTTTCCCTCTCCTACAATCCAGGGGGTACGATTTGGGTTCTAACAAATTGGCGCCACTGTCGTTGAAGCGATTGTCCCTTCATCCCTGGGAGAACAACAAAGGTTTTAGATCTGATTGTTGATAGTGGACAACATTTAGGCATCAGAAGGGTTGCACATTATCCACCTGGCGACTCCACTCATTTATTCCAGGTTCAATCTGCAGACTCCACTGGAGAACGAACCCAGCTGCCTTAGACATGGAAGAATTAAGTTCCAAGTATCAAAGTATCAATATCTTCAAAGAAGCCCTATTCTTCTGTGATGGCATCCTTTTACCTTTATGTATATATATCAAAAAATTCATGTCTCACCGGAGAGCTCTAGGTCATGAGAGAGCCTCCTTTGTATATCCTTCACTTGAATTCGAAAATGTACATTCTCCTTTTACTCCTAGATTTGATCTCATCCTTTCATTTGAACCTTGTATAAACCATAAACAGCCTCATGAATTCTCCGAGTGTTAGGCCAATGATACCCTCCCTAAATTTGTTCCTTTGCCTTCCAGAGCCCAGCTAAGATACATCCCTCTGAAGTTACCCCCTGTCCTTCATGATTTCCCTCCAGGCTACCATAAACACCTCCCTGTCTTTGATGGAGAATCTGAGATGCTTACTGCAGAGAAACATGGTCAAGGATTTGAGCATTTTTTGGATCTTTTTAGATAGAACGCGATGATATCTGTATGAGGGATTTTGCAAAATCCCTCTAAGGAAATGTGAAGAGATGGTTTAGGCATTTGCATCTTGAGTCTATTGATACATGGGGAGCATTATCTGAGGTTTTTCTGGGGTTTTGGGGAAGGAGAAGGTCATGGGATCTGGTTCTTTCAGAGTTTCATTCCATAAGAAGGCGAAAGGATAAGACCCTGTCTTGCTTTAACAGAAGGTTTGCAGTTTCTATTATAATATGCCGATGGAAATTCAGCCCTAAGAGAATGCTGCAAAATTACACTATGTAGCCGTTTTTCTTCCTGATTTAGCTCTTCATCTTTTGGAGAGAAGGTCTTCTGACCTACAACATATGTTCATTGATGCAATAGAGGTGGAAGAAAATATGAGGATGTCTGGGAGGTAGTCCAACCAGGATCATGATGAAAGGATTAAAGGAGAACTAAGGTTTGAAGAAGGACATGAGCAAGGGGAATTTCCCTTACGACCCAATTTTTCCCAGAATGAGCAAAGAATTGATCGACTTAGAGATGTACCTGAAGAAGGTGACTCCATTTTGTTTCATGAAGATTTCAATCATTCTGCTGAGGATCCTGTTGATGATGGTCATAGTGAAGGTTTTAGTCCGCAGAAGTATGATGAATATGGAGAAGACCATTTGGAGAAATTCATCAGCTTCTTCAAATTTGAGGATAAAGATGAATCTTTGAGCAGACAGTTTGACCACTCGAAAAGGCCGGCCAGAGGGGACAACCCCGTGGCAAGTCCTGGGTCCACTATTGAGATTCATCATAATAGCGATTCTCAGCAGGCGGAGAAATCACTTCAAATCAGAGCTGAAAGGGAGTACAGAGTCCTTGAAGAGGAATACAGAACCCTCGAGGAAGAATATATGACCCTTGAGGAAAAATATGGGGTTCTTGAAGAAAGTCTTGGGTCCGGCGAATACCTTAGACAGGTTGACTAGATAGCTGAAAGTTTGGAGGGTGACCAGGGTGACTCACATGATTCTCATACAGAATCCATCTCCTTAACTGAAGATGATTATAGACTCTTTGAAGAAGTATTCTGGCTTTGCCAATATCTCCGGCCAGTCGACCAAATGATCGAGGCATTTGAAGGAAACCAAGCTGAGCAGGTGGATTTTCACGCAGGTCTTTCAAGCTCGGAGTCTAGTCTTTAGGAAGAATGGCCTTTCCTAGAACCTTTCAACGGACAGGACAGACTTTCTCTTGAGGTCCCAGAGAAGAACCCGATTTTCAACACAGGGATCATGAATAGGCAGAAGAGAAATTTTTCTAGAGTTATTTTTTTCAATCTTACCAAGTCACGCGGGGGTTCCGGCATGCATGAGTTTCAGGTTTTGATGGAGGTTTATCAGAGGTACACAACCTTGGGAACTAACCCTAGCACCAGGGGAGTTAGATGGCATCGGTACAGCTTTTCTGAAAGGAAGTATGTTGTGTTGCAAGAGGTATGTGGAGCATACCATATTTTTTATGATCCAGTAGCAGAATATATGAAAGATTTCTGTAGCAGGCGTAAGGGTTTTGGTTTCACTCGAAGAGTCCTCGTCTGTCGTTGTTGCCTCGAGCCATGGACCTTCGTTGTTCTGCAGTTGGTCGAGCAGGATGAGAAGACCCGCCTCGGATGTCAATTGCTGGACTGGTTACACTGGCACTTTTGCTTTACTTAGGGCCGCAGCCTCACAAGTAGAGTAGTCTATATATAAATAAGCCTCAAGTTTTTGGCATTTCAAACTTGAATAGTAATTTCCAGATTGCAACACTTTCCATTTTGTTTTAAGAATGTATAGCTTCATTTTTGTTCTTGATTTTAAGGATTTTCCAGTCTGCCATGGGATAGAGCATTTGGCTGAGGTTCAGGTCGCCGCAGGATACGTCGCACAGCCAAATCCCCATGAGTTTTTCCATGAACATTTTCAAGCAAACCCTCCCAAATAGTCTACCAGGAAAAATTATCTTGGAAGAACCACCCAATGGATCAGGCACCCAGACTATGAGGTTCTTTGCTACCTCGCAGGGAGGATAGCATCCCTGGTTAAAGCCAGTTGTTAGCACCTGATTTTTGTACCATGGATATGGAAGCGGAATAAAGGGATAGCCCTAAAATTTCTTGATAAAAACCAGAAATTGCCCTTGTTTTCCATAGCCAGGTGCTAAAAGCATAAGAAAAATGAAAAGGCGATTGAATGTGCTAAGAGGAGGCATATAATGGCGAATAAATGCATTAAAGTGAGACCAAAATGGCCCAAAATAAGCCTAAGTCTATAGTCCAAAGGAAATAATATAAAGGGTAACCACCGTGAGGGTTTCCACCATCGGATGCGTGCAAGGGAGAGATCAACGGTCCTTGTCAATGGTTGCATGGATGAAGTGCATGGGGAATAGTCATAAGAGTGGTTGCGACGGGGAATACTGCTAGCTAGAGAAAGTGTCGCAAGGTTGATAGGCAGTAAGTGGTATCGGTTCAATAGACATGTGATACCGCCAAAGCATAAAGGTATATATTTGGCCACGTGGATGACTCGAGAAGGCAGAGTGATATCCTATAGTCGAGGTTAAGGGTCCCACCATCGTAAGTTCAATGTGACGAAGTAAACGGTGTAGATTGGTATTGGGAGGATCGACGGTCCTAGATGATAGTCGCATCTAGAAGTTGCATGCCGGATAGAGGAAAGAGTGGATGCAACAAATGGGACCCATTCGACAGATGTCGACACCGGGGCCTGTCGCACGACAGAAGGATGGTATTGGAAACCACTTAGGTGTATGCGACATTGTTTTCATATACACGGGGTACCAAATGAACAGTGTTGATCAGCATGGGAAGAATGATCCGACGGTCAACATATAGGGGTTGTCAAATCAACAGTTATAGTGGAGGCTGGATTTGATGGAGGAGATCAGCATGTGAGAGATCAATGGTTGGGATCGATAGGCATCTAACAGATAAGCCCGGAGGATAAGTGAACAAGTTTTATATATATAGCAATCGATGGGTAAAGGTGACATTTTTATTTTCCCAGGGCCTGTCTGCTTCGAGCGGTTTCAGGTCGCGGTTAGGTCGAAGAAGGAAATACATTTTGTCGCATGGAAGGACGATGAAGGGCCAGTCTCCGGTAGGATTCAGGGTTTGGGTTTGCTCAGGGAGATAGGGTTTCCATCCTAGTGCAGAAATTCAACTTCTGGTCGCCAGAATCAATAGAAGCCTGGAGACCCTATAGACGTAGCCAGGCGCGGAAGGTTTTGGTGGTCCTGTATTTTGTTCGGCCCCTGATCGGACCAGATATTTGAGTATGGGGGTCTTCCCAAAGATGTTGGTCATTGTCATGTTTCGTCAGAGTCCACCCAAGATTCGGCGGACCTCCTTAACCGCCCGTTGTGGGTTGGACTCAACATTGAGGACAACTCTCCTGCTCTGTTGGTCGTTCAAAGTAAATGCTGGTCCGCCTGAAGTTGAATGTGGGTCAATACCAAGCCTTAGTATGGGATAGTTTATGACCAAAGGTATCCACCCATAAGAGACAGGTTTCTCCAGTACTAGTAACTTCAAGCCTTAGCCCTAGATAGGGGAAGAGGATCGAGGCAAGTAGGTAGGGGATACATCACTCCTAGCCATACGGGTGTGAAGGTGGGGTTCTCAAGGAATTATAAACATGCTAAGGAAGGGCTTGAAATCTAATGGAGGCAGCTGGCTAGGATAACATCTCCAGAGATCAATTTCGGTTTTCCTGTCTAGCGGCCAGCTGGGGCAGTTACCATGCTACTTTTTTCCTTCTTTCATAAAAATGTTGGTAAATGTAAAGGGGCCAGGGAGACATGTGATAGAGGTGCAGGTTGGAGGAAGGTCACTTGTGCAGACTGTCAGGTGGCCTAAGTGGCTGTGACGATGATGTGACCCACGTCTTTCGGAGTATGGAGGAGAAATGAGGTGAAATGTTGTGACGTAGACAATGCCATAGGAATAATCGGATTAAAGGAATCTTTTCTACTGCCACAGTGATTTTCGATGCGATGGAGGTCACCTCAACGTCATCATATGCTCTGTCGTCTATCTGGAGATCGTTACCAAGCATGTTTTAGGTCAGATCGGACCTTGGGAATCATTGCTACTTGATTAAGAGGTCTGATCAAGTTATCATGGTGATTATGGTTGCACGTAGCCGCTGTCATTATCACAACAGTTATGGAGATGGTTTTTCGTCCACTGTACGAGATCGGTATATGGAGAGGACGGTACACCTGGAAGCATGGGGCATCTTTCAGATGGGATTGGATCATGGAGAAAGAGCAAGAGTCCGGAGTGGTGTTAATTCCCGAGTAGGTGTGTTCTGAGGTGGAGGAAGAACTTGCTCCTTTGTCTCTTATAATGTGCGACCACGTGGAATCAAGCTTTGCTAGTGAGGGTGAGGAGTCGGAAAAGCGACAAGTGTCCAAAATGGTTCGGTGTCCAATAAAAGAGGAGATTCCCGAAGAAGAGAGGGACATCCAGCAAGACATGGAGAGATTCCATGATCTCGTGCTCCCTACTGAGGAAGTGGCACCTCCTCCACCAGCTGGTGAAGCGCAGGAGGACAATTCTCTGAAGGTAGAAGACTTCTTTGATTCGCAAGGTCGTTTGAAGACTTCGGAGCAAGGTGGTGCCCTGTTCATAATATTTTGGTTTCCCATATTTGTCAATCAGTTTGAGTTTGACACGTATGTAATATTCCCAATCTGGGGCTATCAAGGTGGCAGAAGGATTTTGTTTATTTCCTAAGGACCAATTTAAGGCCAAAGAGCCTATAAAATCTTTGCAATAGAATAATTAAGGGTTGGAAAATCATTCGGCTAAGGCCTGAGGGGTGAGCTTGGTTTTGAGAATTTCCTAGTAATACAATGTGCAGTGCCTATGGTAGACTGTTTTGCAGAGATTCTTGTGTCATTCTAACTTGTAGTCAGTTTTTTCCTTCTTCTCAATGTGCACGTGTTTCCTATTATGCCTTTACAATATGTTTTTCATTTCATGTCTGAGATGAGTATATAATAGTTTGGAATTCTTGGAAACTTGCTCTGTCTATTATCTCAAGTATTCACAAAATATTTCTACTAAAGTTGATATTGAATTCATCCTTATTGGATGCTCATATCAATGGACTGTTCTTGTTTTCTTCTTTTACCACCAAAAAATATCTTTACGACGGCAAGCGAGTGGCTACCTTGACTCTGTTAGAGTAGTCTACACCATGGCATTGTTATGTGATTTATGTGTAATACCCTGACTCCATCACCCAATTGGTTTTTCCTTGTGATTATCCCTCCAACATTTTTGCATAATTTGACCCATCATAAATCTAACCTTCTGTGTATGTTTTAATTTGATATTTTTGAGTAAGGAATGCTGGTCTGTTTGTTCACTGTTGACGCCTTTGAATATTTCCAGTATTTGAGAGATTTGTAGAGAGAGCCCTCTCTGACTATGCTGGGTCAATAGCATTAGTCCAAAGTTGGTTAGTGGTTACCCCCAATAGCCCTCTCCTGCAATCCAGGGGGTACGATTTGGGTGTTAACACTGCCATTGAGTCATGTACGACCAAGGTACTTGGTTGGTTTCTAGATTAAATCCCCGGATGATTTGTTGAAGTCGATAAGGATGAATCCGTCGAAGGAGGGACATGATGTATCCCCCATCATCGACACGAAACACGAAAAAGGATGTGTAGAGCTGATCAGATGGTACAGTAACATGCAAGACTGACTCAGAATAGATCGACATGGTAGAAGGTGTACTGACTTCAGATAATGTATGGTGAGAGTATTCTTCATGATGAGTATGACACCAACTTCTTAACGCAACTGATGAGGGAAGCATTATTTGAATGACTCAAAGCAGTAACTAGACTCATGAAGTAAGTATGACTCAAAGACAAACGGATGACCCAAGTACAATATTCAAATGCAAATGAGTTCCATGTTCAAGAACGACTAGGTACTGCCATAGATAAAGGTGTAATACAAAGGCTTTCCTTTTTCCCCATCATAAACGATGAGTGCCTCGTGTGTTTTTTAGGAGCTTGATGAGGGTAACTAGATGCTCGGTATATCTCATCTCATAGAAGAATCCAATCCCAAATGTTTTCCAAACCTGGGATAGGAGGAATTCGTCCCAAGGCGGGCCCTTCAATGTGAAAATTTAATGAGTCCATAGAAGGTAAAATCGGTCGTCATTTCATGTTTAGAGAGTCTGAAAAGAACTAAAGAAGACTCCAACGGTCCTTCTTCATAAATGTTAGCCGCATCGCCTGAAAAAATGGTAAAACAACACGGGAGAGGACTCTTCCAATCATGATTGGCTGGAGTATACCTTTTTCGTAAGTAGTGCCCCCTGGTCCGAAAAAGGGGTAAACTATCACTAGGAAGACAACCATTCAAATTATTTAACAAGTGTGAACGCGACAAGTTTGCTTGGCAATATTTTTGTATTTATGGAGTCTGAAAAGATCTTAAAAAGGACTCCATTAACAACTTTGTCATGGTTGATAACCAAGTACGAAAAAGGAAAAAGTAAACTCGACACAGTTCCTTTTCCGTAAATAGTCTAGCAAGGCTAGATAAAGTGATAAACCTATACTCCTTAAAAACACCCTTTTACTCAAATTTTTAACGAGCACGATAATGGTATCAAAAGCACTTGGAGCCTTTTTCATATTTGAACCAAAGCACAAAAAAGTGAAAAGTAAGCTCAAACCACTTTTCATGTTTTTAACCAGAGCACGAAAAAAGTGAAAAGTAAGCTCAAATACCATCTTACTATTTTTAACGAGCTTGAAGATAGGTTGGAAGAATGCTCATGATGTTTGATTTATTTTTTAACGAGCTTGTAACAGAAAAATGAACTATGCTCAGGATAATGCCCATTGGCAGGTTTCTTTCCAACATGATGACTAGAGGTTGGAAAGTTTGCCCCTAGCACAAGAGACTGACGGCTTACTTCTATTATGACTTCTAGAGTTACTGTTTCATTTTTTAGCAAGCTCGAAACCCAAAATAAAGTATGCTCGAAAAGTATTCCCATTGGTGGATAACTTCCCAACATGGTATCAGGGCTGGTACATACCCCCAGCATGATTGCTAGAAGTAAGTGACTTAACTCCAACATGATGTGGAGAGGCGATCGAGTTGACTTCAACGTAACTTCCATAGGTTGAAGACATCCCCCCAAGGTTCTTTTTTTTCTCCTAACGCATAGGCGGATGAAAAGAAGGTTCAAGTACTAAGTCTATGAGAAGACTCGACTCAAAGGGAAAGGAGTTGTTTCATTTTTTAACGAGCTTGACAAAGGAAAGGAACTCTGCTCATGACCTATTTCATTTTTTTAAAGAGCTTGAAGCCAAAGGAAAACTTTGCTCAAACTACTGGTTTCATTTTTTAATGAGCTTGAAGTGAAAGGTAAACTTTGCTAATGGTTAAGGCCCATTGGCGGGTTCTTTCCCAACATGATGACCAGAGGTTGGTAAATTCCCACAGCATGATTGCTAGCGACATGACATATGACATGTTCCCCAAGCTTCATTTCGTCTGAAAATGTTGCTTGTTAACCCAACTACCAAGTTGGATACTAATATGAAAAATGTTCACCAAGGGGAAGAAACGAGAATCAGATGAAAAGAAGGTTCAAGTAATCTAACTCTAGCGAGAGACTAGAACTAATGGGAACAAGATCTATTTCATTTTTACACAAGCTTGAAATAGACAATAACTATGCTTGGAAAATGTGTTTCATGTTTATGCAAGCTTAAAACCAAAAGGGAAACTCTGCTTGAGGGTTGGTTTCATTTTTATGGAAGCTTGAAACCAAAGGTAAACTGTGCTTGGAAGGGTCTATTTCATTTTTTAACGAGCTTAAAATAGAATAAAACTATGCTCGTACCCCCCATCCTTAGGGGGAAGAAACCACTAAAACATGTGGAACATTTAGGGAAGTCTGATGACTAGGATTCATGCGATAAGTGGGTATCACAAAGGAAAGCTGGTCAATGGTCACAACCCTCCCATCGGAGGGAAAATACATCACTCGAAAGAGTGTGGACACTACGGCTTTCATAGCATAGACATAATCATGTCCAAGGAGCACATTGAAATCTAAAGGACCTTGGACAACCATGACATCAACATAAACAGTTTTACCTCTCAACGTGATAAGTAACTGCGGAAAAATCCCTAAAGGTCTGGTAGGCCTTCTATTAAAAGCCCAAATCTGGCCAGTAACCAGCACAAGCTGAGGAGACCCTATATCTTTCCAAGCATTTGAGGATAAAATACTAACAGAAGCTCCCTCATCAACTATAGTGCGAAATATTTCCTTATCAGAAACACCTACAAATATATTGAAATGAACATATGAGGGGAGACGAGATTCTGCTATACTATTCCAATCAAATGAAGTAACCTCAGTACTTGGACGGGGTCCCGTGGAAACGGACACTTTCCCCCCATGATCGGAACTGACTAGAAAAACATCAGTTGTTATCAATCCACTCTCATCGGGGAGAGTAGGATGAGATGAAGACTGTGTCAAGGTGACAGTTCTAGTCTGAACACTCTCTAATAGAAGAGTGGGATCGAGTGGAGATGATAGCGACTCGATCACTTCACTTTCGGAAGGAAGAGTGGGATTAATTACAAATGAAATTGAATTGATCACTATGTCAACCGGTGGGGGGTCAAGGGACAACTTACTATCACTTGTTGGAAGCACCTTTTGAAGACTAGTAACATCTTCCAACAACCGTGAAGCTTCATCCATTCTTGGATAAAGGAAAGTACAATGCATACCCTTGCATATCAAACAGGGATATAGGACTTTACCCTTCCGACCCTTCACCAATGGGTCACTGTTTGAGGGAGTGTCATCAACATGATGGTCAGAGGTTGATGATATAAGTGGTTTGGGGTTTTTATACCACACTTCTGACATACAGGAAAGACCGGGACAATCCTTGAGAAGGTGATCACCCTTGCAAAGTTTGCAAGGGAACGTGGGCTTATAAGGTGTTCTCGTAGAATGAGTGGCATCAGAGGCAGATGGTTGACGCTCGGTCTCTTTCTTATTCTTCTTCTTCTTTATCTTTTTTTTCTTCTTCTTCTTCTTCTCCACCTTCTTACTAGTATCATAGTTTTCAGTAGGATAAGAGGAAGAGATGGAAGCCGATTAAACTTTCGATAAAGAAGGAGAAGGGTCACCATGAGATTGATCCTCATGTGGTGAAGGATCTAGGTTTGACACAATTGGTGCAGTTGGTGTAATAGGATTGGAGAATAACCATACTGGTATTCCTATCGTCAATCTAGGAAGATTCAACGTAGCCATAAAGGGAGGACCAACAGTTCCACAAGGGGGAATAACAAATGGCATACCCTGGAAAGGGGCCTCTCGGTTAGCAGTCCCAAAAGGAGCTTGGGTGCATGGAGATGGATCCATGGAACAAGACCAAGTGATGTGAACGAAGTCTTGCTAAAAAGAACTAAAAAACCCTCAGGAAACCGAGCATGCAAAAGGGGAGCTAGAAGAAAAAGAGGCACACAGGACAAAAAGCAAGCTCAAAAACTTTACTGTAACCGATGCCACAGCAAGCGAGCTACAACAAAGAGGCCAGAAAGCCAAAAAGCGACACTAAGAAAATAAAAGACCCTCTACAAGGTATAAGAGCAAGCAATCATCCTATCTAAGATCTGGGGACCTCAACAAATCGTATCCTCTGCAAGGTGATGAAATCCAAGTCAGATAATACGAAGTGAGAGACCAATATGTCTGAAAGGATATCCCTGTATCGAAAGGGATCCCAGTTAAAAGAGCCCTAGAAGGATGGTCACTAGGATACCTCGTTCATGACAGGTCCGAGAAGGATACTGTAGCTTCTACCTTTTAGCCTTTTTACAACCAGTATGGTGGTCGGAAAATACAAGGAAGACAATGGATAGATGTCCTTAGGCACTAGGCGGAGTGTGGCATTCCACAAAGTCTGTCCGGAACCTGTCCTCGCTGCTTACCCCTGTGGAACAGGAGGCCTTCTATGCAAACTGGTCGATGACCATGTTAATAAGTACAAGAGGATTTTAGCACCCTAAGAGAAAACAACTATGTCTCATATGTAAAATGACAAGGGGGGATTATTTGGATTCCTATCCTCGATGTCCTACCTAACTACAAGATTTCTTTTACCCTCAAGTGAGGTTAAATGTGTGTTGAGTTAGGGAGATAAATTTTAATGGTTGTTGTATTACTCAATCGGGTGATGGAAGTGCAACTCGATGGTGTGAAGACCTGACCCAATCCACGCATGTAAAATGAATCAATGCAACTTTTTCTTTCAATGAATTTCTAGCTATGGGAGAGAGAGTTCTTTTCCGTTCCCAAATGCACAACCCAATGCAAATGCAATTTTATCTTTTGTAATGAATGATAACCAATCATGTACAACGATACCCAAACTATCCTAAAGTGACAAAAAGAGATCTTCTTATGAGCACCAAACACAATAATTCTATTCTGTTTCCTATCTTTTTACACTTGAAAACGACACATATAAGCTACGGAAAGAAGGATTCCACAAACTTTTCCAATCAAATTCAAGACAAAGAAAAGCACTTAATAATCATGTCTAACTAAAATGTACACAAAACTGAAACAAGCCATTTCTTCTTCCTATGAATGTAAGACCAAAAATGCCAAATGATCAAATCAAAGCAAGAAGAATACTTATGTTTTCCAATTTCATGAATATAGCAAAAGACTAACAAAATCAAGCTTTTCTTTGAACTAAAGTGGAGACAAAGAATCAATCTTTTCCAATAATCATCAAATAGCTTAGCATGTAAAGGAAACAAGATGCATAACCCAAGAAAAAGAGGCTCAAAAAGACATCGACATCCCACACTATTCAAGCCTTTAAAACAAGCCAATCACGCCAAACCAAAAATGATCTCAAAACCTTGAGATGGGTCAAAACGACTATAGGATGCACGATTCATGGATAATGGATATTGGTTATTTTAATGTGAAGAGCCAGAGGGGAAATGTATGCAATTAGACCTCTGCATTTTCATTTTTACTCTAGGTTAGGTTAATGAAAACCCTTGTTCCGGTTTATGTCTATCTGGTAGAGATTGTGAATAACTGATGCCCAGAATGGTTCTGCGTCTACTTAGCATTGCTACTGTATGAAGATCTTGGTGCAAAATCTGGATGTCTGTATTGCTTGATGGAAATCGATGACATGACCTGCATTCTTTTAGTTTGGTCTACAGTAGTTAGATCTTTTGTAAAAGATACAGTAATGTTCATCATTTTTTATTTGGATTTGATTCTTGTTGAAAATGATTCTCGTCAGGGTTTTGGGATTTGAAGAAAATACTTACCAGGGTTTTGAAATAAGAATGTTGAAATATGAACGCCCCTATCTAAGTCTTTGTGTTTAAAATTTGTGTTTCTGTTTTTTAAAGAAATGATGGAAAATACCATGCTTCTGCAATGTAACAATGTGGTAAAAGGTTTGTTTGGATTGACTGGGAAGAAGTAAAATTGGTGGTTAACTTTTAGTTTATAACTCTAAATCTACGCTTTCAAGGTTAATAATCCCTCGAGGGTTTCGATACATGGTTCTTTACTATTGGTATCTATGGTCTTCGTTTTAAATCTAAGCAAATAAAAGGAAGACAGAAATAAAACCTGCCCTTGGAAATGGTAAAACGATTTGACCATAAATGTGTATGGTTGAAAAGAGTATAAACCTAGCTAAAAGTAATAACTCGAAATGAAGAACGAAAAGCACACTATAAAAGTCAACCAACAATAAAGATTTGGTTCCTAAGCTTCTGTTGACATGAATGTCTAGCAAAGGCTAGCTAGGTTAGACCTTCTAGACCTTCATCTAGTTTTTAGATCAGGTTTCTGAGTTAAATAAAGTTATGGTAAAAAGGGGCTTTGCTCCTATAATAAAAAACCGAGAGCCCATACCCAAAGATCCTTTCTCAATGAGACATTTAATACTAAACAGGTTAAGGAAAAACAGTACTGTAATATCAAGTCTATCATGAATGCCTAGCTTGTTTTATAACTTGAAATGGGAAAATTAATAATTTGTACCTGGTTTCCTTGGAACTTGATCATCTCCTGTAGAGGCCTTCACACTCAAACAATAATTAGTGTAGAAACTCTTGAGCTTAGCGGACCTATTAGAATGATTCTTTAGCTGGATAACTTTGGGGCTACCATGTTCCTCCCAACCATGACCCTTAGACCGTTCCCGGTTCTAACTCGATCCCCTTGAGCTGGTTCCAACATGCAATAAGAGATAGAGGCCCCAGGTTCATTGCTGTTCAGATCTGAAATTTTATGTGGGACTGCTTCCGTTCTTGGAGCATAAAATTCTTTTTTATTACCACATGAGAATGATAATGAAAAGGATGATGATGATTCCCCACTCTTGGGATCTGCCCTCTTTAAATAGGGAAGTCTTGAAATATAGTTGTTTGAATAATTATTTAGTTTCTTTAAATTAAATTAATAAAAAGATATTATTTACTAAATATCTAGTCCTTGTTGAACTAGGACTTTTTATTGTTTTAACTAGAAGTGATTTTAAATTAATCTTTACATAATAATAATTATAGTAGTTATATAACATACTTAATATTATTAACATTATGAATAATACATTTTACTAGTATGATAAGGTGGTAACCATTCTATGCATAAACTATATGCAATATAAGATAAAGAATAATTACACTATTATTAATACTTTTAATAATCATACTAACTTTGAGACCTTTATGCATGTCATTCATATAAGACTATTCTTTAGTCATTAGCGTGTACACGCTAAAACATGCGCACATGCCCTTGCATAATGTTTACACCATTAATTCACCAACTCTTACCCCATTTAATGCTAAACATTCAATGCTTCATGAATATTTGCATACGTTGGGACTATACTTCAAAAGTGGATAAATGAATGGCTAAAGAGAGGGGTTTCAAGGCTTCTAGGGATTTAAGGGTTTAGGACTTAAGGTTTAAGGTCTTAGGAATTTGGAATTTAAGGATTATGGGTTAGGTTGTTTAGGATTTAGGGTTGTGCAATTACAGGTTGAATGGTTCAACGGTTTAGGGTTTAAGGGATGTAGTGCTTTAGGGAGAGTGAGAGGTAGAGAGAGATTGAGAGAGAGGAGGGTGAGAAAGAGAGATATAGAGAGATGGGATATGGGAGAGATAGAGAGAAAGAGATCATGGGATTAAGGGGGGAGCAGTACAATCCCACGTCATACCTGCATAGGTCGTGCCCGGTGCATCGCCACACGAGATTTGAAATGTAAGCATGCTTAGAGGGTGAAAGAAGAGGATTGAGACCTAAATGAATGTTTCATAGCTCAGGAACTACGATATCGGGATGAAATGATATGGGCCATGGGCCCTAAATCATTTGGATATGGGTGTTTTTCACACCAAATACGGCCCATAGGGCCTCAAACATAGCTGAGTAAGGAGATAATACAAAAAAACCCTCTCGTAAGTCTAGCTTTCAAAAAAAAGTGTAAGGGGCCCCTGGATTTTCCCTAGGGGGGTGTTGTGGTCACAACAGTGGGATACATGAGCCATGAGTAGGTTTTGTAAATTGAAACAAGGTATTTAATCCCTAAATGACACTCTCAACCTTAAGTGCCATGAAAAAAACCTAAAATCCAGAACGTGAGCCCTCTATAAGGTGTCTTTAGCATCAAATTTGAATGCGAGTGTCATTACAATGTCTTGGGAATCATGTACGAGTATTAAACAAGATACTTTATCAATAATCTTTTCTTCTTAAGCATATGGACACCATTACTTTTCCAATATAGATTTTCATTAACATGCTTTATGCATTGTGGATTGTTCTTAGGCCCTTAACCCTAGTATTGATACAAAAACAATAGCCTCAAGCCCTTGGCCATGGTTTATGGCTCGAGAAATAAAAATATTAGACCCTAAACATATTTTGTCAAGTTCACATGCAATGAATGCATCCTCATACTACCATGAAATACCATGGATATGTTGCAAATCCTTGAACATCATCATAGAATGAAAACAAGTTCCTCGAGATCTTATTGAAGCATATTGAGCTCAATTGAATTCCACTTGAGCCTTAATTGAAACTTCTTGACCTCAAGTGTCATCAATAAAACATAGAAGCCATGACACTATCCCTATACAAGGAGTATTTTGCATATGAATTGAATATTGCTTCCATTATGATGTCTTGGGCAGCAAGGTTTTATCTTGGCTCCTTAACCATGGTTAGTTGAGGGAAACAAGAGCCTCAAACACTAACTCTTGCTTCTTAGGCACAAACACCATGAATGAGTCCCTGAACCACCACATATGAAATCTATAGAGTATTCGTCAACTTCAAGTGTGTTATGTGTGCCATGACTAGGTTAGATTTGAACCAAAATGGGTTTCAAGGTCTGACCAAGGTATAGGGACAACAACCAACTCCTCATGGCTTAAATGAAGCTTCTTAGGATCAAGCACCATGAACAACACCTACAACTCAAGAAGATTCTTAGGATATGATGTTGAATGCATCCTCAAACCACCACACATAACCCTTGTTGTGTATCTCTAGCAAATTTAGAGGGATACATATATTATGATTAAGCTACATCGCATGCCTTAAACAAGATTATGTCTTCGAGCCATGCCACGAATGTTTGTCGAGGCCATGGATAGCGTTGCTTAGTATGTGATTTGGATACATTCAACATGAGGGGATTTCGTGAATTGGGAATGGGTCTATAGGCCTAAATATGCCTAGGGGGAACAAAGGGCTTCAACCATAAATTAATATTTTCAAGCTCAAGTGCTATGGTTTGGGGAGGAAAATACTTCATCCTAAGGGATTAAACATAGTCTCTTAGGTTCAATATCCATCAACAAAATGTGAAAATAATGGCATGGACCCTCTCTAAGGGGTATTTACAATCAAGTTTTGATATGGCTGCCATTAGAAGGTTTTTCTTAAAAAGGATGGGTCGTGGTCCTCCTCTTGACTAAGACCTTTTCTAGGCTCATTTTTTCGGTCACTTTTACCCCAAATGATTGAAAATTGAGATGAATTGTAGATATTATTTGTGAGCATTGCATGATCTTGATGCAGTAGTTGTATTTGTGGACATTGAGCCCATTTATGCATGCCAAAATGCAATTTCAAGATTGAGAAATTAAAATTTGAGCAAAAACATTAGTAAGTGATATTCAAACTACAATAGGTTCAAACTTCATTCAATTTAATAATTACTTATCCTATTCTTTAATATTTAGTTTGCATAGATATCCCAATAAAAGGTTTTTAGCATAACTTTTCAAATTTTGAGCATTATCACATAAATAATTATATATATTTCTCACTTGAAAATATTAAGTTACTCAATTTTTATATAAATTTTAATAAGCTAAAATATATTATATAATTGGTTTTGTTGCATACACTATAAAATATGGTTAATCTTTAAAAATCATAGGATTGTTATAAGACCAAATTGTCCCACAAACAAAAAGGTATTTACATTATACTTATTCAATAAATTGACTCTCATTTAATGAGCTCCATCCATAAACATTAAAATATTGCTATGAGCTATCATTATAGCAACGAATTTTGATATAATTGCCATAGTGTATAAAAAAAGTTATTTATAAATCGGGAAGAAGGCCATTACCCAAAATCTACCTATGATGTGGATGGATTTTGAGATATAAATGCTCTGGTATATTTTTGGTATATTTTTGTGTGATAATTGGTACTCAAATTGCGTATTTTGGTGATTGTTGACGAAAATTTTTCCGGCGCATAGTTCCGTTTCGTTTTTTCTGATTATTTTTTTGGAATTTCGAGGATCTAAGTCATTTTAAAATGGGTTAAAACCCCCAAAAAAACACAATTCCATGACATAATTCTGGAATAACTGAGATGGAACCACCCTTCCACCGTTTTTATAAACAAATCTAAGTACCAAATCACCTAAAAAGCCGGGCGATTTGAGTTTATCCACCAAAAACAAAATTATTTATAAGTGAAGAAGAAGGCGTTTATCCCCAAAATCTACGCATAATCTCAAGTTAAAGTGACCCTCTTATTTTGTCGGCCAGCAATAATGGTAACGTCAGAAGGGTATGGGTGGATTCCTAGTCAACAGGCTCCTATTTAACGATTCCTTCTCTTATCTCCAATTCAAGAGTTCTATTGCTTTGATTTGACAATGCTCTCGGGTGCGTCTATTATTCGATCAAATTACAGAAGAAGTGTTCATCGAGGGTTTTAGGCTCATCATCTTCAGAAGCAAGTTTTCATCGAGGGTTTTAGGCTCATCATCGAGGGTTTTCACTCCACAAATATGGCTGATTCTTTAGGCTCATCATCTTCAGAAGCTGTGAACAGTGTACAAGCTCAATGCGGCTGCGGCTGTTGCTGTTTTGAATTTCTAATAGAAAATATGGTACAGTGTAACGAAGGGCACCGATTTTGTTTTGGATGTGTACGGAGGCAGGTTGAAGAAACCATATATGGAAGTTTCAAAGGGCATGCCTCTCTACCATGCATGCATACTGATTATAACTGCAAACAGTCAATTCCTTTTTTGGAGATTCGGAGGGCACTCCCAGATGATGTGATTGAAAGATATGAGCAGTGTCAGGCCCGAGAAGCTGTAATTGAAGCCAACCTTGAAAACCTTGTTTATTGCCCATTTTGCAGTATTCCTTGTGGAGTAGACAAATGTGTGCAAGTTTTTGACTGTCCAAACCCTAAATGTTTAATGGCGTCATGTATCGAATGCAAGGAGCCAAGTCACATACCTTTACGGTGTGAAGAGATTGAGCAGACATCTGCGACTGCTGCTCGTAGAAAAATTGAAGAGAGGATGACAAAAGCCGTGATAAGGGAATGCAAAACCTGCGAGGCCGAGATAGTAAAGATCGGTGGATGCAACAGGGTGACGTGTACTAGGTGTAGAACAACTATGTGTTACGTTTGCCGACATGCCATCTCGTCCAGCTATGAACATTTTTGTAGTCATCATTATCCGCGAGAAGCGGGGAAACCCTGCCAAATATGCAAGGTCGATAAGTGTAGTTTGTGGGAGACTGAGATAGAAGATAATGTGGCACTGGATGCAAGGGAAGAAGCATTAAAAGAATTTGGAGACAACGATCCCAACTTGCTTGATCAGAAAATCGGACCTCCTCTTGTAAAACAGACAGTACAACCGTCCAATCGGCATCTGCGGTTACCCCGAGTCGAACTTGTAAATGTTTTTCCGGATGATCAAGTTAATGTTTACAGGGGTTTTCATGGTAACGAAGGACGCAGACTTGACTTTGACGCGAGGCAGTACTTCCAGCAACTACGAGCTCCAAACATAGCGATACCTCTACCAGCAGTACAACAGCTAGTTGGTAATCAGATACCTCTACCTCCAAGCATGGCGATCCCTCCACCAGTAGCTCCTCCAGAAATCGTAAGAGCTAATGATGAGCAATTACAAGCTAACATTCAGCTAGTTGGCAATCAGAATGCAAACATGGCGATCCCTCCACCAGTAGCTCCAGAAATCGTAAGAACTGATGACGAGCAATTACAAGCTAACATCCAGCTAGTTGGCAATCAGAATGCAAACATGGCGATCCCTCTACCAGTAGCTCCTCCAGAAATCGTGAGAGGTGATGATGAGGTTGCAAATATGCAATTACAAGCTAACGAAGCTGATGGGACCCAAGAAGACGGCGCTGAAGATAAAGTAGGCGATCTCCAAAGCAACTGATTTTCCAGCTTCCAACTAATTTCATCAACTTCCATATTGATTTTAATCGTTCTCCATTCTCTTCTTACAAATTATTTTCTGTATAATTAATATATACATAACTCTTTGATTTAATCTCTTTACTTTCCTTAACCTACAACTTTTTATTTCATTTCATTGTAGTTATTTATACTTGTTTTCCTTTAATTTATATATTTAATTATAGTTGTTAATGTGTATTTGTGTTCATTCTTTATGCAATGGAGATATGGATATGTTGCATATAAGGTACCATTTTTTTAATCTTGATATACATAACCATATATAATCATATATGGTTTCAAAATGGTTCTTTGTATTTAACTAGTTGTCTAGTTATGTGGTTGTCATAATATTTAATCATAATAATATTAGATTGTATAAATGTTTTTTATCGCGATTCATGATCATAAGTTGATACTAAACTATAATTTAGAAGAGGAAAGAGGTTGCACATATGTGTGCTTATGTGAATAAGGATTCAACCTTTTTTTTTCAACGAAAAAAGTTTCTTGATATTCATAAGGATGAATCAAAGGAACTTACATATGACGCTTATCTCAAATTTAGTGAGTACATTCATTGGTTACTGTCAATCCATAATCCTGTAGGACTTACCAAAAGAACCACTATTACATATGGATACACCATAAACTATAAACTATTATTCGCAAAAACTTATAAGGTGACATTCAGCACACTATATACATTGATCGCCACAAAGCAGTCAAAGCACAAAAACTAATAACATTAGTAAAAGCAAATAGAGCATTCAACTCTTTCTAGCGGATCCCCAAAATGTGTAAAGTTCAAGTACCCCTCTCGTTGGCTCAATCCCTTCTTTGAAAGTAAGTCAGCCATCTGATTAAACTATCGAGAGATGTGATGTAAATCCAACTTTATGAACATTCCAATCAGTGACCTAATCCTCTGCATCCAGTGACCCAAAGAAGCAACCTTCAAAGAGCTTATACCTCTTTCCCAATCGATCACTACACACGAGTTTCCATAAACCTGTAGATCAGATAGATTAAGATGCCGAGCAAAAAATAATAGCCCACCGAGGGCAAGCAACTCCACCCGAGTGTTACTTCCCTTGCCAACACTGAAGTTGATCTCATAATACTCCATGTGAGAAATGATCACGAGACTCCAGCATCTACAGCACCACTTTGTGCAGCCCCATCAAAGTAGCCGCAAGGCCGGACAACATCAACCCGAGGGGAAAATAGGAGGCGCATGCGAGGATGCCTCTGCTCAAAAGGAACATCAGCCAAAAAAAGGAGGATAAAGGATCGAGCTCGATCAAAGGACAGAGTATAACCCTCAAATAATACTCGGTTACGAAAACACCAGAGCCCCCAAAAGAAATATAGGGGAAAGGATGGGTGAGCACGCTATCTATTAAACAAATCTGACAAAGCCGACTCGAGTGAATCGAAGTTCCACATAAATTCAATCTCCAAGATATCAAAGAAATAATGCCACAACTGTTGAGTTAATGAACAATGCATGAATAAGTGCTCCACTGACTCCACTGCCTGAATACATAGAGGACACACAGTTGGTCCCATACCACGTCTATGATAGCAATTGTCTCCAGTCAAAATATGGTTAGACAAAGCCAACCAAACAAAGCAAAGTAGCTTCAGCAGGGCTTGCCATTTCCATAGCCGACCGAACCAGCAACTACCGGTTGGAGGAGCATGACCCTGAACAATGGCCAAGTAAGCCAAATGAGTAGAAATAACCCCATCCAAGTCATTCCAGCTCCATAGAATTCTGTCAGGCTTAACAATGAGTCTAATTCCGGCATGAGCAATAGCTTGAAAGTATCTGTCCCACTCCACACCGCATGCACTAGCTAGTCCAACTTCCCATGCTTGTAGCCAATAATTCGAGGAGACGGAAATCGACCCATTCCTAGCTTGATTCAGGAAAACAAGACCCTTCTGATGAATCTCTGTCAGAGTAGAAATAGAGAAAAATACATCACAACCCACTATGGTATCAACACCAACCCAAACCTGATATCCATCTCCGACATCCCAAGCCAGATACTTCAGAAGTAAGGGGAAAACCCGAACAAGGGCCCTCCAACAATTAGAAACACCAAGAGTAGGATTCCGAGTCGAGCAGACCCAATCCATCACAGTAGCTCCTTTCAAATATTTATCCCTCGTAATACACCCCCAAAGGCCAGAGTGAGTAAGAGCTCGCCACAGGCTCTTGAGGTGAAGTGCATGAGAAACCCAAAAAATATTACGGACCCCCCAACCACCCAGAAGCCTAGGAAAAGCAACTCGGTCCCATGCCACCAAATGAGTACCCTTCTGTACAGATCCAGATGACCAGAGAAAGCTGAAGATAATACACCTGATCCGATTGAGAATTGATAAAGGGACATGGGAAACAGTAAGCCAATAGACTGGAAGATTTGCTAATATAGAGCATATTAGTACCAATCGACCCCCCAGTGATAGTTTAGGGTTATACCAAACTAAAATATTCTTTTCAAACTTCTGAATTAGCCAATTCAAATCATTGCTGGTATACGTATTGGGTTTCATAAAGTAACCAAGATAGTTCAAACCTTGATCCAACAACTGACACTCCATGGACAGAAGATCTGCAACCTGAGATCTGATACCTTCCTCAACACCAAGATAATAGAGGTAGGACTTAGGCTTACTGATAAAAATACCAGTAGCCTGACAGAACAGATCTAAAAGATACTTAAAATGGAGCCATTCAGCAAATTGACCAATCCCGAACAGTAAAACATCGTCAACAAATAATAACTGGGTAACCGAACGATGCTTTGAGACCTGTAATCCCACTATCATACCATCAACCTTCGCCTAAGAAATCATCCTACTAAGAGCCTCAATAACCAATAAAAACAGGAGAGGGGATAACGGACATCCCTGACGAAGACCTCGAGAGCTCGTAAAGAAATCAGTAGGGCAGCCATTATTGAGAAAAGCATAATTAATCGAGGAAACAAAACCAAGAATCCACTGTGTGCTAGCATAATCAAACCCCACGTTCAACACGAGCAACCTTAAAAAGGACCAATCAACCAAATCATATGCCTTGACCAGATTGAGCTTTAGAACAAAGGACGGACTATGAGAAACCTTAGCTAAGTGAATCGTCTCCTAAGTGGCACCGATGGCATCAAAGATCAACCGCTGATCTAGAAACCCAAACTGTTCTTTAGAAATGCCCCTAGACAAACTGGACTTAATGCGGATTGCAATAAAACCTTAGCAATAACCTTATAGAGAAGATTACAAAGTGAAATCGGGAAAAAATCAGTAAACCTCTTAGGTTCAACAACCTTAGGAATAGGATTCAGAAATGTGGCATTGAGATCACCTGAAACCAATCCTGACAATCTGGATTCCTCCACAAGGCAGCCTATCTCAGGACCAAAAAGATCAAAAAATTGAAGAATGAAATCAACAGACCGGCCATCTGGCCCAAGACTCTTGTCCTTGGCCATCTTACGCATATCCCCCTCCACCTCGACCAAAGTAACCAGAGCATTGAAATTGGCATTATCTTCTTCAATAAAAAACGAGGGCATGGTCTGAAGAATATGCAATTGAGCAGCCAAATCCATATTATTAGACTTCTGATAAAGAGCCCCAAAATGATCCTTGGTTGCGACCTCAATGTCCAACTAAGAGGTGACCAAAAAACCACCAGAATCTTCAATTTCCCATATAGCACTATGCTTACGGCGCATCTCAGCAAAGGAGTAAAAAAATGAAGTATTCTGGTCCCCAGCCGAAATCCATAGTGCCCGACTTTTGAGGCACCACATAGCTTCCTCCTGTAATAAGATCCCATCTTTCTCAGCCTCCAAAATCTTTAAAGCCCAGACATCCGAATCCACAAAGGAGATATTAAAAGGATCCAGATAGTATGACGAGATGAACTCATCGAGTTCCAAGAGTCTCTGTTTCTAAGCATGTAAATAACCAAGGGCCCAAGGAATGACCACCTTCTTCAAAGAACGGAGGAACCCTGGTAAAGAACGCATAGAGCTTCCCGATCGGTCATTATAAACAGAAGACCAATGTTCACGAACCGAGTAGTCAAAAGAAGAAATAGTAAACCAAACCAAACAAAACTTAAAGGGATAACGATACAAACGATCACCAATGCCCATCGTCAAAAGAATGGGAATATGATGAGAGATACAAGCAGGCACCACTGCAGAAGAGCATCGCGGAACGACACCAAGAAGACAAGCACTAACAAGAAAACGGTCCAATCTCTTAGCAATATGAGCATTGCCATGTCGGCCATTCCTCCAGGTAGAAGTAATCAGTTTAGAAGCCACATCCACTAAACCAAAGAGAGAAAGCAGAGCTTGAAACCAATGCTGAAGCAGATCAGTGCGAGCCGAGACACCCCAGATTTCCCCAATCTGAAGGGTAAGATTCAAGTCCCCAGCAATAATCAACGAGTTAAAGTCTAAAAGGCCCACCTAAGCCAACGTAGAAAGAACTGTTGTCTGCCAACATATGGCCCGTAACAATTAAGAAGTTGAAGTTCCATATCTAATTCACGAGACCGGCACAGTAAAAGAATACCCCCAACAATAATAAAAGGACGAAAGCAGTAAAGAAGAGGGTTCCATGCAACAAGTAACCCCCCTAAAAGTCCAACCGAATCGGTAGTACAACAATCCTAGGAAGGAAAAAGACGCCAGATAAGGGATCGGGCCATCTCACCCAATACCATAGTTTCCTGGAAGAAGATAATATCCGGATGAGAAGAGCGGTTGGTTGCTTTCATCATAAAGTTGTACCACCATGGAAATGGGTCATTAGTCAATTCAAATACGTAAGTGTAAGGTAATGGTACGGGGTGAAGCATGTTTCCTTAATGGTATGGGGTGAAGCATGTTTCCTTAATGGGATGCATTGTCAAAGCTCATCTCTTCAAGAAAGGTTCGGAAGGAGTTCGGTAGTAGTACCATTTATGAGTAAGAGTTCTCTTAGTTATGGAGCATTTTTGGGTTTGTCTGGGAACTTGACATACGAAATACTGTATGGATTAGAGCTATCACTACATGATCACTTTGATGTTCTTGGAGTGGAAATTTTACAGGTGCTGCTTTAAGTTCTGTAGAGTTGACCACAGAGGATTTGGGACAAGTATCGTCTAAAGTTCAATGAAAGTGTTATGCAATATTCATAGAAGATTTTAAAGCCAACATAAGACCATATAAGATAAGAAGTCCAAATAATATAATATTTTTACAATCAAGTTTGCTAATGATTTTGGGAAGAAATCATACCTTTGACAAGTTAATGGAATCATATTCATAAAGAAATATAAAGAAATCATTCAAATCATATGTATTCAGGAAAGTCCAAACAAAACCAAGATAGATACTCTCGGAAAGAAAAAGGAGGAGAACCATGGTATCTAAAGGTAAAGATGAAGAAGAAATACAAATTTAATATGATCCAATATAAAAGTATATTCTTATAAAAGGATTCAAGGCCTAAGGATGAGGACTCAAAAATGCTATTTCACCAATTCATTATGAAAATGAATTTCCAGAAAAATAAAAGGATAAATCTTTGATGGAGGGGTCTCACAAATTTGTCATGAAACTAAAAAAAAAAAAAACTTTCGGAGGGAGGTGTGTTGTTGCTAGCTCAATAAGATTGGAGTATTTTTATCCACGCGAGAGAATCGCCTAAGTCGGTCCAATATCCATGAAGTTTTAATCTAGTGGAAATACATGGAGCTAAAAGATGTTAGTTGGGAACTGTTAGCCATTTTATATTCCCATCTATAGCCCTTAGGAAAACACCTCTTCTTAAGGGAGAGGGCATGTCAGGTTCCTACACTAATGCCCATGTGTTGAGCATAATTTGTAGTAGTTATGTGTTGAGCATAATTTGTAGTAGTTAATTAATGTGCATTCCCATATTCTTTCGATTAGGACTATTATTTAGTTAGTTCATTGTTACTCAATCTAAGGACGGGATTCCTTAAAATATATATAAATATTTAACAAAAACTAATAATTATAAAAATTAGTTTAAATAAATAAGAAAAATATACTAAAATATATTACTATAAACTTTTTTTTTTAATTTTTCAAAAAAAAAAAAATTCACTCTTTTCAAGTTAGGAATTTTTTCAATGACAATTGATAAAAGAAAATAAAAATAGTTATGAATAACCAAGAACAATTAGAATTAACTAAATTAAACAAGACCGATGAAATTCAACAATGTCCCTACGAAGAGAGCGTAGCCAAAAATCCTTGAGATTCAGGGCGAAAAACATATGAAAAGTTTACATCTACAACCATTCAATTCTTTTTGTTAAACCGAGAATTGGATGTGAACAAATATATTAATTTGCTAGAGGATAGACTAACTTTGACATAGTTATGGATAGATGATGTCAAAATTTGCATACATTTGATGAATACAATAGAACCAAAGATTTCAAAAAAAAAATTATGTCGGGTATAAATTAAAAATATCCATCATTTTCTTGGAATAGAATTCCAATTTTCTAACAGAAATAAGCAAGAGCAAATAACAATAGAAAGTATTTATAAACAAGGCAAGTTTCATGGGTTGTTTCATAGATAAACTAGCATCAATAGTCTAAACACATGCAGACATGTCAACAAATAGAAAGAAAGGAATTAAAAATCATTGAGTTCATAATTTTTTATTAGATAAGTAGACATTTTGTGAACGAGTTTCTGGTATCATCATAAGAAATGAATTTCCAAATCTTAGAAGTAAACATATAGGAACCATAACCAACCACTATTTACTTATTTTCAAATATTAAAATTTCATAACATAGTGGAAGTGTATGTAAGAGATGAAGCCTATTATATCTATATCCATTTGTAAATAAGTTTTTTTTTGGTTTCTAGTGCCCATTTAAAATCTTGCTTGTTTTTTTGTTCATTCTTAAAAAAATGGTACAAAATTATGCATGAATACAATTTTCCAAGTATATGTTTGCATGCCAAAAGCAGTCTATGTAGATGCCACGACATTTTTTCCATGTTTCTAAGCATCACAATATTTGCCTTGGTGTCAACACACTTTGGAAACTTGGAACCATGTTGTTTCTTGAATTAGTTGAAATAAGTGGCTTTTGGGAATCAATGCTAACCTGCAATGTGACATTAGACTATTTAAAAATTTAGAAACAAGCATTGAGCAAACATCTATGAAATGGAATGATACAAAACAAGATCAATTTGCTATTATCGGAAAACAAAATATGCAATTAGAAAAATATTTTAGAACTTGAACTTCCATGCCTATTATTACCTTGAAGAGATTCTATCTCTTTAGATAGAAAAGTGTTTGTAAAAAAATCTCATCGTGTCAACATACAAGACTTAAGATAGATTGACAACATCAAGCTTCTTGATTGCATCTGGGCTATTTTCTAGCATGCAAAAATGATCCCAATCTCTTAATGCCTATATGCTCTAAAATTTTAAACAAACGAACATTCCAATATTTGTAAGCAATAAAGTTTCGATAAAATAAAAATACAAATCAAGGGACAATAACATAATATAAGAAAAGACGTTTTGCATCGAGAATCAATGTGCATGACATAGAATATCATCCATGTTATATTTCAGTAAAACTAGAGAATTTAGAAACAAGGATGGGAACCAAATTCCTAAAAGCAAGTTGGTAGCGTGAATAGGTAATTGCAAATCCATACTACATTCTTTTCCTTCCATTATTTCCTTTAATAATGAGTATATGATGGTAAATTAAAAATAATTGAACAAGGAACCATAGCATAATATAAGCAAACAATTTGAGGACACTAAGACAAGATCCATTATATAAACAACATCATTGAAAGCCCTCAAAATCCTTATGACTTATAAGCATGGATGGAAACACATCACATAGAATAGTTAGTCAATATAGCTAAGAGTTGGTAGTAATATTATAAACTATTACCTTGTTTTGATTCCTTTATTGTAATCATACATATCTTGTAGTAATGGTGAGAACTTGAAGTGGCCATCGAGCTACGAAAAATGCTTTAGCAGTAGGAACATCGATGCCTATCATCAGCTTACAAACATTCTAATTGTTTAAGGGTTCATCAGCTTACAAACATTCTAATTGTTTAAGGGTTGTGTAATCTAGTACAATAGTTTTATCTATTATTATCTATGAAAATTTTGAATTGGGAAAAACCATTGTGGGCATTTTTTTCCAATATGCAAGAGCATTGGATCATGGTAGAATGCTTCTATTATATCAAACTTCATGTCAGACTTGTATCAATTATTTAACCAAAAAGAGTGTTAGTTTTCTCCAAGATTATCTTACGTTCTAAGTTTATGATAGCATTCCTAATGCCTCCAAATATTTTAATAACAAAAGGATGTATTATTTTTTATCTTTATTAATGTTTTTTCAATTATATATCTTGGTGGTAATAAGAGTGTTGTAATCCATAAGAAGCATCAAATGCCAGATATGCATATTTTTCAGCCACCATGGGCAATCCGAATTATGAAGAGAAGCCTGTGCTACAATTCCTAGACAAGCTAGATTCAAGAGATCCTCCCTAGTAACTATGCCCTAAAAAAGGCTATTTTTTAGGATTACGTAAGTTGGCTACATTTCATCACCATATTCTTATTAGGTGAAAGTCATGCTTCACTAAGATAATAAGTGGAAATCCATGGTTGTTGCCAAGGAAATCATAAGCATTGCCAGAAAACCATGTCAAATAGGATTTGAGCATGTTTTGAATTATGCAACAATGTATTAAGTGAATATATTAGATTAGAAGCAATATTATGCAAAAGATAAGTGCTTACAAAATTAGCTTGAATCAAGTGGCAAATTTGATAACATGTATTAATATCAAATTCAAAAATTGTTTATGAGCATATGTTCTGAGAAAAATAATTTCATATTATGAGCAATTCATTCTGAAAGGCTAATGGAAGACTAGAAGTAGAACTAGCTATGTAGCAGAAGCATGTCCGTACAAAATTTTCAATTGTTTCTTAAACATTTGTTGGACATGTTCCTAAGCAATAAGAAAAATGTTTTTGAAGTGGTGTGCCAACAACAGAAATACATTCCAAAACAATGATGATCTAAAATTTTCTAAAATGTACCTATCTATTCATAAATAGCAGTGTGTTATGGACTTGGAAAATACGTCATCCATGCTCTATTTGGTATAGAGTTGGAATACATGTTTTCCAATAAGAGCAAATTTGGGGTGTAAAATGGGCCTTATAATAAAACGAGCCACCTCATAGAAAAAAAGCCATTGAATTCAAGAACCAATAGAATTTAAATAAAAGAGTCAACCATAATGGTTGAGTTGGCATGTTTGACATTAAAAAACTATTTTTTCCTTCAGATTTTCAACATATCTCCCTGTCATTTTACTCAAATTTCGAGCGGGAGCACTCGTTGCATGTAGAATTAAATTACACATCCAACGAGTACTCAAATTGCATACTTTTGAGGGACCCCACCCCACGGAAAATGAGAAATATATTAAAAAAGCGTCTTCCTTTCAAAGTAACACATTTTTTTAATGTATTTATCATTTTTTGGGAGGTGGGGTCCCTCAAAAGTATGCAATGTGGGTACTCGTTGAATGCATAATTTAATTCCGCATCCAACGAGTTTTCCTGCTCGAAATTTGAGTAAAATGATAGGGAGATATGTTGAAAATATAGAGCAAAAAATAGTTTTTTCGTTTTTCCTCCAAAATTCATAAATATTATTTTATTATTTTAACTATTAATTTATTATTTTCCTTAGGAGACCCATTTTTAACACAACTTAATGTGAAAAATACTAGTGATTTGAAATCATTTTTTAGCAAATTGGTGATACATACATCATATTTAGGAAAATACAAAGGGGAAGGAGGCAACCAAACATTTCAAGCTTTCAAAAAACCTTACCATGAAAAGCATCTAGAATCACATCGAGTACAATGAATCCAAGAATCAATAGAAATTAATGTGGAAAACACTAGTGATTTGATATCATTTTTCATAGGTAAATTGACAAGACATAATTTATTTAATGATGTAAAAAAAGAGAACCATGATGAAAATGTTAAAGAAGAGATATCAGAGATCCAAATGTCTATAATTTGGTGTTGCAAGAAGAAAACTAATTTAGTATGTTATAATTTAGCCAAATGTTTTCCAAGTTTGGCATAGTACCCGGTCAACAACATTGTTTCTATACTAAAGTTTAGTTCCAAAAAGGAAAAATGACTACAATATGTTTGCAAAAAAAGGAAACCTCGATTAACTCGTATACATGCATGTGAAAAGCATGTTCAACATAATAAGATGATGCTTGAAAACAATTTGTAAATATGGAGTTGAGTGTAAACTTGCAAACATAATTTTATGTCTATATTGCAATAATGTGATTAGATACAATATATTGCACTGTGAAAAATATATGTTTTTACCTTCACCTGAATGAGTGATATGGTATACTGATAGAACATTCAATAAAAGAATAGGAACACATATTACAACATTAAACTAATCATTGTCTAAAGAAATAGTTCTACACCCTACAACACTAAGTGATCTAGCGCCACCAATAAAAATTGTTTGGTGTTACAATCATTTAAATAAGAAAACATGGCTTTTTCCTTAGTCATATGATATGCTTAAAATTATATAAGCCACTCATGAGTAGAAGAAGAATATATATTTAGTGCATAACCAAAGGCACAAAGTGCATGTCTCAAAGATTAATGTGAATAAGTATCAATATGAATGTTTTGCTTCTTCATGGATGCTTCCAAAGCTTCCATCTTTTTAAAACTCTTATACTTCATGTGCCCATATCAATAAAAAATGTTGCAATGACTATACGGATTATTTGCTTTATACATGTTTCTTTATCATTCTGACGAGCATTAGAATATTGAGAAGATCTTGGATCCTTATTATTATTTGGTTTGTTCTTCTTTGGATGTTGCTTCTTCGGCTTATTATTATTCATATGAGCATGTGCATGTTGGGATACCAAGGATTTAGTAGAATTACTATAAATATTGATTATTCTAGGATGTAAGAGTTTCTCTTATGAGTATCTTATAAAATAATCACAAAATGCATCAAAGGAGGGGGAATTGTAAGTTATCCCTATGGAAATAAAGGCTTGTGTAGTGGAATGAAATGTTGATACAAACACATCATAATAAGGTCCTAACTTGGAAAGAATTACATAAATGAGGATGTCATCTACCTTGGTTACTTTACAACAATCTAAGAGAAGTCTAAGGGTCATAAATTTTGATTAAAAATATTCCATGCATGAGTAATTGTTAGGATCCAAGGTGAGTAGCTCATTTTCAAGTTGATGAGCTAGAATCTTATATTTAATACCAAATATGGTATTCAATTTTTTCCAAGCATTAGTATGTGCATGAATGCCTTGAAGGTGAAATTGCAAGTTGGTAGAAATAGACTTGCCTATCACACCACGAGCTAAATCATTTCTATTTTTCCATTTTACTAACTTATTGGCATCAGTGGGCACACTTTCAGATCCCAAAGTAATTATATAAATCCCTTTACTTCTAAGGATACGTTCCGTGTGAGATTTGCATAAGAATTAGTTTGAGCTTGTATGAAGAATATGATTTAATATTTCCATTCGTAGAGGAATATGGCTATAAAATTAGAAACTAACAAGATAAATGAATAGAGATCGAAAATATAGACAGTTTAAAAAAATGGCACTAAAATTGGTTTCCAAGTGAGGATGTTATGTTTGTTTGAAAATGGTTGAAGTTGACTCCAAATGAATATGTGGTAGAAAAAATATTGCTGATGTGGCAAAGAAAATACCCCCTTCCCTGAATTAATTTTTTAAACTCACTTTACAATATTGTTTCCTCATCTGACTCGCTTTTATAAAATAATTCTAGGTCACCTTTACAATAATGTTACTTTAAATATTACATGCAAAAACTAAAAGGGTATATGATTTTAAGTGACTAATTTTTATAAAATAACTGAGATTCACTTTACGATAAATTAACTTAAAAATAGAAGAACTACATGGACTTTTTAGAGAGCAACTTTCAACCAAGTGAGATAATACAACAGATATGTAAACGTTTCAAGGTAGGAAGGTTTTTTTTTTCTACTCTAATGCCTTGAAGTGCATTCTTACCAACAAAACCCTTGTTTTTTGTACAAAAATGGATTCAATCACATGACATAGAAAAACAAGGCATAAAGTGGAGGGGAACCTTACATGGCAAGCTTAGATATTTTGTTAGCTTAACAAAAAATGTACCATTTTATCCCCTTGTTTCTATTTTTTTGAGATCACAATAGGAACACATCAAAGAGCATGCGTATGTAAGGAAAAAAATTCCTTCTAAGACAATAAAGAGATAATGATAATGATAATGATAGTACAGTTTACTTATGCCTCCAGAACAAAGGAACATATCTTGGGAAAACAGAAACCATTCTGAATGAAATGAGAATAATTTTTTACTGGAAATTACACTCTAGATGCCATAAAACATTTTTATTGTCCCATAAAAAATCATAAGAATCAGATAATATATATATATATATATATATATATTATTAGTCACATGCAGTACCACCAACACTCTAATGCCATGTATGAATTGAATATTGATCAGATAAATGATCAGAGAAATGAAGAAGCCCTCAACAACACTCTAATTCCATGTATGAATCGTAGGGTATATCCGTGCAGGTCAAATGCCAAAAGGCACTTCTCACACATAAATATAAAAGATACACCAGTGTTTTAATTGTGTGGTTAAAAACGTCGAAGTAGGAAACAATCCATGACCTCAACCAATGCTCCCACTTGAGGTAATATATTACCTTAAATCAAAATAAATTTACAATATATTTTCTCAATAGTCAATCACAAACACATGACCCTTCATGCTCTTTAAATATAGGTCATGGACCAATTAGGTGTTAATCCATAGATCAAGTTTTGTTATGATCAATGAGATGATGAATCATCAGATAATTTCATGTCTAGAACATAATCATCATTGTCACATCATGGCTACAATAGTACATAAAAACGCATTAAAGAAACACACTTTAATCTAAAGACACAGTATACCAAGTTGAACTTAACTAATTGCTATGTGTTAAAATATCCTAACACATTTAAATTATTTCATAAATATTCAATTTGAAACATGTTCAAACTTCTTTAACTTTAATCATTATTTATCCTATTCTTAAATATTTAATTTGTATCATATCCAATTGAGTGGTGGTTACCTAAACTTTTTAACATAATAAGATAAATAATTATGTATGTGTCTCAATAAAAATATAAAGTAACCAAATTTTCACATATAAATGGTTAATAGAGAAATATATTACATAATTGTTTTGTTGCATATAATCCATGAATTCCAATTGATTGAACATTTTATGCTTCACACAATTATATATGATTTTGAATAAATTTAAAACAAAAAGAAAAAATATAGGAAAATTGTACATATTTTATGTATGTCTTTTATTTTTTTTATAAGCTTTGTTTATGTATATATCTAAACAATATTTAGTCTTGAATGCAACTACATTGTGTTTCATCAATTCAAAATTGGAGATATAGAATGTCATTATAACAATGGACAAATGAATTACTATTATATTAAGAAACATTTTACATATATTAGAGATTTAATTAAATAGTGGAGTAAGTTTCCCTACTTTATCAAAACTTTAACATGGAGGTAATTTATCATATTACATGTCGATAACTTTTTGTGTGTCGAGATATGCTCTCCCTTTATTATGATTTTTAACTTTGAAGAATGAAATGCACCATAAGAAACAAAAAATTAGAGTTTGTGTTATATAATATCATAGGAGAGAAGACCAGTAGTGTGTGACATATCACTTGAAATGGTAACTTTGAAGTTAGAGAAAAAAAAGTTAGAGCTTAAAGATGATTATGGAAGGTAATGTACTATGCAAACAAACAAAAAATTGAAGAATGTGCTAGGGCTTGCATTTTCATGGGGAATATATGTTATTGTAGGAATCATGGTCATTGAAGTGGGCCCTCAAGGAAATGTGTTGCATACAAAAATAGCTTTGAGTCGTGTAGCACATCACATGAACGAATCTTAAGTTCAAAACTTGCACATTTTGCAGCCTACAAAATATTACAATCGATAAAGTTTTGAAATCTATGACATATTCAATGCAACAATTTTTTTAAACATGCGATGTGTCATATGTTTCAAAATTGTTTAACATGAAATAATCCGGTTAAGAAAAATTCAAGCTTGGAATAAAGATGAAGAGACAAAGGCCAAAAAGATTCAATTTTGTGGAAAGAAATCAAGTTTTTGAAACATGCATTACATTGAAATGATGAAAACTTTTAATCTATGATATAGTTCAAAGGACACCATAAAACATAACTTCAAGGAAATTTTTATGCAACATTCATAGAAGATTTTAAAACCAACATAAGACCATAAAAGATAAGAAGTCCAAATAATATAATATATTCACAATCAAGTTTGATAATGATCTTGGGAAGACACCATACCTTTGACAAGTTAATTGAATCAGATTCTTAGAGAAATATAAAGAAATCATTGAAATCATATGCATTTAGGAAAGTCCAAACAGAAACCAAGATAGATATTCTTGAAAAGACAAAGGAGGAGAACCATGGTATCTAAAGGTAAAAATGAAGAAGAAATACAAATTTAATATGATCTAATATAAAATTATATTCTCATAAAAGACTTCAAGGCCTAAGGATGAGGACTCAAAAATGTCATTTCACCAATTCATTAAGAAAAACAATTTCTAGAAAAATAAAAGGATAAATCTTTGATGGAGGGCTCTCCCAAATTTGTCATGAAACAAAAACAAAAACAAAATAAAAAATACTTTGGGATGGGGGGTGTTGTTGTCATTTCAATAAGATTGGAGGATTTTTATCCACGTGAGAGAATTTCCTAAGCCGGTGCAATATCCATGAAGTTTTAATCTAGTGGAAATACATGCAGCTAAAATATGTTAGTTGGGAACTGTTAGATATTTTATATTCCCATCTATAGGCTTGAGGAAAACACCCCTTCTTAAGGGAGAGGGCATGTTAGGGTCCTACCCTAATTCCCGTGTATTGAGAAAAATTTGTAGTTGTTAATTAATGTGCATTCCCATATTGTTTGGATTAGGCCTATTATTTAGTTAGTTCATTTTTGCTTAATCTAACGATTGTCCTCTTTATGAATTAAGACCCATTAGATGGTCAACCCACCTTAATAGTGGGACCACAAGTAGTTAGATTTTTTGTTTTCTATTAATTCAATATATAAATGTCTATGTGTGTGTAGATACATACATACATACATATATATATATATATATATATATATATATATATATATATATATATATATATATATATATATATATATATATATATATATATATATATACAGAGAGAGAGAGAGAGAGAGAGAGAGAAGTTTTGTAATGAGATCATAGATTGTTATTGTATTTGCATCTCTTATCATAAGAGGTTCATGCTAAATAAAATGACACTCTACCTAGCGCCTTTGGTCCACCCTAAGCACCATAAAGATGAACCCTTGTCTTCAAGGGCCTTAATAATGACATGCGTGGCCTAAATGATACCCTCCTTCAGCTCATATTAGCTTAGTTGAGTTCAAATTAGTTCAGTTCAATTTAGTTTAGTGCAAGTCAGTTCATTATGAATTCATGCATCAACTAGTTCACTTCCAAGGATGTAGTTAGTTTCATGCACAATAGTTGAGGTTGTAGAGAGTTTGTATCACATGCATTCACCTCTACTAATTCACTTGATCTTGAATGCATTTGGAACTGCAGTTAGAGTGTCTCCTAGTTCACATAGGGCAGGATGGGGTAGTTAACTCACCCTATGGAGTGTGCATGCTATCATGGGGACATATTGCTCCAATTAAACTTAATTAGGGTTCTTAAATATCTAATTCAAATTTAGGTATAGGGTTCCTATTTATATTGTCTACTTCTTTCGTTCAAGGTTAATGAAATACATCATTCCTTTTTATTATATGTTATATTTGTTTTGCAATGATATATGACATCTCATTTGTTACATGAATAGTTGAACGCCCATCTCTCTTTAACATTATATCTCTCTTGTATTATTTCCTAGATCTACATGCTAAAGTTTTATAGTTCCACCCTTGAAGAGGAAAGTTAAAATTGCTCTATCTTTTTTATATCACTAGTACCAGGAAGACGACTATTAAAATTCTTTAACAAGCGTGAATGCGACAAGTTCGCTTGGAAATCTTTTCGTATTTAGGGAGTCTGAGAAGATCTTAAAAAGGAATCCATAAAAAACTTTGTCATAATTGATAACCGAGTATGAAAAAGGAAAAAGTAAACTCGGCACAGTTCCTTTTCCATAAATAGTCTAGCGAGGCCAGATAAAGTGATAAACATATACTCGTTAGACACACCCTTTTACTCAAATTTTTAATGAGCACGATAATGGTATGAAAAGCACTCAGAACCTTTTTCATATTTGAACTAGAGCACGAAAAAGTGAAAAGTAAGCTCAAACCACTTTTCATGTTTTTAACCAAAGCACGAAAAAAGTGAAAAGTAAGCTCAAATACCATCTTACTGTTTTTAACGAGCTCGAAGATAGGTTGGAAGAATGCTCATGATGTCTGCTTTATTTTTTAACGAGCTTGTAACAGAAAAATGAACTATGCTCGGGATAATGCCCATTGGCAGGTTTCTTCCCAACATGATGACTAGAGGTTGGAAAGTTTGCCCCCAACACAAGAGACTAACAACTTACTTCTAGTGTGACTTCTAGAGTTACTGTTTCATTTTTTAGCGAACTCGAAACCCAAAAGAAAGTCTACTCGAAAAGTATTCCCATTGGTGGATTACTTCCCAACATGGTATCCGGGCTGGTACATAGCCCCAGCATGATTGTTAGAAGTAAGTGACTTAACTCCAACATGATGTGGAGAGGCGATCGAGTTGACTTCAACGTAACTTCCAGACGTTGAAGACAGCCCCCCAAGCTTCCTTGCTTTCACCTAAGGCATAGGCGGATGAAAAGAAGGTTCAGGTACTAAGTCTACGAGAAGACTCGACTCAAATGGAAAGAAGTTGTTTCATTTTTTAACGAGCTTGAAACAGGAAAAGAAATCTGCTCATGACCTATTTCACTTTTTTAAAGAGCTTGAAGCCAAAGGTAAACTCTGCTCAGACTACTAGTTTCATTTTTTAATGAGCTTGAAGCCAAAGGTAAACTTTTCTAGCGGTTAAGGCCCATTGACGGGTTCTTTCCCAACATGATGACTAGAGGTTGGTAAATGCCCCCAGCATGATTGCTAGCGACACGACATATGACATGTCCCCCAAGCTTCATTTCTTCTGAAAATACTGCTTGTTAACCCAACTACCAACCTCGCTACTAATATGAAAAATGTTCACCGAGGGGGGGAAATGAGAATCAGATGAAAAGAAAGTTCAAGTAATCTAACTCTAGCGAGAGACTCGAACTAATGGGAAGAAAATCTATTTCATTTTTACACAAGCTTCAAATAGACAATAACTATGCTTGGAAAATGCGTTTCATGTTTATGAAAGCTTAAAACCAAAAGGGAAACTTTGCTTGAGGGTTGGTTTCATTTTTATGGAAGCTTGAAACCAAAGGTAAACTGTGCTTGGAAGGGTCTATTTCTTTTTTTAACGAGCTTAAAATATAATAAAACTATGTTCGTACCCCCCATCCTTAGGGGTAAGAAACCACTAAAACATGTGGAACATTTAGGTAAGTCTGATGACTAGGAGTCATGTGATAAGTGGGTGTCATGAAGGAAAGCTGGTCAATGGTAACAATCCTCCCATCGGAGGGAAAATACATCACTCGAAAGAGTGTGGACACTATGGCTTTCATAGCATAGACATAATCATGTCCAAGGAGCAGATTGAAATCTAAAGGACCTTGGACAACCATGACATCAACATAAATAGTTTTATCTCTCAACGTGATAGGTAACTGCGAAAGAATCCCTAAAGGTCTGGTAGGCCTTCTATTGAAAGCCAATATCTGGCCAGTAACCAGCACAAGCTGAGGAGACCCTATAGCTTGCCAAGCATTTGAGGATAAAATACTAATAGAAGCTCCCTCATCAACTATAGTGCAAAATATTTCCTTATCAGAAACACCTACAAATATCTGGAAAGGAACATATGAGGGGAGATGATATTCTTCTATACTATTCCAATCAAATGAAATAACCCCCGTACTTGGAGGGGGTCCTGCATAAATGGACTCTTTCCCCCCATGATCGAAACTAATTAGAAAAACATCAGTGGTTATCAATCCACTCTCATCGGGGACAGTAGGATGAGATGAAGACTGTGTCAAGGTGACAGTTGCAGTCTAAACACTCTCTGATAGAAGAGTGGGATCAAGTGGAGATGACAGTGACTCGATCTCTTCACTTTCAGAACGAAGAGTGGGATCAATTACAAATGAAACTAAATTGATCACTTGGTCAACCGGTGGGAGGTCGAGGGACAACTTACTATCACTTGTTGGAAGCACCTTTTGAAGACTAGTAACATCTTCCAACAACCGTGAAGCTTCATCCATGATTGGACAAAGGAAAGTACGATGCATACCCTTGCATATCAAACAGGGATATAGGACTTTACCCTTCTGACCCTTCACCAACAGATCACTAGTCGAGGGAGTGTCATCAACATGATGGTCAGAGGCTGATGATACAAGTGGTTTGCGATTTTTAGACCACACTTCTGACATACGGGAAAGACCGGGACAATCCTTGAGAAGGTGACCACCCTTGCAAAGTTTGCAAGGGAACTTGGTCTTACGAGGTGTTCTCATAGAATGAGTGCCATCAGATGCAAATGGTTCACGCTTGGTCTCTTTCTTATCCTTCTTCTTCATTATCTTCCTTTTCTTCTTCTTCTTCTTCTCTGCCTTCTTACTAGCATCACAATTTTCAGTAGGAGAAGAGGAAGAGATGGAAGCCGATTAAACTTTCGATGAAGAAGGAGAAGGGTCACCATGAGATTGATGCTCATGTGGTGAAGGATATAGGTTCGACACAATTGGTGCACTTGGTGTAACCGGATTGGAGAATAACCATACTGGTATTCCTATCGTCAATCCAGGAAGATTCAATGTATCCATAAAGGGAGGACCAATAGTTCCACAAGGAGGAACAACAAATGGCATACCCTGGAAAGGGGACTCTTGGTTGGTAGTCCCAGAAGGAGCTTGGGTGCATGGAGATGGATCCATGGAACAATACCAATTGATGTGGACAAATTCTTGCTAAAACGAACTAAAAAACCCTCAGGAAATCGAGCCTGCAAAATGGGAGATAGAAGAAAAAGAGGCACACAGGCCAAAAAGAAAGCTCAAAAACTTTACTGTAACTGATGCCACAATAAGCGAACTACAACAAAGAGGCCATAAATCCAAAAAGCAACTCTAAGAAAATAAGAGACCTTCTACAAGGTATAATATCAAGCAATCATCCTATCTAAGAGCCGGGGACCTCAATAGATCGTATCCTCCTCAAGGTGATGAAATCCAAGTCAAACAATACGAAGTGAGAGACCAATATGTCTTAAAGGATATCCCTCTACCGAAAGGGATCTTGGTTAAAAGAGCCCTAGAAGGATGGTCACTAGGATACCTCGTTCATGACACATCTGAGAAGGATACTGGAGCTTCTACCTTTTGGCCCTTGTACAACAAGTATGGTGGCCGTAAAATACAAAGAAGACAATGGATAGATGTCCTTAGGCACTAAGTAGAGTGTGGAATTCCACAAAGTCTGTCTGGAACCTGTCCTTGCTACTTACCCCTGTGGAATGGAAGGCCTTCTCAACTAACTGGTCGATGATCATGTTAATAAGTGCAAGAGGATTTTAGCACCCTAAGAGAAAACAACTATGTCTCATATGTAAAATGACAAGGGGGGATTATTTGGATTCCTATCCCCGGTGTCCTCCCTAACTACAAGATTGTTTTTACCCTCAAGTGAGGTTAAATGTGTGTTGAGTTAGGGGGATAAATTTTAATGGTTTTTGTATTACTCAATCGGGTGATGGAAGTGCAACTCAATAGTGTGAAGACCTTACCCAATCCACGCAGGTAAAATGAATCAATGCAACTTTTTCTTTCAATGAATTTATAGCTATGGGAGAGAGAGAGTTCTTTTCCGTTCCCAAATGCACAACCCAATACAAATGCAATTTTATCTTTTGTAATGAATGATAACCAATCATGTACAACGATACCCAAACTATCCTAAAGTGACAAAAAGAGATCTTCTTATGAACACCAAACGCAATAATTCTAATCTGTTTCCTATCTTTTTACACTTGAAAAAGACACATATAAGTTATTGAAAGAAGGATTCCACAAACTTTTTCCAATCAAATGCAAGACAAAGAAAAGCACTTAATAATCATGTCTAACTAAAATGTACACAAAACTGAAACAAGCCTTTTCTTCTTTCTATGAATGTAAGACCAAAAATGCCAAATGATCAAATGAAAGCAAGAAGAATACTTATGTTTTCCAATTTCATGAATATAGAAAAAGAGTGACAAAATCAAGCTTTTCTTTGAACTAAAGTGGAGACGAAGAATCAATCTTTTCCAATAATCGTCAGATAGCTTAGCATGTAAAGGAAACAAGATGCATAACCCAAGAAAAAGAGGCTCAAAAAGACATGGACATCCCACACTCTTCAAGTCTTTAAAACAAGCCAATCACGCCAAACCAAAAATGATCTCAAAACCTTGAGATGGGTCAAAATGACTATAGGATGCACAATTCATGGATAATGGATATCGGTTATTTTAATGTGAAGAGCCGGAGGGGATGTGTATGCAATTAGACCTCTGCATTTTCATTTTTACTCTAAGTTAGGTTAATGAAAACCCTTGTTCCTATTTATGTCTATTTGGTAGAGATTGTGAATAACTGATGCCCAGAATGGTTCTGCGTCTGCTTAGCATTACTACTGTATGAAGATCTTGGTGTAAAATCTGGATGTCTGTAATGCTTGAGGGAAATCGATGACATGACCTTCTTTCTTTTAGTTTGGTCTACAGTAGTTAGATATTTTGTAAAAGATACAGTAATGTTCGTCATTTTCGAGTTGGATTTGATTCTTGTTGAAAATGATTCTCGTCAGGGTTTTGGGATTTGAAGAAAATACTTACCAGGGTTTTGAAATAAGAACGTTGAAACAGGAATGCCCCTATCTAAGTCTGTGTGTTTAAAATTTGCATTTCTGTATTTTAAGGAAATGATGGGAAATACCACGCTTCTGCAGTGTATTGATGTGTTAAAACGTTTGTTTGGATTAATTGGGCAGAAGTAAAAGTGGTGGTTAACTTTTAGTTTATAACTCTAAATCTGCGCTTTCAAGGTTGATAAGCCCTCGAGGGTTTCAATGCATGGTTCTTTATTGTTGGTATCTATGTTCTTTGTTTTAAATCCAAGCAAATAAAAGGAAGACGGAAATAAACCCTGCCCTTGAAAATGGTAAGACGATTTGACCAGAAACGTGTGTGGTTGAAAAGGGTATAACCCTAGCTAAAATTAATAACTCGAAATGAAGAACGAAAAGCACACTATAAAAGTCAATCAACAATAAGGATTTGGTTCCTAAGTTTATGTTGACATGAATGTCTAGCACAGGCTAGCTAGGTTAGACCCACTAGACCTTCATCTAGATTTTAGATCAGGTTTCTGAGTTAAATAAAGTTATGGTAAAAAGGGGCTTTGCTCCTATAATAAAAACCCCAGAGCCCATACCCAAATGTCCTTGCTCTATGAGAAATTTAATACTAAACAGGTTAGGGAAAAATAGTACTGTAATATCAAGTCTATCATGAATGCCTAGCTTCTTTTATAACTTGAAATTGGAAAAATAATAATTCGTACCTGGTTGACTTGGAACTTGATCCTCTTCTGTAGAAGCCTTCACACTCAAACAATAATTAGTGCAGAAACTCTTGAGCTTAGCTTACCTATTAGAATGATTCTTTAGCTGGATAACTTTGGGGCTACCATGTTCCTCCCAACCATGACCCTTAGACCGTTCCTGGTTCTAACTGGATCCCCCTCAGCTGGTTCCAACATGCAATAAGAGATAGAGGCCCTAGGTTCACTGTTGTTCAGATCTAAAATTTTATGTGGGACTGCTTCCATTCTTGGAGCATAAAATTATTTTTTATTACCACATGAGAATGATAATGAAAAGGATGATGATGATTCCCCACTCTTGGTATCTGCCCTCTTTAAATAAGGGAGTCTTGAAATATAGCTATTTGAATAATTATTTAGTTTCTTTAAATTAAATTAATAAAAATATATTATTTACTAAATATCTAGTCCTTGTTGAACTAGGACTTTTTATTGTTTTAACTAGAAGTGATTTTAAATTAATCTTTACATAATAATAATTATAGTAGTTATATATTATACTTAATATTAATAACAGTATTAATAATACATTTTACTAGTATGATAAGGTGGTAACCATTCTATGCATAAACTCTATGCAATACAAGATAAATAATAATTACACTATTATTAATACTTTTAATAATCATACTAACTTTGAGACCTTTATGCATGTCATTCATATAGTACTATTCTTTAGTCATTAGCGTGTACATGCGCACATGCCCATGCATATCGTTGTGAGAGCTTGATCTTCATTCCCCATATTTTCTTCTCATGCCACAAGCCTTGCTTCTTCTTGTGAGCATTCTTCCCATAGTCTACTGAAGAAAATCAACTTCTTTCTTGCACAGATTCCTTGAATGAAGGAGTCCCATGACCTAGGTAAGCCATTCAGAGTGGTCATGACAACTTCACCATTCTCCACCATTTCGTCCACTACTTCTAGTTGTTCATTGATCTGGGAGACCCTTGAAAAATAAGATTGAATGGTTTCTCCATTCTGAAACTTTACTCCTTTAAATTGGTTCGGCAGGGTCATCTTCTGATTTATGTCCTTCCCTTCAAATAGCTTGGTCAAAGAGTCAAACATCTCTTTGGGTGTCTTTAGAGAAGACACATGGGGTATGAGATGGTCTTTGATAGAATCAGCAATGATTCTCTTTTCCTTGACCAAGTTCTTCTTATGCAATACTTTAGCCTCTCCAACCTCTAGGATAGGGATGTCTTCTTTTATATATGAGTCCAACTCATTTTCTTCCAGGATTAACCCAATCCTATACTTCCAAGCTCGGAAGTTATCAGCCCCTTCAAGCATATCCTCAAGCTTGGTGTGGTGAGACATCTTAAAGAGTAATTCAAATGGAAATAGAAAATATTTAGGTCTTACCACTAGAAATGTTGAAAACTGGATCTGGTCTCGGATTAGGGTTTGTCGAAAAAAAACCCTAAAAATTCAAAATGTGAATTTCAACTTTCTGAAGGATAGAAAGATGCGCTTTGATGAGCTGATCATCCTGGTGTATTCAGAATTTGAGATCAACAAAGCTTTACCCTTCAGATTTGTCTTTTTGTCCTCCTGAGTTCACTGGGAGAGCCCTGAATTAGGGTTTGAGTTTTCCAGAGATCTACCCAGCTAAAAATCTCGATCCAAAGCTCTAAACTTCGATTTTTGCAAGGAGCTTCCGGTTATGTCTTCATATTTTAGAAATTCCTATTTGTGTGGAAACCCTAATTTTTAGGGCCAAATCTTAAAATGCTCAGAATTGAATTCTGATTGAACAGATGGATTCTCCTTGATGAGTATAGTCAATCTACTATACTGCTTTTCCAAAATCTATGGAGAGAAACCCAATAAACAAGAAACTCAAGTTTCCGTCATTGCAAAATGTCTTCTTCTTAGGTTAGCTCTGATACCATGTTAAATTTTGAGCATTAATTCACAATACTCTAGGATCTTTACTGAGAGAATAATATGTACAGTATATCAATGCATATCAATCATAACAAGCATGTCAATCATCACAAGAATCAAAAGCATGAGAGACAAGAGAAACAAAGTTTCCGTGGGGAAAACCCTAAGGTGAAAAACCCCACAACTTCCTCAGAGATAGAGAGAGCAATGGCTCAACCAAAGTACAACCAAAATACACTTGAGATAGTCTCCTAGTAGCTGATGATCCTCCTCCTCACTAGTGCACCACTTTCTGAGTGAGAGAAGTGTGACTTTTCGAATGATGAAAATAGAGATATCCCGATCTCTATTTATACTAACCTGTTTGCCTAGTTACACTATGGGGCCGACTTATCTATCTAGGTACATCCACAATAATATATATATTTTAGGGCCGACCCCACACATGGTGGTCTAATAACCCATCGGCAAGTACACACACTTGCGACACTTGTCAGTCCGCATGACGACACTTCCTTATAGAGGAATAACACATCTCTAATAAGGGTACAATAAATATATATGAAATACATAAATGAAATATATTCCGAAGTTACATATACATCAACACAAACCTCGCTCTTGCTCTCCAATCACAACTGCATCATCTATGGTCTTTCCCTTTGGCCACATTAGGACTTGGCCATCCACAAATGCAACCCTCATACCTTTTGCATCCAATGCAGAGATGGAGAGTAAGTTCTCTTGAGCCCAGGTACATAAAGGACTTCTTTCATCTTCAAAGATTTTCCAAAATCTAGGTTGTAGGAGGCTTCACCACTTCCTTTGATGGGATATTGATAATCATCCCCAAGTTTCACTTTATGGGGTGATTCATGTTCAGACAGATTTACAAAGGATTCTTTAAACCCAATCATTTGTTTGGAAGCCCCACTGTCAATTAACCAATCATTACAACCATGGGAGATAGTACCTGTGAGAGAAGAGATTAGAACATACTCTTCTTCACTTGATGAGTCATCATTACTATCATCACTTTCTGCCCTAGCCTTTTTCTTTGGAGGTTCATCATCTTCGGCAGCATGAGCATGGTACCTTCTTTTGTTACCCTTCTTCTTCTTGCTGGAGTTGTTGTTGTTGTGGTTGTCCCTTTTTTTCTTAGGACATTCTGAAGCAAAGTGACCCTTCTCATTACAAGTTGAAACACCTTAGATCTTTCTTGTCTTTGTGAAAATGATGAGAAGATTTCTTCTTGTGATGGGATGGCTCCCTCTTAAACTTGCCCTTCTTGGTGTGAGCTGTGAGAGCTTGATCTTCATTTCCCATCTTCTCTTCTCTTGCCACAAGCCTTACTTCTTCTTGAGAACATTCCTCCCATAATCTGCTGAAGGAGATTAAATTCTTTCTGGCACAGATTCCCTGGATAAAAAAGTCCCATGACCTAGGTAGGCCATTCAAAGTAGTCATAACAATTTCACCATTCTCCACTATTTCATCTACAGCTTCAAGTTGTTCCTTGATCTGAGAGACCTTGGAGAAATAGGATTGAATGGTTTCTCCATTCGACATCTTGACCCCTTTCAATTGATTCCGTAGGGTGATCTTCCGATTTATGTTCTTTCCTTCAAATAGCTTGGTCAAAGAGTCAAACATAGCCTTGGGTGTCTTTAGAGAAGACATATGGGGTATGAGATGGTCTTTGATAGAATCAGCAATGATTCTCTTTTCCTTGACCAAGTTCTTATTATGCAATACCTTAGCCTCTTCATCCTCTAGGATAGGGATGTCTTCTTTTATATATGAGTCCAACTCATTCTCTTCCAGGATTAACCCAATCCTATACTTCCAAGCTTGGAAGTTATCAGTCCCTTCAAGCTTATCCTCAATCTTGGTGTGGTGAGACATCTTAAAGAGTACTTCAAATGGAAATAGAAAAGATTTAGGTCTTACCACTTGAAATGTTGAAAATTGGATCTGGTCCCGGATTAGGATTTGTTGGAAAAAACCTAAAAATTAAAAATGTGAATTTCAACTTTCTGAAAGGATAGAAAGATGCACCTTGATGAGCTGATCAGCCTGGTGTATTAAGAATTTGATATCAGCAAAGCTTTTCCCTTCATATTTTCCTTTTTGTCCTCCCGGGTTCACTGGGGAGAGCCCTGAATTAGGGTTTGAGTTTCCCGGAGATCTACCTAGCCAAAAATCTCGATCCAAAGCTCTAAAATTTGATTTTTGTAAGGTATTTCCAGCTATGTCTTCAGATTTCAGAAATTCCTAATTTTTGTGGAAACCCTAAATTTTAGGGCCAAATCTGAAAATGCTCAGAATTGAATTCTGATTGGACAGATAGATTCTCCTTGATGAGTAGAGTTAATCTACTATACTTCTTTTCCAAAAACTATGGAGAGAAACCCAATAAACAAGAAACTCAAGTTTCTGTCACTGCAAAATGTCTTCTTCTCAGGTTAGCTCTGATACCATGTTAAATTTTGAGCATTAATTCACAATACTCTTGGATCTTTACTGAGAGAATAACATATATAGTATATCAATGCATAACAATCACAATAAGCATAAAAAGCATCACAAGAATCAAAAGCATGAGAGACAAGAGACACAGAGTTTCCGTGGGAAAAACCCTAAGGTGAAAAACCACACAACTTCCTCAGAGATAGAGAGAACAATGGCTCAACCAAAGTACAACCAAAATACACTTGAGATAGTCTCCTAGAGAAGATGATCCTCCTCCTCACTAGTGCGCCACTTTCTGAGTGAGAGAAGTGTGACTTTTCGAATGATCCAAATAGAGATCTCCTGATCTCTATTTATCCTTAACCTATTTGCCCAGTTACACTATGGGGCTGACTTGTCTATCTAGATACATCCACAATATAATATATATTTTAGGGCTGGCCCCACACATGGTGGTCTAATAACCCATCGACAAGTACACACACTTGCGACACTTTTCAATCCACATGATGACACTTCCTTATAGAGGAATGACACATCTCTTATAAGGGTACAATAAATATATATGAAATACATAGATGAAATACATTCCGAAGTTACATATACATCAACATTTTCGCATTATTCGACCCATCAGAAATATAACCTTCTGTGTATGTTTTAATTGGATATTTTTTAGTAAGGAAGGCTGGTCTGTTTGTTCACTGTTGATGCCTTTGAATATTTCCAGTCTTTGAGAGATTTGTAGAGAGAGCTGACTATGCTGGGTCAATAGCATTAGTCCAAAGTTGGTTAGTGGTTACCCCGACTTGCCCTCTCCCACAATCCAGGGGGTACGATTTGGGTGTTAACACTGCCATTGAGTCATGTAGGGCCAAGGTACTTGGTTGGTTTCTAGATTAAATACCCGGATGATGTGTTGAATTCGATAAGGATGAATCCGTCAAAGGAGGTCCATGATGTATCCCCCATCATTGACACGAAACACGACTAAGGATGTGTAGAGCTGGTTGAATGGTACAGTAACATGCAAGACTGACTCAGAATAGACCGACATGGTAGAAGGTGTACTGAATTCAAATAATGTATTGTGAGAGTATTCTTGAACATGGGCATGGCATGACTTGGCAGTATTGACATGATGAGTATGACACCAACTTCTTAATGTAATTGATGAGGGAAGCATTCTTTGAATGACTCAAAGGAGTAACTAGACTCATGAAGTAGGTATGACTCAAAGACAAACGGATGACCCAAGTACAATATTCAAATGCAAATGAGTTCCATGTTCAAGAATGACTAGGTATTGCCACAGATAATGGTGTAATACAAAATATTTCATTTTTCCCCATCATGAACGATGAGTGCCTTGTGTGTTTTTTACGAGCTTGATGAGGGTAACCAGATGCTCGGTATAGCTCATCTCATAGATGAATCCAATCCCAAATTTTTTTTGAACCTGGGATTGGAGGGGTTCATCCCAAGGCGGGCCCTTCAATGTGAAAATTTAATGAGTCCATAGAAGGTAAACTCGTTCGTCATTTCATGTTTAGAGAGTCTGAAAAGAACTAAAGAAGACTCCAACGGTCCTTCTTCGTAATAGTTAGCCGCATCGCCCAAAAAAAGTGTAAAACAATGCGAGAGAGAAGTCTTCCAGTCATGATTGGTTGGAGTATACCTTTTTCGTAAGTAGTGCCCCCTGGTCCGAAAAAGGGGTAAACTATCACCAAGAAGACAACCACTCAAATTCTTTAACAAGCGTGAACGCGACAAGTTTGCTTGGCAATCTTTTTGTATTTAGGGAGTCTGAAAAGATCTTAAAAAGGACTCCATAAACAACTTTGTCATGGTTGATAACCGAGTATGAAAAAGGAAAAAGTAAACTCGGTACAGTTCCTTTTCCGTAAATAGTCTAGCGAGGCCAGATAAAGTGATAAACCTATACTCGTTAGACACACTTTTTTTGTAATGCCATTATTGGCATTATATATTTTAATGTAATTAAACATAGATTTTGTGACTAAACAACAAATAATCAAAGTGTAACCATAACAACATATAAACAATTTATAAGCATTTTGCAATAGCATCAAATAACTTAGAATATTTAAAACTTCATTGATGATTCACACAACATAAATTAACATCATAAATCATGTAGCAATAGCATCATATGATAATTTTACAACAACATATAAACAATTTAAAATCACAAGAAAAATACCTCGTTATAAGAATGGTGACGGAGTCCAAATTGATCAAGCTTTCCTCTTCTTCTCCTCGAGTTGCTTCCATCTTTATTTCCCAAAGCAGGACCATGGTTTTACCTCCCAGCCAACTAGGGGCCTAGCCGGCTCCCTAGCCCCAGGAAACCATTGAACGGTCCCATTCAAATGGCCTCCTGGCCCTCCGTGCCCGAGACCCCCAGAGAACAAAACAATGATGCACGAGTAGGCTATGTATCAAATCGTCCAAGAGTTCTCAAACTCTTCCAACTCTTCAAAACTTCTCATACCCCAAAATACCCAAAATTCTCCATCCTAGAATACTCTCACCAAAATAATCTTCAAGAGAAAAAGCACCTCCCTCTTTCCACTCTCAAGTCTCATATTTATATCCAAAAATCCTCATCCATCAATAAATTCCCATAAATAATAGTCATCAATCAATAAATTCATTTTCTCCAAATAAATAGAAATTTGATTTAAATAATTAAAATATTAATAAACATGGATGCAAAGTCTCACTTGTCATGCTTCCATATTAATGCAACTATGACAACCTATTTCTAAAAATTTGTGCAAATCCTATCTATCCCTTTATTTATATTATCCTTTCATTCATAAGTCAAATAAGATATTTTCATATACTATATTATATTATGACATATTTTATATTATATGTATATAATTATATATGTTATTTAATAATCCAATCAATTTATATAAATCTAAATCATTTTAAACAAGTCAATAAACTCATACTTTCAACACACAAGTAATGCTTTCATCAATTCGTCAACCAAGTTACTAATAGATAATATAATCATATTAATTTATTCGTCGATTGACCAATCATAGTAATGTAATCACGAATTGACGTATGTGTGGCCAGTGCACACGTCTAAGCATGCGTACTAATAATCACATTTAATGCTCCTAATAAATCATTATTACATCCTCTCAAACAACATATAGAAGAACAATTAAACACTGCATCATTCATCATTCATAATCATTCATACAGAAACAATAAGACAAAATTAGATAAACATAATGGTGAAATCAAACATATAATCATGATGGTTAATAACAATCAAGAACACCATCCAATCCATCATTGGTACCATCCATCACATCAGTAATCCAGCCCCTAAATCACCACTACTTCCATCTCCTAACCTCACCATCCCGTCCTCTGCTGCAATATACTGTGGCGTCGACTGCACGACCTAACCACATATAGAACTCGTAAGCGGAAGTGTCGATTGACCACATCGACCAAGCTTCCCCAGCAGGCATCCACTAGTCGTCATCACACGTCTAGGGGAGTGCGCTACACAAACCTCCCACGACTCCAAGTTTTGGGGGATAAACGGTGGGAAATTCCTCCACCCCCCCTAATAGTACTAGGGTCAACACCCTACATCAACCGTACTATGCCATCACTGTTCTAAGGGGTCCCGTCATTGAAAAACCACTTTGGGAAAGTCACAATTCCTGTCAAAACTCACACTCACCCACAAGTCATAGAAATATTGGAATTCACAATTAAATAGCATGAAATTTGATATAACATCATTATACTCATGATGTTTAATACATCTCGTGTCCCTTGGCAATATAGGAATCCGCCTATCTCATAGTCAATTAACATGTGGAACAGTTCATCATTAACATGAAACATATATAAAGCCATACCCAACTCTTTCAAGTGTTAATCCATTTCACTAATACAACATTTACAAATAATCATGTAAGTACTTTTGCAAACAACTAAATCAGCCTTCCTCATATGGATATTCTATATTTAATTTTGAATGTTCAATTGAAATAACATATTTATTGTCATTAATAAATTAAAACATTATATTCCATTTACTGTCCACTCATAGGGAGTCCATATATTCACATAACAATAGTCTTACTCAACTTAGATGAGTCTAACATATAATAAAAAAATGAAAATGTTAAGCTAATTCACATCAGAGTTTTAATTACTAAGTGTGCAAATATGGGGCATTACATACACCCACCCTTCAAGAAACTTCATCCCGAAGTTATGGTCATTCACAATTTTAAGGGAAATATCAACACCATATAGGTATTCTTTTTGACTAAATAACTTAACCATGCTAGTCCCATGAGACCTTCACATGATTAACATGTCGATATTATATAATTTTACTTCTTCTATCACATAGGATGTGTTCACAAGTTATGCTTTACATGTTATACACACAATTGATCTAACTTCATCAAGGTTTATCAAATGGATTTTATCCCAACTAGTTAGCACGATGTCTTACTTTGTAGTTCTTTTCATCGGATGAGCATGTCTTCCATATAACATTTCGACCTTAGGTTCAATATGTATTGTTATGACTCATTTATCGATTTTTAGCTTCATTGAATCTCTTTCTAATAATCACCAATTACCTTCTCATTATTATATTTAATTAGAATCAGATACTCAATATTATCTTCAATGATGTACTATATAACAATTTCAATAGCATCATGTTCACCCACCTAATATACCTGATCACTCAACACTTGACAAATGAGAACTTTTACCATGTTATGCACAAATACTTATGGTTTCAATTTTAACACATAGACATCGATAAATGGTCCAAATTTTAACACATAGATTACCTCCATCCTTAATGTAATCACTAAATTTTTCAATAGTGATTTTTTTTTTTTTTTTTGCACATCACGAATCTTGGCCTACTAACTCTCTTACATACTCACTATTTACTCCTCTTAACTCATATGCTCATTGCTATCTATCGTTCATGCCACTTGCTACTTGTGCGCATATTTCTATATTGTTCTCACTACAATTAACTTCCCTGTATCTTAATTTTGGAAAATAAAATGCACTACTACACCAAAGTTGTTACGATTAAAATAGAAATTAATTCTTTTTCTACTCACCCCCCCCGCCTTCTTTTTTTTGTGAGATTTACCTCAAGTTTTGGATACATTACCATATGCTTACTTCATTTCACATTTACCCACAACTTACTTAATGAAATACCTATTTCCTTTAATGATTTATAGTCCTAATTCTAATTTTAATCCATAACTCATTTATGCATTAATTTTACTACCAATCTCGTAACATGGTGCATTATACTTGCATTGCACTATTACAATTGTTATTATTTATAATCATTCTTAAGTGTAATCATACTCTATTTAAACTTATAACCCTTTCTAATATTAATTAAAATTCATTTCTTCGTATATAAAATTTTCGTTGTATTTCACTTCTACTTTCTCCAGTTAATGGTTCTCAACCATAGATTACATATCCCCCTCTTTTATTTTATTTTATTTTCTTATTATTATATTATGATTATTATTATTTTGTAATGTCTTAATATGCTATTCTTAAAAGCACATAATATCACTCATTATAAATTCACAAAAACCTAAATGTTTCAAGCTTATACACAATTCTCAATCCAATATTTTTCACACTACTAAATAGTTATTTGTCTTTAACTATTCCATTTATATTGTACACACTTATTTGTATACTTTATATTCAATTTTTGACATATTTATTAATTTAGCACATATATTATAAGCAATTTAACTTATATTTATGCTTTCATCACATTACACTATACTTTATATCCATATCACTTTATCTCACTTTATCTCATTAAGTAAAATAAAATTTACCATTTTTTTTTATCTAATTTCCATGTAAATTAAATTACATTTATAAACATATTAATTAAGTGGACATATTAATTTTTATTTTTATTTTACATAATTTAGACAAAATTAATGGCTATTTATACTTTGAACTACAATTAAAAATATAAGGTAAAACCCTCACTTAGTAACATAATCACCAAAATATACATCAAGTTGTATTCCATGTCTCAATGTATGTGCACTTTTTCTTTTTTTATATAATAAAATTGGATAATATTATATTTATTACTGAAAATATAATATAAAACCAAAACCCGTAAAATAATCACTATGATAACCATCATATTGAAGCTCAAGACCTGTAACAAAATCCTATGAGCTTATATTTTATTTTATTTTATTTTATTTTCCTTATAGACATATAATATATATATATTATACATTTTTAACAATTACATTTACTCGTCCGTTATTTGTTCAATTTCAATTTAACGTTAAATTATTTACTCCTCCATTATTTACTGCATTTCAATTTACTTGTATCTGTTGTTTGTCCATTGAAAACAACCTATTTGTCGACAAAAGACACATGGACTTTTGTTTCTCGTGCCAAAAGTTTAGTGGAGATATGGACATTCATTATCCAGATTTGAAACATTCAGTACACACCCATCCACATTTATGGATATCCTGGATATTGTGAGGTTGTTATATTCCCGTTTTGACAAGCAAAAATATAAAATAAAAATTGTTGAATTGTAACCAAGTGTTGTAGCCTTTGTGTAATGTCCCTCGCTCATCTCACTTTATTAACCACAATCACATAGTGGATTTACTTTTTCTTTACAAGCACATGTTTTCTTTACATGTACAAAGGGTCCGAGAAATTTTATTTCCCAACGCTTAGAGTGTTGCATCGAGGGGTCTAGATTGAGCTAGTTATAATATATAATTTAATGCTCGGTACCCTCTTGATTGCCGAATGGCATGTAATGCATAAATTTAATGGTAATATCATTTTGGTTTGTTTAAAAAAAACAAAATAAATAAATTGTTAAATTAGCACCTTTAACATTACCTACGTGGATGCGTGTCCTAAAACTGTGTGATTAAAAAGCGTCGGCATGATATGAGATCCAAATAATGAATTCACTTAGCATCCTCATTTACCATAATATCCTTGGAACTATGTGAGAGACAAAAATATATTAGAATACATAGGCCACAACCACGCGTGCAGCGAAAGGGTCAGGCTGCATCTATGTCCTTTCATTATTATTGTTATTTTATTATTTTATATCATTAATTTTAACGTGCACAACCAGCCAAAGGTGAATCACATAAGACCTTATCCATCTTATACTCCTTAGTTTAATTAATTCTGTAGCCACGGAATTGAATTCTGTCAGGTAACATAATGGCTCCATCTAGAAAAATTAATGCCCATCCTGGATCCATCTAGAAAAATTAATGGTCATCCTACCTTCCTCCGTCATTGAGTAAGGTCAACGATCATTGAGTAAGATCAACGAATAACATCATTGTGGGGTAACCTCTTCTCTTTTCAATTAATCCGTCGTACAAGTGCTGCTCATTCTCTTATCTGTGCGACTAAATTGAATGATTTCTCGGCATCCATCCATGCACCTTCCTTCCGGTGAGGTCTCCTTTGTCTCGGCTAGCGCCATCTCACTATGTGCCCCATTTAAGCGGTAATCCTTCTCTCTCTGAGCAACATCATTGAGTAACATAATGCATCCTTTGGAATTGCACTTCAAACAGTGTATCACTACCGGCGGATACAATCACAATGTGTCTGTCTGTTGCATGATCAAATCCTATCCTCGACAAGATCCATCGTAAGCATTGTTGTCAATGCATGCCTTCGATCCAATCACTGAAACTAGTTCCGTATCGGTAAGCGAGGCTTAGGGTGGAGGGTGTAGGGAAGCGGGTAGAGTTGCAACACCACATGCCTTAAGAGATATCGGACATCGTGGAGATAAGATTTACTAGACATTAATGATCTACACGATACATGCCTTAATGATTACAAGTTACAGATATCATAGAGACAAGATCTAGTACATATCAATGATCTTATACTGTTCATTGAGCAGTGTGCCAGCCGTTGATATTGACAAGTAAATTGAGAAGTCTATCTGCTGAAAGTTTTGTGCGGCTTCTAACTGCCATTTTCAGAGTTGTACAGATCCATCTAGTAAGAGTTGTGGAAGTCAAGAAGGTGATAGAGTGGATTATGGGGGTCTTGATGGTTTTTATGCTGCAGATGCAGTTGTAGCAGCATTTGCATCTAGAGCTGCAGCAGAAGCTTCTCAAGAATCAGACATTTTGCTTGGTTCCCATCTTCTTGTTTCAGCTCAACAAAATGCTTCGCATGCCAACTTGCCATTGGGAAGGGTTTATGATGCGGCAAGCCCTTCTAGTGTTTCAAAAAAATTTCAAGGCTGATTTACTACGTGAAAACAGAGAGGCTGTTTTTGCAGCTTGTGATGTTGCTCATGGGAGGTGGGCCAAGTTGTTGGGTGTTCGTGCACTTCTTCATCCCAAGTTACGATTGCAGGACTTTTAAGTGTCTATAATATTACTCAAGATTTTTTTTTCTGCAACTGAAAAGGTTGGTGGTCGTTTGGGCTACAGTATTAGGAGGACTTTGCAGTCACAATCCAAGGCTTTTATTGATTATCAACATAATTCTAGAATAACGAAGATTAGTGCATTTTTAGACCAAGAAACATGGGTTGCTATTGATGTGCCAGATGAATTTCAAGCTATTGTCGATTCTTTAATTTTCACTGAAGATGGAGTGATAAACAAGAAGCATATTTCTCTTCAATCAAGCAATATAGAGAATTCAAATTATTTTTTTCAAGAAAACGTAAATGGTCAGTCATCAGTAGCAGATGCACAAGTAAGCCAGGCTGAAATGATGGTTAAGCGGGGTGTTGTTGCTTCATCACAGATGTCAATACCTGGAGATCAATCTAGACAACAGCAGTGGCAGCAGGGTGGGGCTATCAAATTCTTATGTTTTTGTGGGCTATCAAATTCTCCCGTTCTGTTAGATAGACTGCGGCAAGGGTTCGGTGACCCGAGGGTAGCGGAAGAAGGGCTCGAAGTCTGAAGGAAGCCATGGCACTGAGACAATTCATCAACGAAATAAGGGGTTTGAAGGTGAAGGATTTTCCTGACTATATAAAGCCGATGTTGTCCAAGGACTTCATCAAGACAAGGGTCACTCAAGGTATGGACACCTACAATTCCAAATACATCTAGACAGGCTTGGTCCACCCGCTCAACCATATTATTTACGGCGGTCCCTGGTTCTCTTATTTGGTTGCACTGCCCGAAGAGCGTTGTCATCTCGAGGACGAGAGGCACAAGAAAGAGCATGGTGGTCATTAATTTCAATTTCAGTTCCTCTCAAAAGCAAGACGAATATATAACTTTGGGTATGATCCAGATCGGGTTGTTACAGCCAGTGGCCCTCAACCCTAACCCCAACTAATATTATGGGTTTTTCTGTTTTCCATGCTTTAACTGGATTAATGACAACAAAGAATATAGTCTACGGGCTTGATTAAGTCTTAAATGAAAGACCCAGTATAGGAGAATGCACCTTTAACATCTCCTTTCAAATCTTTTCTGTTTACCGTTAGTCCTGACACTGTTGTCATCTATAGACTAAGACATAGCTATCACTACACCAAGAATATCCCTGTCCATTTTCTAAAAACGAAAGCCACCTTGTTAGTTATCATTATAGCCAAAACTAAACACGGATTCAAATATAGTGTTCATGGCAAATTTCCCCCAAAATATATGTCAAAATTATGAAAAATCGAGATTATGAGTTCAATATAGGTTACATTGGGCTTATCTAGTCTGGTTGCACAGTTGGTATTAAGATTTTTCCAGTGAGAATTTAGTTAGGCCATCTTGAATCAGTGTTGAATTTTCTAGACTTTGCATTGAGAATTGTGGAGTTAAAGAAACAAATAAAAGAAAAGAAATGTTGTTTGGCAAATAATAATTGCTTTGACATAGAAGGAACTGGTTTGATTTCATAGATGGAAGTGATACCTCATGTGGAGACTACCAATGATAATACACTTAAAAAAACTATTCTTAGATGCCTGCTAGCTTATAAAGTTATATTGCTTGTCACTGACAAGTTTGGTGTTGTTATGGAACTAGTAAAATCTGACATCAGTAGTAACATTCTAAGATTGGGGGATAAATATGAATTGAATCCCTCAACAATTTTTTGTTAAATTATATTTTGCATAAGGAGACAAAGAACCCGTTCAATGAAAGATAATGACTTTTGAATTTTTCATGTTTGGCAGATTCATTTCCAAAGATGGAAATGGCTTGTTTTTCACCGTAGAGTAAGACTGAAGATTAGATGGATGGATTTTTTTAATTTTATATATAAGTGTTGCGCCAAGAACTTAGATCATTTTATCCAGTGATAAACGAAGACCAACAATTTTCAAAACTACTGAAGGATGCCACCTTACAAACATTTGATGAGCTAACTTCGAGTTCGAGTGATGAATTTTCTGGTGCTGAAAATGGTGTGAAGTATTATGTTTTACCTATTTGCTTGAAGAACTTCTTCTTAAATTATTTAAGGAAATAAAAATTATATGTTCTGATTCTCCTGGGAGACCAAGAGGAGAGGTATATAATCATCTTGCACGAGCTATCTGGTTCATACCATTGATATTTTGGGTCTCCAATTCTTTTTCTATTGACCACTGTAGATTGGTGTTGGGAAACCAATTGAGGATAAAAATTATCTACAGTTTTCAAATGAAGAAGTGAGTTTGTGTTTGCACTTCAGAATTTTTGTGAAAGATGCAGAGTGCTTGTTATAAGGATTCTCTTCTACATGTATTTGAAATGAATACAAAATATTTAACTTCTCGAGAAAAGACATTTGAAAAAAATTCCCATTCAAAGATTTGTTGATATTTTTCATCATTTTCATATTGGATCAAGTCTTCTCGTTGATTTGTTGATCACAAAACGATGATGAAGAACTGATGGCATACTTTTTAATAGCTACAGGATTTCAGGGCTAAATTGGTGGCAGAGCACTATTTTGAGACCAATCCCAGCTTCAAAGGCACAAGGTCATGAGCAATCAAGAAGATCCAAATGTCCAGGATAAAATTAATATTTCTCTCTCAACTTTTATCCATTTTCAGTTGAGTTGGAAACTAGGTTCAAATACATACCAAGGGTATTTTTTTTTCGGATACTCAGTCACTAAAATGCAGATTATGGACACTTTTCAAAACCAAATTGAGTAGACAATATAGTATTGGAAAGCCCTTTCAATGATCTATCAAATCCTTCTCAATACTGAGAGGAAAAGTTAGATTTTTTGAAGAATTTATACTTGAAAGAATTCACCCAAAGAGATAAAAGTGGGCGCAACAAGTTAAAAATGGAATTTTCTCAAAGTAGAGGCTATCATTTTGCAAGAGACCAATTGAAAATAAAACGCACAGGTCTTTAGTGAAATGGGTATCTTTTATTTTTATTTTATTAAATTTTTCACTACCAACATTGCTCTCAGCAATTCTCTCAACCTCCATGCAGCAAAACCCTCAATGATCTACACCCGGTCTCTAGTGATTTACTCTCTTCAGCAAATTCAAGCCAATGATCTACAGTAGGTCATCTTTCTCATAATGATTCTATCACAGATATACAGATATATGCATAGTAACACCACAATTTTTTCCCTTGTATGCTTATTCACGGATCTACTTCAACGCTGAGCTCTGTTTTTCAGCCTTAGATCCGTGGCACAGATAATTGTTCTCTCCATGTGTACGCGCTTGAATAGGAGACCCACATGCCATATATATTAATGTAGGGAAGGTTAGGTGGTAGACACACAGCTGGAAATGAGAACAAACATGGGTAGATGTATCCCCCTCAATAAACTGAAAACTACACAAGCATCAAGGAGTATCCTTGACTTTGATCCATTCAAGTGGAAGGTAAATTTATCGTTGTAGACACTAAACCTGCTACCGTGTCTCATGATATGATGATCATCCCTATCACAGAATGGGCTTAAAAAAAAATGTTTACCATGAAAATGAAGAAAATAAATTTAGTCTGTTATTTATGTAAAGCCACTGTAAATAAAATATATCATTGCAAATAAGAACTGTGAAAGTTAGCGCTAAACACTATCACTATTGAAACTTAGAATTCTGCATTATTATTTCCTAATGTCATTTGGGCCCTTAAGGTTCCTAGGTTTTGAACCTCGGGCTCTGATACCATATGTAATGCCATTATTGGCATTATATATTTTAATGTAATTAAACATAGATTTTGTGACTAAACAACAAATAATCAAAGTGTAACCATAACAACATATAATCAATTTATAAGCATTTTGCAATAGCATCAAATAACTTAGAATTTTTAAAACTTCATTAATGATTCACACAACATAAATTAACATCATAAATCATGTAGCAATAGCATCATATGATAATTTTACAACAACATATAAACAATTTAAAATCACAAGAAAAATACCTCGTTATAAGAATGGTGACGGATTCCAAACTGAGCAAGCTTTCCTCTTCTTCTCCTCGAGTTGCTTCCATCTTTATTTCCCAAATCGGGACCACGGTTTTACCTCCCAGCCAACTAGGGGCCTAGCCGGCTCCCTAGCCCCAAGAAACCATTGAACGGTCCCATCCAAATGGCCTCCTGGCCCTCCGTGCCCAAGACCCCCAGAGAACAGAACAGTGATGCACGAGTAGGCTATGTATCAAATCTTCCAAGAGTTCTCAAACTCTTCCAACTCTTCAAAACTTCTCATACCCCAAAATACCCAAAATTCTCCATCCTAGAATACTCTCACCAAAATAATCTTCGAGAGAAAAAGCACCTCCCTCCTTCCACTCTCAAGTCTCATATTTATATCCAAAAATCCTCATCCATCAATAAATTCCCATAAATAATAGTCATCAATCAATAAATTCATTTTCTCCAAATAAATAGAAATTTGATTTAAGTAATTAAAATATTAATAAACATGGATGCAAAGTCTCACTTGTCATGCTTCCATATTAATGCAACTATGACAACCAATTTCTAAAAATTTGTGCAAATCCTATCTATCCCTTTATTTATATTATCCTTTCATTCATAAGTCAAATAAGATATTTTCATATACTATATTATATTATGACATATTTTATATTATATGTATATAATTATATATGTTATTTAATAATCCAATCAATTTATATAAATCTAAATCATTTTAAACAAGTCAACAAACTCATACTTTCAACACACAAGTAATGCTTTCATCAATTCGTCAACCAAGTTACTAATAGATAATATAATCATATTAATTTATTCATCGATTGACCAATCATAGTAATGTAATCATGAATTGACGTATGTGTGGCCAGTGCACACGTCTTAAGCGTGCGTACTAATAATCACATTTAATGCTCCTAATAAATCATTATTACATCCTCTCAAACAACATATAGAAGAACAATTAAACACTGCATCATTCATCATTCATAATCATTCATACAGAAACAATAAGACAAAATTAGATAAACATAATGGTGAAATCAAACATATAATCATGATGGTTAGTAACAATCAAGAACACCATCCAATCCATCATTGGTACCATCCATCACATCAGTAATCCAGCCCCTAAATCACCACTACTTCCATCTCCTGACCTCACCATCCCGTCCTCTACTGCAATATACTATGGCATCGACTGCACGACCTAACCACATATAGAACCCGTAAGCGGAAGTGTCGATTGACCACATCGACCAAGCTTCCCCAGCAGGCATCCGCTAGTCGTCATCACACGTCTAGGGGAGTGCGCTACACAAACCTCCCACGACTCCAGGTTTTGGGGGATAAACGGTGGGAAATTCCTCCACCCCCCCTAATAGTACTAGGGTCAACACCCTACATCAACCATACTGTGCCATCACTGTTCTAAGGGGTCCCGTCATTGAAAAACCACTTTGGAAAAGTCACAATTCCTGTCAAAACTCACACTCACCCACAAGTCATAGAAATATTGGAATTCACAATTAAATAGCATGAAATTTGATATAACATTATTATACTCATGATGTTTAATACATCTCGTGCCCCTTGGAAATATAGGAATCCGCCTATCTCATAGCCAATTAACATGTGGAATAGTTCGTCATTAACATGAAACATATATAAAGCCATACCCAACTCTTTCAAGTGTTAATCCATTTCACTAATACAACATTTACAAATAATCATGTAAGTACTGTTGCAAACAACTAAATCAGCCTTCCTCATATGGATATTCTATATTCAATTTTGAATGTTCAATTGAAATAACATATTTATTGTCATTAATAAATTAAAACATTATATTCCATTTACTATTCACTCATAGGGAGTCCATATATTCACATAACAATAGTCTTACTCAACTTAGATGAGTCTAACATATAATAAACAAATGAAAATGTTAAGCTAATTCACATCAGAGTTTTAATTACTAAGTGTGCAAATATGGGGCATTACATTTTTACTCAAATTTTTAACGAGCACGATAATGGTATCAAAAGCACTCGGAACCTTTTTCATATTTGAACCAGAGCACAAAAAAGTGAAAAGTAAGCTCAAACCACTTTTCATGTTTTTAACTAGAGCACGAAAAAAGTGAAAAGTAATCTCAAATACCATCTTACTGTTTTTAACGAGCTTGAATATAGGTTGGAAGAATGCTCATGATGTCTGCTTTATTTTTTAACGAGCTTGTAATAGAAAAATGAACTATGCTCAGGATAATGCCCATTGGCAGGTTTCTTCCCAACATGGTGACTAGAGGTTGGAAATTTTGCCCCTAGCACAAGAGACTGACGACTTACTTCTCATATGACTTCTAGAGTTATTGTTTCATTTTTTAGCGAGCTCGAAACCCGAAAGAAAGTATGCTCGAAAAGTATTCCCATTGGTAGATTACTTCCCAACATGGTATCAGGGCTGGTACATACCCCCAGCATGATTGCTAGAAGTAAGTAACTTAACTCCAGCATGATGCGCAGAGGCGATCGAGTTGACTTCAACGTAACTTCCAGAGGTTGAAGACATCCCCCCAAGGTTCTTTGCTTTCGCCTAACGCATAGGCGAATGAAAAGAAGGTTCAGTTACTAAGTCTACAAGAAGACTCGACTCAAAGGGAAAGGAGTTGTTTCATTTTTTAACGAGCTTGACAAAGGAAAGGAACTTTGCTCATGACCTATTTCATTTTTTAAAAGAGCTTGAAGCCAAAGGAAAACTCTGCTCAAACTACTGGTTTCATTTTTTAATGAGCTTGAAGCCAAAGGTAAGCTTTGCTAATGGTTAAGGCCCATTGGCGGGTTCTTTCCCAACATGATGACCAAAGGTTGGTAAATGCCCCCAGCATGATTGCTAGTGACATGACATATGACATGTCCCCCAAGCTTCATTTTGTCTGAAAATTTTGCTTGTTAACCCAACTACCAACCTGGCTACTAATATGAAAAATGTTCACCAAGGGGGAGAAACGAGAAACAGATGAAAATAAGGTTCAAGTAATCTAACTCTAGCGAGAGACTCGAACTAACGGGAAGAAGATCTATTTCATTTTTACACAAGCTTCAAATAGACAATAACTATGCTTGGAAAATGCATTTCATGTTTACGCAAGCTTAAAACCAAAAGGGAAACATTGCTTGAGGGTTGGTTTCATTTTTATGCAAGCTTGAAACCAAAGGTAAACTGTGCTTGGAAGGGTCTATTTAATTTTTAACAAGCTTAAAATAGAATAAAACTATGCTCATACCCCCCATCCTCAGGGGGAAGAAACCACTAAAACATGTGGAACATTTAGGGAAGTCTGATGAGTAGGATTCATGCGATAAGTGGGTGTCACGAAGGAAAGCTAGTCAATGGTCACAACCCTCCCATCGGAGGGAAAATTCATCACTCGAAAGAGTGTGGACACTACGGCTTTCATAGCATAGACATAATCATGTCGAAGAAGTATATTGAAATCTAAAGGACCTTGGACAACCATGACATCAACATAAACGGTTTTACCTCTCAACATGATAGGTAACTGCGGAAGAATCCCTAACGGTCTGGTAGGCCTTCTATTAAAAGCCAAAATATGGCCAGTAACTGGCACAAGCTGAGGAGACCCTATAGCTTGCCAAGAATTTGAGGATAAAATAATAACACAAGCTCCCTCGTCAACTATAGTGTGAAATATTTCCTTATCGAAAACACCTACAAATATCTGAAAAGGAACATCTAAGGGGAGATGAGATTCTGATATACTATTCCAATCAAATGAAGTAACCTCAGTACTTGGACAGGGTCCCGTGGAAACGGACTCTTGCCACCCATGATCAGAACTGACTAGAAAAACATCAGTGGTTATCAATCCAATCTCATCGGGGAGAGTAGGATGAGATGAAGACTGTGTCAAGGTGACAGTTGTAGTCTGAACACTCTATGATAGAAGAGTGGGATCGAGTGGAGATGATAGCGACTCGATCACTTCACTTTCGGAAGGAAGATTGGGATCAATTACAGATGAAATTGAATTGATCACTATGTCAACCGGTGGGGGGTCAAGAGACAACTTACTATCACTTGTTGGAAGCACCTTTTCAAGACTAGTAATATCTTCCAACAATAGTGAAGCTTCATCCATGCTTGGACAAAGGAAAGTACGGTGCATACCCTTGCATATCAAACACGGATATAGGACTTTACCCTTCCAACCCTTCACCAACGGGTCACTGTTTGAGGGAGTGTCATCAACATGATGGTCAGAGGTTGACAATATAAGTGGTTTGGGGTTTTTAGACCACACTTCTGACATACGGGAAAGACTGGGACAATCCTTGAGAAGGTGATCACCCTTGCAAAGTTTGCAAGGGAACTTGGGCTTACAAGGTGTTCTCATAGAATGAGTGCCATCAGAGGTACATGGTTGACACTTGGTCTCTTTCTTATCCTTCTTCTTCTTTATCTTCCTTTTCTTCTTCTTCTTCTTCTCCACCTTCTTACTAGCATCAGAGTTTTCAGTAGGAGAAGAGGAAGAGATGGAAGCCGATTAAACTTTCGATGAAGAAGGAGAAGGGTCACCATGAGATTGATCCTCATGTGGTGAAGGATCTAGGTTTGACACAATCAGTGCAATTGGTGTAACAGGATTGGAGAATAACCATATTGGTATTCCTATCGTCAATCCAGGAAGATTCAACGTAGCCATAAAGGGAGGACCAACAATTCCACAATGGGGGAATAACAAATGGCATACCCTAGAAAGGGGCCTCTTGGTTGGTAGTCCCAGAAGGAGCTTGGGTGCATGGAGATGGATCCATGGAACAAGACCAAGTGATGTGGACGAAGTCTTGCTAAAAAGAACTAAAAAACCCTCAGGAAACCAAGCGTGCAAAAGGGGAGCTAGAAGAAAAAGAGGCACACAAGCCAAAAAGCAAGCTCAAAAACTTTACTGTAACCGATGCCACAGCAAGCGAGCTACAACAAAGAGGCCAGAAAGCCAAAAAGAAACACTAAGAAAATAAAAGACCCTCGACAAGGTATAAGAGCAAGCAATCATCTTATCTAATATCTGGGGACCTCAACAGATTGTATCCTCCGCAAGGTGATGAAATCCCAGTCGGATAATACGAAGTGAGAGACCAATATGTCTGAAAGGATATCCCTCTACCGAAATGGATCCCAGTTAAAAGAGCCCTAGAAGGATGGTCACTAGGATACCTCGTCCATGACACGTCCAAGAAGGATACTGGAGCTTCTACCTTTTGGCCCTTGTACAAAAAGTATGGTGGTCAAAAAATACAAGGAAGACAATGGATAGATTTCCTTAGGCACTAAGCGAAGTGCGGCATTACACAAAGTCCATCTGGAACCTGTCCTCGCTGGTTACCCCCATGGAACGGGAGGCCTTCTCAGCAAACTAGTTGATGATTGTGTTAATAAGTACAAGAGGATTTTAGCACCCTAAGAGAAAACAACTATGTCTCATATGTAAAATGACAAGGGTGGATTATTTGGATTCGTATCCCCGCTGTCCTACCTAACTACAAGATTTTTTTTACCCTCAAGTGAGGTTAAATGTGTGTTGAGTTAGGGAGATAAATTTTAATGGTTTTTGTATTACTCAATCGGGTGATGGAAGTGCAACTTGATGGTGTGAAGACCTGACCCAATCCAAGCATGTAAAATGAATCAATGCAACTTTTTCTTTCAATGAATTTCTAGCTATGGGAGAGAGAGAGTTCTTTTCCGTTCCCAAATGCACAACCCAATGCAAATGCAATTTTATCTTTTGTAATGAATGATAACCAATCATGTACAACGATACCCAAACTATCCTAAAGTGACAAAAAGAGATCTTCTTATGAACACCAAACGCAATAATTCTATTCCGTTTCCATCTTTTTACACTTGAAAAAGACACATATAAGCTACGGAAAGAAGGATTCCACAAACTTTTCCAATCAAATGGAAGACAAATAAAAGCACTTAATAATCATGTCTAACTAAAATGTACACAAAACTGAAACAAGCCTTTTCTTCTTCGTATGAATGTAAGACCAAAAATTCCAAATGATCAAATTAAAGCAAGAAGAATACTTATGTTTTCCAATTTCATGAATATAGCAAAAGAGTGACAAAATCAATCTTTTCTTTGAACTAAAGTGAAGACAAAGAATCAATCTTTTCCAATAATCATCAGATATCTTAGCATGTAAAGGAAACACGATGCATAACCCAAGAAAAAGAGGCTAAAAAAGACATCAACATCCCACACTCTTCAAGTCTTTAAAACAAGCCAATCACGCCAAACCAAAAATGATCTAAAAACCTTGAGATGGGTCAAAACGACTATAGGATGCATGATTCATGGATAATGGATATTAGTTATTTTAATGTGAAGAGCCGGAGGGGAAATGTATGCAATTAGACCTTTGCGTTTTCATTTTTACTCTAGGTTAGGTTAATGAAAACCCTTGTTCCGGTTTATGTCTATCTGGTAGAGATTGTGAATAACTGATTCCCAGAATGGTTCTACGTTTGCTTAGCATTGCTACTGTATGAAGATCTTGGCGTAAAATATGGATGTCTGTAATGCTTGAGGGAAATCGATGACATGACCTGCGTTCTTTTAGTTTGGTCTACAGTAGTTAGATCTTTTGTAAAAGATACAGTAATGTTCATCATTTTTTATTTGGATTTGATTCTTGTTGAAAATGATTGTCGTCAGGGTTTTGGGATTTGAAGAAAATACTTACCAGGGTTTTGAAACAAGAACGTTGAAATAGGAACGCCCCTATCTAAGTCTGTGTGTTTAAAATTTGTGTTTCTATGTTTTAAGGAAATGATGGAAAATACCACACTTCTGCAGTGTAACGATGTGGTAAAACGTTTGTTTGGATTGACTGGGCAAAAGTTAAATTGTTGGGTTAACTTTTACTTTATAACTCTAAATCTGCGCTTTCAAGGTTGATAATCCCTCGAGGGTTTCGATACATGGTTCTTTACTATTGGTATATATGGTCTCTGTTTTAAATCTAAGCAAATAAAAGGAAGACAGAAATAAACCATGCCCTTGGAAATGGTAAAACGATTTGACCAGAAATGTGTATGGTTGAAAAGAGTATAAACCTAGCAAAAAGTAATAACTCGAAATGAAGAACGAAAAGAACAGTATAAAAGTCAATCAACAATAAAGATTTGGTTCCTATGTTTCTGTTGACATGAATGTCTAGCACAGGCTAGCTAGGTTAGACCTTCTAGACCTTCATCTGGTTTTTAGATTAGGTTTCTGAGTTAAATAAAGTTATGGTAAAAAGGGGCTTTGCTCCTATAATAAAAACCCGAGAGCCCATACCCAAAGATCCTTGCTCTATAAGAAATTTAATACTAAACAGGTTAGGTAAAAACAGTACTATAATATCAAGTCTGTCATGAATGCCTAGCTTGTTTTATAACTTGAAATGGGAAAATTAATAATTTGTACCTGGTTTCCTAGGAACTTGATCATCTTCTGTAGAGGCCTTCACACTCAAACAATAATTAGTGCAGAAACTCTTGAGCTTAGCAGACCTGTTAGAATGATTCTTTAGCTGGATAACTTTGGGGCTACCATGTTCCTCCCAACCATGACCCTTAGACCATTCCCGGTTCTAACTGGATGCCCCTGAGCTGGTTCCAACATGCAATAAGAGATAGAGGCCCTAGGTTCACTGTTGTTCAAATCTGAAATTTTATGTGGGACTGTTTCCATTCTTGGAGCATAAAATTCTTTTTTATTACCACATGAGAATGATAATGAAAAGGATGTTGATGATTCCCCACTCATAGGATCTAACCTCTTTAAATAGGGAAGTCTTGAAATATAGTTGTTTGAATAATTATTTAGTTTCTTTAAATTAAATTAATAAAAAGATATTATTTACTAAATATCTAGTCCTTGTTGAACTAGGACTTTTTATTGTTTTAACTAGAAGTGATTTTAAATTAATCTTTACATAATAATAATTATAGTAGTTATATAACATACTTAATATTAATAACATTATTAATAATACATTTTACTAGTATGATAAGGTGGTAACCATTCTATGCATAAACTATATGCAATATAAGATAAATAATAATTACACTATTATTAATACTTTTAATAATCATACTAACTTTGAGACCTTTATGCATGTCATTCATATAAGACTATTCTTTAGTCATTAGCACGTACGCGCTAAAACACGCGCACATGCCCTTGCATAACGTTTACACCATTAATTCACCAACTCTTACCCCATTTAATGCTAAACATTCAATGCTTCATGAATATTTGCATACGTTGGGACTATACTTCAAAAGTGGATAAATGAATGGCTAAAGAGAGGGGTTTCAAGGCTTCTAGGGATTTAAGGGTTTAGGACTTAAGGTTTAAGGTCTTAGGATTTAGGGTTTAGGGTTGTGGGATTACAGGTTGAATGGTTCAACGGTTTAGGTTTTAAGGGATGTAGTGCTTTAGGGAGAGTGAGAGGTAGAGAGAGATTGAGAGAGAGGAGGGTGAGAAAGAGAGAGATAGAGAGGTGGGATATGGGAAAGATAGAGAGAAAGAGATCATGGGATTAAGGGGGGAGCAATAGCATCCCACGTCATACCTACATGGGTTTCGTTCGGTGCATCACCACATGAGATTTGAAATGTAAGCATGCTTAGAAGGTGAAATGTCATGTACCCACCTACTGACCCAAAGCAAGGCAGGAAGCATGATGGCAATACTCAGGGCTTTCACATGATCTCAGCCCAATGTTAGATTCATATAAATAATAAATGAGTGTGCAGATGTAAAGCAATCAATTATGGACAGCGGAAACAACATCCACACAAACTTCATATGCATTCAACATATCAATATCAGTCATGAATTAATTAAAACAATGCAGAAGTAAATACATAGACATCAAAATACTTATCTTCGTTTTTGCAACTGCCCAAGCAACTAGCTATGTCGCTGCAACGTTCCACCCAGCCATAGGCTCTTCGACAGCTTATACTGAGTCCATCGGAAGGCCACCCTCGAGCTGGGCATGATTCTCACAAGGAAAAAGGGGACATTCACGCTCACACACAGTCCATTAACCAATTCATTTTAGCCAAGCCAGTCCAACTGGGTTTATCAAGCTACAATTGAACCCTGGAGGCTTACACTCAAGCTCAAGCCATGGATACCCATACCCAACACACTCTTCATTCACACAGTGAGCACAAACAGGGGCAGGGATACTCATTTTAGACAATGGGAATTACAAATAACATGGCCATGGGTCTTCCCAAAAATGTTCCCAACAAAAACGGATTGTGGGATGGGGCAAACAATCCCCAGGAGGAAAAACGATTTCCTTCCCCAATATCCCGCCTTCAGCAACCCAAAACGGTCTCTATTGAACCCCCCATTCGTTTTCCCCTCTTCCCCACTGGTATACAAAACAGAAAAACGCCCTTCTCTGCTGGGGAAATGAAGAAAATGTTTTTCCACATGCCTGGAAAACGCACAGGTAGTTCTGAACTCGTGAGGGAGGAAGAATCGTCATGGATTATGGCTTGGAGAGCAATTTCGTGGCTCTCTCCTTGCCCAAGGAGACCAACACGATTTTCCATGAAGGGTGGATTTCCCATACCCGAATTTGGACAGCCATACCTCTCCCTTCCCAAGGCATTAACCTCCCCAACCAACTCTTGGGAGAAATCAATGGTTGGGTACAAAAGTCAACATGGGTAGTTGAGGGTTTGATGGGTTCTCTCATTGACACTTGGCTTGACTCTAGTGGCTCAAGGGTTTGAATGTTTTCTCTCCCAATTCCTTGTGAAATCATGCCCCCATCTCTTTGTTGCATTGCATAGCTAGTTGTGGGTATTTTTATTAAAATGCATATTACATGATATTTGAATTTCCAATGTGCATTGCTAGCACGCAACCTGTATGCATCACTAAATCGATGGCGGGGCCTTGGCCTTGAGCTCCTCACCATGATTTCATAACAATATTACATCATTTATAATGTTAATGCCATGGGGTCAAACTGGGTTCATTACATTCCCCTCCCCTTGGAATAAAAACGTCCTCGGTGTTTCAACACTTCGGACTATATACCCACTTTATACATGATTCATAGTTCATAGATGGTGGCAGGTCTGTCCTGCAATTCGTCTCCTCACATTGACCTTTCACGATCAAGTCCTTTGGCTTCCGCAAGCTGCTCCTGCTAGATTTGGTCTTCTAGCTCCACAAGTGGGCATTGCTCCAGAGCAATCCCTTCCATTTGTTTATCTTCCAGCTGATCTACAAGTCTGGAATTTCATGGATGCCATCTTTCTTGTTGTCCCAGCAACTATCTATGAGACTTATCATGGCAATTCCTGTTAGGACAAGCATAACACCATAATAAATTTAGTCAATTATTTTCCTAATTGACTTAGAACGTCCATGCTTTACTCATGAGACTTCCACACATTTCATGCTTTCCCACACACACATGAACTCACTCATGTTCATCCTTTCACAAGAAAATAACTATTTTAGCATTCTCAATTCATTTCAAGCAATGAAACACAATTTGGTGTCATTTATGACATGCACTCAACAATCCTTTGTTTCTAAGATGCATCAGTCAAAGAAAGTGAAAGAGTAAGAGTTTTCCCCCTCTTAGCCTTATTCCAATCCGGAGCCACACCATCACTGGTGGTTCTATGCTCCTTGGCATCTTTCACTTCAATGTGAATGCTTGATTTGTCCTTTCTTGGCTATGACACTTTAGTGTCTAAGGTCTGCCCAATGTCTTTCAACTAGGGATGCCTTCCCCATTGTTGCTTACAGAACCTTTGGCTGCTAGGACCCACACAGTCCCACTAGCACTATCTTTTATTACTGCTCATACTGAGCTCATTAGTACAGTCATATGTCCACATGCATCCTCCAGATGCTTTCATAGTCCTTGCTTCCAGCAATACCTACACTCAAACATTGAGTCAATTCACATGTTTAGTGTATTTTCGTAGGGTTGATTTCCAAATGAGAATTTAAGAAAATCATAATTAAATCATATACACATGTATATTCATAAGCAGAGTTGCAAGATAACCAAATACTTATCTTTATAGGATGTCTTCACTCTATCCCACAGGATCCTTCTTTGCTTTCCAAGCATTGGATTTCCCGTGGATACAACAATGAATGTTGGGCCAGCACGCAGGCTACTCCACAACCATTCGAACAGGAAATGCCAGGTCAGTATGCTGACTGGTTTTATCAATTGTTTAAGGGAATGTTTGGCCAGCACGCCGGCTGCTCCACAACATCAAGTGGTTAATGTTCCCACCAACTATTCTCTGAATTTGCCAAGAATTTCATAGCGCCCAACCAGTTACTCTCTGGCTCTACCAAGAATTTATGGCTCCAACCAGTTACTCTCTAGCTTTACCAAGCATTTATAGCTTCAACCAGTTACTCTCTGGCTTTACCAAGCATTTATAGCTCTTTCAGGGTCCTTGTTTCCTGTAATGGCCAAAGTTTCCAACAAAGAAACAACAATGTATTAGTTTGGTTGCAATAAGGTTCGTTCCTGAAATCTTCATTATTCCAACAAGAATTAAATGAAAATGAATACTTATCTGTATTTTGTGTTTCCTCGCTACTCCACAGGTTTCCTTCTCTGCTTTACAAGCCTTGGATCTCCTGTGGGGTGGATGCTTGGCCAGCACACATGCTGCTCCACAACATCCTCCGAATAGGCAATGCCAAGCCAGTGCACCGACTGGGTTTATTAGGCATCCCAAAAATCAGTATGCTAAGCCAGTATGCCAACTAGGTTTATCAAGCATTTCAAAAATCAGTATGCTAAGCCAATACGCCGACTGGGTTTATCAAGCATTTCAAAAATTAGTATGCTAAGCCAGTATGCCGACTGGGTTTATCAAGCATTTCAAAAATCAGTATGTTAATCCAGTATGCCGACTGGGTTTATCAAGCATTTCAAAAATCAGTATGCTAAGCCAGTACGTCGACTGGGTTTATCAAGCATACAATAACCATTTCCAAGCCAGTTCTCCCACTGGGTTTGTCAGGAAGTAACATCTTTTCACCAATACCTCCACAACATGCAAGTAACCAATGCCAAGCCAGTACACTGACTGGGTTTGTCAGGCATTAATTTAACAACATGCCAAGCCAGTACACCGACTGGGTTTATCAGGCATCCAGCAACCTTTCACCACAACTCCCAAATAACCAATGCCATGCCAGTACGCCGACTGGGTTTATCAGGCATACAGCAACCATTGCCAATCCAGTAAACCGATTGGGTTTATCAGGCAATATGAATAGCATAATATGATTACGTGGCTCCTTCTCTTGTGCAACCAGTGGTTCCCTCCAGGAACTCCATAGGCGACTCACTTGACTGCAGGCTAGCATGGCCCCACAATACCCACTCACACTACACAATGATGATACCCCTTTTCTGCAACATAGCTTCCCGGGCCTATCCATCCCTTCTAGTGTCCTTTAGTGTGAGCGTAGAAAGGTTACCACTGCCCATACAGTCCTCTTGAGCACCCTTTCTTCACTTTTCCTTTTACGTGCAACACCACATTGTATCTGTGTAAGCTGATAGCACAAGAAGGATAAGCAGACTCATCAGTTTTGTTGCCCAAAAATTGTAATCATATTTCATATCATTCACTATCAAGTATTGAAACACCAGGAATGCGTCCATTCCCTTAGGGTGTAGTCAATATTGAAAACCCTAACATGACCCAGCACCATAAAAGGTGTGCACCCCCTTTCCGATGTGCGCCATGTAGGCCCTAATCATACTCAAGCAGTTTGCAATGATATAAATAAGATAGAGCATGCTCTGCATATTAACCCTAATAATTTAGACATGCATGTTCTTGTCTAGGGTCACAGAATACTCATTCATTTTGCATATGTGTCTCTCATGCCTTATGGGCATAGCTTTACCGTCTCGCTTTCATGGTTTACCATCATGCGGTTTGGATGAGACATTATCATCATTTACAATGGCGTTTCACCCGAAACCCATTTCCAAGCATGGGATCCTTCCCATCTAGTTTGGCTTCTGCAGGCCATCACACATGGTCTTCCTGCAAGGTGCCATCCTGGCACACTTTACCACATAGCCAAACAGTCAGCCACATTTAGCAATAAGCTTCAAATAGGATTGTTTCATAACCAATCAATAACGTTAATAATTAAATTCAACATGAATTTTACAATTCTGTCTCCTACAGAAATTGATTTGCTTAGCAATGAGGCTATCCTCATCTCGTTCGGCTCCTGTAAGTGACATCACTCTGCCCGTTATGGTCTTATTCCCACTTCCATACATGAGCATCCACTTACAGCATGTCCTCTTGACACATTTTCGTACAACCCAAACAGTCATTAGCAATTATTAGCAAAATTCAAATCCGAAACATTTACAAATCTGATATTTACAATTGTTCTTACTAACAGAACTTAGAGCTCTCAACCATGAGATTCCTTCTCATAAGCTCTAGATCAAATTTCACAGTCATATCATTCATACACTCTGTCCTTCCACAGAGCATTCTAGGAGCCCATCGATCATGATTGGGCTCTTCATGCACTTACTATTCTGCATTCATAACAGCCCATGGAATGGTCCTAGAATTATCATCAATTCATCATTTATTTTGCGATAACATATGCATCATCCCTATGCATTCCTACAATGCAGCACAATATTTATAAGATCTCTTAATGTACATCTACTCAATCCTACTTTGCATTGTTTCATGAGTACTATGCATTCAAGCATATTATGATCGAGACATGACTATCTCATATAACTTGCACTACCATAATCAGGACCACCAGTCCTTACTTGCTTGGGTTATCAAGCACATAACCAACATACACATGACATGATATAAATTCATATGAATGCATTGAGGTTTCTAAACAATCATAGGGTGTAAGGATCATTTCCTTCCCTTACCCACACCTTACCAAACTTGGTAGGTTAACAGTCCCAATCAGTATTCAATATCACATGCAATTAACTCAACATAACTCAAACATAGTTGAAGAGATCTTACCAAATCCCCTTTCAACATTCATGCAATTTGGCACCAATACTCATTACCTGCATGGTTATCATTAACATCGTCTGATGTTACCTGATCAGTTGGCCTCTTACCAAGGCTGCTCAGTCTTTTTTTTTTCCAATTTTATGGTCATAGATTTGTTGCACCATCCTTTCTGCATAAGGTTGTTGTCTTCATGCAACAACATCCTCAGCACATTTAGCCATGCTCTTTGTTATCCTTGGTCCTACAACCAATACCAACATCAACAGTGATTATCAACCACAATGTTCTTCATTAGGGGTTCATTGCATATGCATACTTCATTATTCTACCAATATGCAATATCCCATTTAGGCACAAGCATTTCCGTATGCACTATGCAACGTTTGTTAAGATGCCATCTAGTGCATATACATCTATGTAATCCCTTACATTTTAACATTTGTATGCCATGTGACAATTTCATAATTATAAGTATGATAACAAATAGGGGTTTAAAGAATTCTTCCCTTGTCGATCCCTCATTGTAACATGGAAATCATTTTCCATATCTTGCAATTGTAAGAATGGCCCATATTGACAACAAAATTTGTTTATCAAAACAGCCGTTGGCACACTTCTGCACTAAATATCTATGATATATGTAGACCTCATTCAAATTCTGGTCATGCATCATTGTTCCCTGCTGGACAAGCTTTCCAATGTCTGTCTTCATGCTCCATTCCGACATCGGGTGCGGAAACTGCATCTCTTCAAAAATGACAACTTTCACACCAATTCTGCACATTTTACACAGTTGGATTTTGGTCCAGAATGCCAACTTTAGCCACCTATGGAAGAAAATCCATGAAGAATCACAAAAACTTATCTATCGGGCGAAGTTAGTCCATATAAGAAGGAACACTCAGCAATTCACGGATTTCAATTCCGATGCACCATTCATCTTCTGTGAATTTCTGGGTTTTACTACTTCTCACTTTTCACATTTTTCCAAAATTCCAAATTTTGGGCCAAAAATGGCTATCTCCCAAACGGTGCATTTCTGGAAAATATGCGTCTAACGGAAACTGTCCATCTTAATGAGAATATGAAATGTCTAGTTCAACAAAATTTTTGATTCCCACATCTAGGGTCACTTTTACTACCCACAAGCTTTTCAAAATCCCGAAAAAGTGGCCCGGAACAGTGCTTTTTGGCCTTCTTGCTCACCCCGACTCCACATCCTTTGGAGTTTGGCTCCAAGATTCTGAACTTAACATCATGCCTGCTTCATGACCGCGCCTGATCAATTTCAGCTCAAACCGACCTTCCGTCAAGCCTCGGGACTCCGTCCTTCAAAGTCATTATTATCCATTTTCTGTCAAATTGGAGTGTAATGGGCCCGGGGTCTTCACTGGTTCTTTCATGGCCTCCGTCAATGGCCTCCGAACCCCACAGGAATCATCCCATTCCGAGCCCCGATGCTCCCTCTATCCAAAAAATGAGTTTTTGTCACTTTACTCTTTTTTTTTTTTTTTTTTGCCTGCCTGCCGCCACTGCGGGGCGGTTCACTGAATGCTCCCGAAATTGCGGCCCGGTTGGCTATATCCTTCCACAGTTGCGGAACGACTCGGTGAAGTTTTCCGCAATTGCGGAACGATTCGCCGAAATCTTTCGCAGTTGCGGAACGATTCGGCGAAGTCTTCCGCAGTTGCGGAATGATTCGCCGAAGTCTTCCGTGATTTCGGAAGAGATTTCCTTCCGAAATTTCGGAAGAGAATTCCTTCCGAAATTTCCTTTCGACGCCGAACACTTAGAAAATTTTTCCGCTTTTCGAAGGAATTCGCCGAATTTTTCCGCGTTGCGGGACAACTCGTGGAATCCTTCCGCAATTTCGGAAGAGAATTCCTTCCGAAAACTTCCCTTCGCAAATTTCGGAAAAACCCACGGAATGCTTCCGAAATTTCAGAAAGATTCGCCGAATGCTTCCGTAGTTGCGGAAGACATTCGGGAATTCTTTCCGAAACAGTCTTAAACAAAATTTCAAAAACACTTTACGAAAAAAAAAAAAAAAATTTAAAAACTTTCTTTTCTTATGACTGCAAGTGGATTTGGCCCATAGAGGCCCAATGCTGCAACTAGCAGCTCTGATACCAACTGTCATGTACCCACCTGCTGACCCAAAGCAAGGCAGGAAGCATGATGGCAATACTCAGGGCTTTCACATGATCTCAGCCCAATGTTAGATTCATATAAATAATAAATGAGTGTGCATATGTAAAGCAATCAATTATGCACAGCGGAAACAACATCCACACAAACTTCATATGCATTCAACATATCAATATCAGTCATGAATTAATTAAAACAATGCAGAAGTAAATACATAGACATCAAAATACTTATCTTCGTTTTTGCAACTGCCCAAGCAACTAGCTATGTCGCTGCAACGTTCCACCCAGCCATAGGCTCTTCGACAGCTTATACTGAGTCCATCGGAAGGCCACCCCCGAGCTGGGCATGATTCTCAGAAGGAAAAATGGGACATTCACGCTCACACACAGTCCATTAACCGATTCATTTTAGCCAAGCCAGTCCAACTAGGTTTATCAAGCTACAATTGAACCCTGGAGGCTTACACTCAGGCTCAAGCCATGGATACCCATACCCAACACACTCTTGATTCACACAGTGAGCACAAACAGGGGCAGGGATACTCATTTTAGACAATGGGAATTACAAATAGCATGGCCATGGGTCTTCCCAAAAACGTTCCCAACAAAAACGGATTGTGGGATGGGGCAAACAATCCCCGGGAGGAAAAACGATTTCCTTCCCCAATATCCCGCCTTCAGCAACCCAAAACGGTCTCTATTGAACCCCCCATTCGTTTTCCCCTCTTCCCCACTGGTATACAACACAGAAAAACGCCCTTCTCTGCTGGGGAAATGAAGAAAACATTTTTCCACATGCCTGGAAAACGCCCAGGTAGTTCTGAACTCGTGAGAGAGGAAGAATGGTCATGGATTATGGTTTGGAGAGCAATTTCGTGGCTCTCTCCTTGCCCAAGGAGACCAACACGATTTTCCATGAAGGGTGGCTTGCCCATACCCGAATTTGGACAGCCATACCTCTCCCTTCCCAAAGCATTAACCTCCCCAACCAACTCTTGGGAGAAGTCAATGGTTGGGTACAAAAGTCAACATGGGTAGTTGAGGGTTTGATGGGTTCTCTCATTGACACTTGGCTTGACTCTAGTGGCTCAAGTGTTTGAATGTTTTCTCTCCCAATTCCTTGTGAAATCATGCCCCCATCTCTTTGTTGCATTGCATAGCTAGTTGTGGGTATTTTTATTAAAATGCATATTACATGATATTTGAATTTCCAATGTGCATTGCTAGCACGCAACCCGTATGCATCACTAAATCGATGGCGGAGCCTTGGCCTTGAGCTCCTCACCATGATTTCATAACAATATTACATCATTTATAATGTTAATGCCATGGAGTCAAACTGGGGACATTACATGAAAGAAGAGGATTGAGACCTAAATGAATGTTTCGTAGCTCAAGAACTACAATATCGGGATGAAATGATTTGGGCCATGGGCCGTAAATCATTTGGATATGGGTGTTTTTCACAGCAAATACGGCCCATAGGGCCTCAAACATTGCCGAGTAAGGAGATAATACAAAAAAAACCCTCTCATAAGTCCAGCTTTCAAAAAAAAGTGTAAGGGGCCCCTGGATTTTCCCTAGGGGGGTGTTGTGGTCACAACAGTGGTATACATGAGCCATGAGTAGGTTTTGTAAACTGAAACAAGGTATTTAATCCCTAAATGACACTCTCAACCTCAAGTGCCATGAACAAAACCTAAAATCCAGAACGTGAGCCCTCTATAAGGTGTCTTTAGCATCAAATTTGAATGCGAGTGTCATTACAATGTCTTGGGAATCATGTACGAGTATTAAACAAGATCCTTTATCAATAATATTTTCTTCTTAGGCATATGGACACCATTACTTGTCCAATATAGATTTTCATTAACATGCTTTATGCATTGTGGATTGTTCTTGGGCCCTTAACCCTAGTATTGTTACAAAAACAATAGCCTCAAGCCCTTGGCCATGGTTTATGGCTTGGGAAATAAAAATATTAGACCCTAAACATATTTTGTCAAGTTCACATGCAATGAATGCATCCTCATACTACCATGAAATACCATGGATATGTTGCAAATCCTTGAACATCATCAAAGAATGAAAACAAGTTCCTCGAGATCTTATCGAAGCATATTGAGCTCAATTGAATTTCACTTGAGCCTTAATTGAAACTTCTTGACCTCAATTTTTGTCAATAAAACATAGAAGCCATGACACTATCCCTATACAAGGAGTATTTTGCATATGAATTGAATATTGCTTCCATTATGATGTCTTGGGAAGCAAGGTTTTATCTTGGCTCCTTAACCATGGTTAGTTGAGGGAAACAAGAGCCTCAAACACTAACTCTTGCTTCTTAGCCACAAACACCATGAATGAGTCCCTGAACCACCACATGTGAAATCTATAGAGTATTAGTCAACTTCAAGTGTGTTATGTGTGCCATGACTAGGTTAGATTTGAACCAAAATGGGTTTCAAGGTCTAACCAAGGTATAGGGACAACAACCAACTCCTCATGCCTTAAATGAAGCTTCTTAGGATCAAGCACCATGAACAACACCTACAACTCAAGAAGATTCTTAGGATATGATGTTGAATGCATCTTCAAACCACCACACATAACCCTTGTTGCGTATCTCTAGCAAATTTAGAGGGATACATATATTATGACTAAGCTACATCACATGCCTTAAACAAGATTATGTCTTCGGCCCACGCCACCAATGTTTGTCGAGGCCATGGATAGCGTTGCTTAGTATGTGATTTGGATACATTCAACATGAGTGGATTTCGTGAATTGGGAATGGGTCTATAGGCCTAAATATGCCTAGGGGGAACAAAGGGCTTCAACCATAAATTAATCTTTTCAAGCTCAAGTGCTATGGTTTGGGGAGGAAAATACTTCATCCTAAGGGATTAAACATAGTCTCTTAGGTTCAATATCCATCAACAAAATGTGAAAATAATGGCATGGACCCTCTCTAAGGGCTATTTACAATCAAATTTTGATATGGCTGCCATTAGAAGGTTTTTCTTAAAAAGGATGGGTCGTGCTCCTCCTCTTGACTAAGACCTTTTCTAGGCTCATTTTTTCGGTCACTTTTACCCCAAAGGATTAAAAATTGAGATGAATTGTAGATATTAGTTGTTAGCATTGCATGATCTTGATGCAGTAGTTGTATTTGTGGACATTGAGTCCATTTATGCATGCCAAAATGCAATTTCAAGATTGAGAAATTAAAATTTGACCAAAAACATTAGTAACCAATATTCAAACTACAATAGGTTCAAACTTCATTCAATTTAATAATTACTTATACTATTCTCTAATATTTAGTTTGCATGGATATCCCAATAAAAGGTTTTTAGCTTAACTTTTCAAGTTTTGAGCATAATCACATAAATAATTATATATATTTCTCACTTGAAAATATTAAGTTACTCAATTTTTATATAAATTTTAATAAGCTAAAATATATTATATAATTGGTTTTGGTCCATACACCATAGAACATATGGTTAATCTTTTAAAATCATAGGATTGTTATAAGACCAAATTGTCCCACAAACAAAAAGGTATTTACATTATACTTTTTCAATAAATTGACTCTCATTTAATGAGCTCCATCCATAAACATTAAAATATTGCTATGAGCTATCATTATAGCAACGAATTTTGATATAATTGCCCTATGGGTATAAAAAAATTATTTATAAATGGGGAAGAAGGCCATTACCCAAAATCTACCAAAATCTACCTATGATGTGGATGGATTTTGAAATATAAATGCTCTTGTATATTTTTGTGTGATAATTGGTACTCAAATTGCTCCTGTATTTCGGGGATTGTTGGTAAAAACTTTTTCGACAAGGCACAGTTCCATTTTTTTTGTTATTTTTTTGGATGATTATTTTTTTAAAATAGTTCCAGAATAACTATGATGGAACTACTATTCCATCGGTTTTTATAAACAGATCGCCTAAAAAGCAAGGCGATTTGAGTGCCATTTATCCCACGCCATGTATATCCACCAAAAACAAAATTATTTATAAGTGGGGAAAAGGCGTTTATCCCCAAAATCTACGCATAATCTCAAGTTAATGTGACCCTCTTATTTTGTCGGCCAGCAATAGTGGTAACGTCAGAAGGGTATGGGTGGATTCCTAGTCAACCGACTAACTCCTATTTAACTATTCCTTCTCTTATCTCCAATTCAAGAGTTCTATTGCTTTGATTTGACAATACTCTCGGGTGCGTCTATTATTCGATCAAATTACAGAAGAAGTGTTCATCGAGGGTTTTAGGCTCATCATCTTCAGAAGCAAGTGTTCATCGAGGGTTTTCACTCCACAAATATGGCTGATTCTTTAGGCTCATCATCTTCAGAAGCTGTGAACAGTGTACAAGCTCAATGCGGCTGCGGCTGTTGCTGTTTTGAATTTCTAATAGAAAATATGGTACAGTGTAAAGAAGGGCACCGATTTTGTTTTGGATGTGTACGGAGGCAGGTTGAAGAAACCATATATGGAAGTTTCAAAGGGCATGCCTCTCTACCATGCATGCATACTGATTATAACTGCAAACAGTCAATTCCTTTTTTGGAGATTCGGAGGGCACTCCCAGATGATGTGATTGAAAGATATGAGCAGTGCCAGGCCCGAGAAGCTGTAATTGAAGCCAAACTTGAAAACCTTGTTTATTGCCCATTTTGCAGTATTGCTTGTGAAGTAGACAAATGTGTGCAAGTTTTTGACTGTCCAAACCCTAAATGTTTAATGGCGTCATGTATCAAATGCAAGGAGCCAAGTCACATACCTTTACGGTGTGAAGAGATTGAGCAGACATCTGCGACTGCTGCTCGTAGAAAAATTGAAGAGAGGATGACAAAAGCCGTGATAAGGGAATGCAAAACCTGCGAGGCCGAGATAGTAAAGATCGGTGGATGCAACAGGGTGACGTGTACCAGGTGTAGAACAACTATGTGTTACGTTTGCCGACATGCCATCTCGTCCAGCTATGAACATTTTTGTAGTCATAATTATCCGCGAGAAGCGGGGAAACCCTGCCAAATATGCAAGGTCGATAAGTGTAGTTTGTGGGAGACTGAGATAGAAGATAATGTGGCACTGGATGCAAGGGAAGAAGCATTAAAAGAATTTGGAGACAACGATCCCAACTTGTTTGATCAGAAAATTGGACCTCCTCTTGTAAAACAGACAGTACAACCGTCCAATCGGCAACTTGTCTTTCCGGATGATCACGTTAATGTTTACAGGGATTTTCATGGTAACGAAGGACGCAGACTTGACTTTGACGGGAGGCAGTACATCCAGCAACTACTAGCTCCAAACATAGCGATACCTCTACCAGCAGTACAACAGCTAGTTGGTAATCAGATACCTCTACCTCCAAACATGGCGATCCCTCTACCAGTAGCTCCTCCAGAAATAGTAAGAGCTGATGATGAGCAATTACAAGATAACATCCAGCTAGTTGGCAATCAGAATGCAAACATGGCGATCCCTCTACCAGTAGCTCCTCCAGAAATCGTGAGAGGTGATGATGAGGTTGCAAATATGCAATTACAAGCTAACGAAGCTGATGGGACCCAAGAAGACGGCGCTGAAGATAAAGTAGGCGATCTCCAAAGCAACTGATTTTCCAGCTTCCAACTAATTTCATCAGCTTCCATATTGATTTTAATCGTTCTCCATTCTCTTCTTACAAATTATTTTCTGTATAATTAATATATACATAACTCTTTGATTTAATCTCTTTACTTTCTTTAACATACAACTTTTCATTTCATTTCATTGTAGTTATTTATACTTCTTTTCCTTTAATTTATATATTTAATTGTAGTTGTTAATGTGTATTTGTGTTCATTCTTTATGCAATGATTTTCTCAACCAGGGTATGTACTGTCGATGAATTATAGAATATATAAGTTTGTTATTTCAAGCTAACAATGACTACAGATGAAGATATGGATAAAGGTGGTTTTTTTTTTTTTTCTAAATTTTAGTTTTTTCTCATAATTTCCTACATTTCTCCACATATAATTTAAGGCGACATATAAAAACGTTTGGACAAAAGGAAGATCTTACCCGAACCATTCAATTTGCTTTAGATTCCTTTAAAATTGACCTAAATTACTCAATTATTTAGCAAACTATGTTTTAACCTCCACTAGCATCAACCACTACCGCAAAAATTGTACTTTTGGGGTTCAAAATGATTTGAATCTTGCACTTTTGGAATTCGAAATCACAATTTTTGAACCTGCACTCGAATTGGAAGTCACAATTTTTTAACCTGTTTCTCCACTATTTCAACTCGATTTTTTACTATAGAAAGGTTGTTTTGGGGCTTTAAAAAGTGTTTTTTGCACCTAAAGATGAAATTGACCCACTTCTAGGATTGGGGGCTGAGAAGTTAGTAATAGGCACTAAAGTACTTGTAGTGGTCACACTAGTGAGAACTAAACAGTGTGGTGGAATTGGCCCTGCTTATCGTTGGAATTTGATAAGGATTGGTTCTAGGATTTTAAGTAGCCACATGAAGTATTGTTGAACTAGACCCATGGTGCGATGCAAATTAGAGAAGGAAAACAAACTAAAAGATAGTGATGAACCTACTTCCAATACAACTAGACCATTAAGATATATCAAAGGGGGATTAATGTTGGCAAGTGTTTGATTATCAGTAGTCTCAATTTCTAGTGGGTCAAATTCTTCCATTTTATTTGAAATTTGGACTTTTCTAGTATAAGGATACCCTCTTACTCAAGAAAAACATTTATCTCCAACGAAAAAGATTATTCATAACCTTAGAAGGAAACTTAGGGATTCTTAGTTTGCTTAATTCATGCTTGATATCAATGAGTGGATGCAATAAATGCATTGCTTATGAGGTTTTCATAGCATAAATGGGTTTGGTCATTATGTCATTTTCTTGTTGTGATGTTGTGAGCTTCTCATTAGTTCCAACAACATGATTATTATTGGGTTGGTTAACCATCTTATATTTTTATTTGATTGGGATAGAAATTATTTTGAAGTTAGAATCCTTTGGTGTTTCCTTTTTCTTTTATCTCTAAACAACCTTAGCTACATGTTCCCTTATAAAATTTGGGGCGTTGAACCTTCACCTAAGCTAATAATTTATTCTCACTTTTGATATGATGTTATTAGAAACCATTTTGAGCTGAACAAAGGTTATCTCAAAGTTTTGATCATCAATAAACAAGATGGAAGATCATATTGCACTTCCTCTTCATCATTCCTCATAGGTAGGGTAGTAGAACAAAGTTGGGAGGATTTAAATAATTTGACAAGTTCATCATCAATATTAAACAACATATTGATGTCCACGAACTAATTTGCATGATCATCACCAACAACCCGAGGTTATGAAATAGGGGTAAAAGTATCCCTTGTAACCAATGCGGACCTATGGGAACAAGGGGACACAAAGTGAGGTGGGAAAGCTTGCAACCTCTAGAAAATGATTTGGGGATCATCTAAGAGTATGAAGACTTATCCTAGGGATATTATCAAAATAGGAAGTAGATCTATAGATTAGAAAAATGAAATTAGGTTTCCTACATGCAAGTGAGATTCAAAAATTTTGTAGTATTAAGAAGGTAATACATCGATATAGTATTAAAGTAGTTATCTATCCTCTCAACTTGAACAATGTGACAATCGTTCTTGAATCTCACTTTTCATAAGAACACTTCCACGATGGAGTTGCTTTAGTAGAGTCACCTTCTTAGAACACTTCCTTGGCTCAAAAAGAAAATAATGTTGATGTATATGTAACTTCGGAATGTATTTAACCCATGTGTATTGTATTCCTATAGATATGTTATTATTCCTATATACGGAAGTGTTTGTATTCCTATTGAGATGTTATTATTCCTCTATACGGAAGTGTTGTCATTTATATTGTAAGTGTCGTAACTTATGCTTGATGGGTTATTAGACCACCTTGATGGGGTCGGCCCTATATGAGTCATGTGGGTAAATGGGTTATTAGACCACCAAGTGTGGGGTCGGCCTGGATTAAGTTAAGCATGGGTTAAGCTAGACAAGTAGGCCCCATTAGTTTATTGGGAAGGACAGGACAAGTATAAATAGAGATCGGGAGATCTCTATTTGATCACTCATTACACACACTTCTCTCATTCGGAAAGTGGCGCACTTGTGAGGAGGAGGTCCTACTGCTAGGAGAATACTATCTCTTGTTCTTGGGTTGTATCATTGCTTTATCTATCTCTGAGGAAGTTATTGGGGTTTTTCACCTTTATGGTTTTCCCCAAGTAAAACTCTGTGTCTCTTGTGTTTGCATTATTGTGTCCATGATTGATATGTTGTAGATATGTTTTACATGTTGTTCTCTCAGTTAAGATCCTAGATCAGATTGAAGTAAATTCTGAAAAATTAACATGGTATCAGAGCTAGCCTGAAAGAAGGCATGGTATAGCATGTAGGACACTTGTTGCACTTGCGATGCTAGGGCTTGATATAGAAAACACTAGTCATTGTATAACTTTAGCTATAAATAAATTTTGGTGAGGGTTCAGGGTCTTAAAATCGTATAGGGCAAAGCTAAGATCCCCATGTACCTTGTGTCCAAAGGACAACCTCTAATTCATTGTACTTTGTGATTTATGATCTGTACAATATAGGGTTTCTGCCTCTTCCAGATCTCAATCATAAACAGGTGACCTTGGAAAAAAGGTCATAACTTGGGCTAGGAAGCTCCAAATGAAATTTCGTAAAATGTGACAGGTAGTGCATGGACTTTACTTTCTCAGGTAACTTTTTCAGAGGCCGAAACTGAACCAGTGACACATGGAACACTGTACAAGTTCGCTCTCATGTTTTATCCCATAAACAGGTCACATTGCAATACTTGGCATAAATCTCTCTTAGAGAATCCATTTGAGGTCAGACCTGTGGGGTTGGAAAGATGACATGTCAGGCTATCACAGGGAAATTTTTCAGACCCTGTGGATCGAAAAGTTCGTAGTTACACCATAAACAATCAGGTACATATTTCTGTCAAAACATAATTATTTTTTAGCACCTTCATTCATGGCTTCCGGAATTTAGGGTTTCGGAGAAGGTTGGAATTTTTGTAATCGGAGACTACGACTGAATGCTACTCATAAAAATCAAAATTTAGAGACCAAGATCAGAATTTTTGGTTGGGCAGAAGGCCGGGCTTGATCAGACCCTAGTTTGGGATTTTGATCGGAAAAGTGGAAAATTAGGGCTTCTGCAAAAATGGGAATTTTTTAAATCTGTGACCATGGCTGGAAGCTGCTCAAAAAATTAGAAGCTTAGAGATTTGGATCAAACATTTTGATTGGGCAGAAGGGTGGGCTTTATCAAACCCTAGTTCGGGGTCATGTCGAGTGAATCCAGAAGTTTCAAAGGCAAATTTGAGGGGTGAAACTTTGCAGTTTTCAAATTCTGAGTATACCAGCTTGATCAACTCATCAAGGCGCATATTTCTATCATTTCGGAAGTTTGAAATTCAAAGTTTGAAATTTTAGGGTTTCTCTGACAAACCCTAATCCAACTCTAGATCCAGTTCCTGCAAATCAAGTGGAATGGGTTAATCCTAGAAGAGAATGGATTAGTCACCCGCATAAGTGAAGAAGTTCTTGTTTCAGAGGGAGATGAAGCTAAGGCCTTACATAAGAAGATTACAAGCAATCTCGACAGGTATGACTTATCCAGGTATGTTTCAAGATTTGTTCATGATCAAGTTTATGGTATGTTTGTCTTCATGTTATTACGGTTAGTACAATCTTGATTAAATTTAGACTTGTCGTATCACCTCAATAAATGATGAATGCATGATAGAAGATATTCATTCATTAGGGTGTTGACACTTATGATTGTACTAATGCATTATGGTGTTGTATGAGGTTTATGTTGTCTGCTAACATAAAGGTACACCAAGAAAGACAAATCATGTTCTAGTTCAAGAACATATGATCATGATGACATGAAGACAAAGATTCATCCATTTTCATGGATCACTTAGAAGATCTACTTACGAGGTATGTATAATTGGGTTATATAATGACCTATGAGATATGCAGGTTACTAGCACAAGTCATTGAAGAGAACAAGAAGACAACATGTGGGTATGTTAGACATAAGTAGCTAACATACCAATCCAGGTATGTTTTTCCTATATCAAGTTAGAATCCTACCTTGTTTTATGATCCCTTATATAAGTATACTTGGTATGATTGGTTATGTTTAATCATAAAGTTGGAAATATAAGTAATCAAGGGTTTATGCATTTTATGTCTCTTATCTTGATTGATGATTTAACTAACCTATGATCAAATAAGAATATGCATGAATAAAAGAAGACCTCACTGAAACCTTGAATACTAATGTTTATTATATGTGTTTGAAATGATCATGACTATACATGTTTAAAGATTATTGTGTTTTGATAGTATTAATATTATACTAATGAATGTGTGATTATGTATGAGACCTCGAGGATAACACAATAATGATACTAATAAGCATGCATAGTGATGGATATAAGTTCAAGGACAGGTAATCCAGGAAGCAAAGATCAAGAGGGAGCACACTCCAGTTGTTCCTGCAAGGAAGCAAAGATCAAGAAAGAGCACACTTCAGTAGTTTCTGCAAGGATGCAGATATTCAGAGGGAGTTGACCACTTCTCATAATCCACTTCTCAGGTAACTTTTTCAGAGCCTGAAACTGAACCAGTGACACGTGGCAAGATGTACAAGTTCGCTCTCCTGTATTATCCCATAAACAGGTCACGTTGCGACACTTGGCATAAATATCTCTTAGAGAATCCAATTGAGGTCAGACCTATCGGGATGGAAAGATGACAGGTCGGGCTATCTCAGGAAAAAATTTTAGACCCCGTGGATCGAAAAGTTTGGAGTTACACCAGAAACAATCAGGTACATATTTCTGTCATAATAGAATTATTTTTTAGCACCTTCATTCATGGCTTCCGGAATTTAGGGTTTCGGAGAAAGTTGGAATTTTTGTAATCAGACACTACGGCTAAATGCTACCCATAAAAATCGAAATTTAGAGACCAAGATCAGAATTTTTGGTTGGGTAGAAGGTCGGGCTTGATTAGACCCTAGTTCCGAACTTTGATCGGAAAAGTAGAAAATTAGGGCTTCTGCAAAAATGGGAGTTTTTTTAAATCTGTGACCACGGCTGGAAGCTCCTCAGAAAAATAGAAGCTTAGAGCTTTGGGTCGAACCTTTTGATTGGGCAGAAGGGTGGGATTTATCAAACCCCAGTTCAGGGTCACGTCTAGTGAATCCAGAAGTTTCAAAGGCAAAATTGAGGAGTGAAACTTTGCAGTTTTCAAATTCTGAATATACCAGCTTGATCATCTCATCAAGGCGCATATTTCTATCCTTTCAGAATCTTGAAATTCAAAGTTTGAATTTTTGGGGTTTCTCTGACAAACCCTAATACAGCTCCAGACCTAGTTCCTGCAAATCAAGTGGATTGGTTTAATCCTAGAAGAGGATGGATTGGTCACTTGCATAAGTGAAGAAGTTCCTGTTTCAGAGGGATATGAGGCTAAGGCATTACATAAGAAGATTACAAACAATCTCGACAGGTATGACTCATCCAACTATGTCTCGAGATTTGTTCATGATTAAGTTTATGATATGTTTGTCTTCATGTTATTATGGTTAGAACAATCTTGATTTTAGACTTGTCATATCACCTTAACAAAATTATGAATGCATTCATTAGGGTGTTGACACTTATGATTGTACTAATGCATTATGGTGTTGTATGAGGTTTATGTTGTCTTCTAACATGAAAGGTACACCAAGAAAGACAAATCATGTTCTAGTTCAAGAACATATGATCATGATGACATGAAGACAAAGATTCATTCATTTTCATGGATCACTTAGAAGATCTACTTATGAGGTATGTATAACTTGCAGGGTATTTTTTAAGGATTATAAAAGTATACTTAAGTATAGTATTCTAGGCGATTATTTTGGATTGAATAAAACATAAATTTAGATTGGTAGGCGAAATTAAATATGAAACATACAATTTCCTACTGAAACTTGTAAATTTGGGCGAATATTATGATGACAAAACATATTTTATGTAAATATAGGCGATATTAGAGACTAAAAATGACCAAATAGAGAATTTATTTTTTGAAAAAAGGCCCAAAAAATAGCCAATTGGCGACATTTCGCCCTTAAAAATTTCCCTGATAACTTGGTTCTACAATGGATAACTTATGAGACATGCAGGTTACTAGCACAAGTCATTGAAGAGAACCAGAAGACATTTTGCGGGTATGTTAGACATAACTAACTAGCATGCTAATCCAGGTATGTTTTTCCTATATCAAGCTAGAATCCTACCTTCTGTTATGATATTATATTGTTGTGTTGTTGATAATGATTATTCATGAAGTCATAGGTTTGAATAGTCATGGTTGTATGCATATTATGTGTCTTACCATAATTGATGATATGACTAACCAGAAGAATCATGAAGGTATAGGTTTTAGTAATCACGGGTTTAGGCATATTATGTTTCTTACTTTAATTTATGATATGACTAACCATAAGAGTCCTATATAAACCTTGAAATGCTTATTATTTCTATTTGAAATTATCATGACTTTACATGCTTAAGATTATTGTGTTTTGATAGTATTCAGAATATACTAATGAATGTATGATTATGTATGAGACCTCAATGATAACACAATGATGATACTAATAAGCATGCATAGTGATTAAGGATGGATATAAGTTCAAGGACATGAAATCCAGGAAGCAAAGATCAAGAGGGAGGACACTCTAGTTGTTCTTGCAAGGAAGCAAAGATCAAGAAGGAGCACACTTCAGTAGTTTCTGCAAGGATGCAGATATTCAGAGGGAGTTGACCACTTCTCACAATCCACATCATAATGGAGTTGCAAAGATTCAGAGGGAGTCCACCCAGCAACGAAACAAAGATAAGTATTTGAATTGTCATTTCTTACATAATGTTATTCAATGATGTATATGTTTATGTTCCTAGAATTAGGTTGTGTATTATGCATAGTTGCATTGATGAACAGTATACTACTAATATACATGGGTAAGTGGCCTATGGCACTGTACAACATTCCATTGCTACTTATCTAGAATGAAACCTCTTTTCTGACATGTTAGGAGTTGTGCACACTCTTAACAATGTTCTGGTAGATATTGGAAGGCATCTAAAAAGTTACGGAATATGGATAAATGTTGTATTGAAGCATTGGCTAAGACAATTGCATGACTGTATGACATATTTCTTTATGTGTAAGAATTTGTTCTGAAAACTATAAGATGTTTTCTAATCATGCAATTTAACTTGTTGTGTAGGAAATATCGTATACCATCACCTACAAAAGAAGGACTACAACATTGTTCAGCAACAAAGTTATCTATTGAAAATATTGAAGATATTGAAGTTCCCAAGATCTGGGAAGAATGCCATGATCGAGGAGTATCAGTCGATCATGAAGATATTTGGGATGCAGTCCCAAGACCTAAAGGGGAGTCTGTAGTGACTTTCAAGTGGATCTACAAGATCAAGCATGCTACAGATGGCAGCCTAGAAAAATACAAAGCGAGTGATGAAGTAGAAGATACACCAGATAGATTTCAAGACAACTTTCTTGAATGGTGTAGTCAAGGAAGTATATGTGGAGCAGCCACTTGGTTCTAAGACACATGACAAGGAGTCATATATGTATAGAACTTGGTATGGTAGGATAGACAGATTTCTATCAAGTTTGTGCTTTACCAAGATTAAAGCGGATTCCAACCTTTACTACAAGGTTGACGAAGGAAATCCAGTGATACTACTTTTGTATTTGGATGGCCTGTTTATTACAAGTGATGAAAGATTGATTGCAGAAACAAAGAGGAAGCTCACTGTTGAGTTCGATATGAAGGACCTGCGGATGATGCACTATTTCCTAGGTATGGAGGTGTAGCAGAGTACAGATGGGATCTTCTTTGGACAAGGGAAGTATACTATAGATATCCTGAAGAGGTTCGCGATGATGGATTACAAGGCCATGGCCACACCTATGGCATCGAATCTGAAGCTTCTTTGTGATGCTTCATTTGAGCCGGTTGATGTCTCTATGTATCGTTAGATGATTGGGTCCTTGATGTACCTGATGAACATGAGACCAAATATTTGCTTTGCGGTGAACACATTGAGCCAGTTCCTGACGGATCCGAGGAGTGTTCACCTGGTTGCTGTAAAGCATATTCTGAGGTACCTGAAGGGTACATTTGATTATGGGCTTAAGTATGAAGGGAATCAAAAGTTTAACCTGTAGGGTTATGTTGATTCAGATTGGGCAGGTAGTGATGCAGATAGGAAGAGCACATCTGGGTGTTGCTTTAGTATGGGATCAAGTGTGATCTCTTGGTTTAGTAGGAAGCAGTCCTACGTAGCACTGAGTACAGCCGAGGCAGAGTATGTTGCAGCATGTTCGGCTAGTTGTGAGGAAGTATGGCTACGGAAGTTACTATCCAAGTTATTTGATCTCCCATTGGATGCTACTGGTATCTTTTGTGATAACCAGAGTTGTGTGAAGTTGTTTGAGAACCCAGTGTTTCACGACATGTCGAAACACATAGAGATCAAATATCACTATATTAGGGATATGGTGCAGAGAGGAGTAGTGAAGCTCCTGTATGTTGCGACGGACGAACAGATTGCTAATGTGATGACGAATCCACTAGCCAAAGTGGAGTTTGAGTACTTCAGAGAGAGGCTTGGTGTTCTTTGGATTGATGACACTTTGAGGAAGAAGTGATGGACACATTTGCAGAAGCCATTCCAAGCATGTTGGAAGGAGGATCCTTCACATGGTTGTGGATGTAAGTGCTGGATATGATCAGTTGGATCATTTATATGTATACGCATCATGTTGGATGTCGGATATGATCAGTTGGATCATTTATATGTATATATATGCATCATCTTTGATGTTGGATATGATCAGTTAGATCATTTATATGTATATGTATGTACGCATCATGTTGGATGCTCGATATGATCGGTTGGATCATTTGTATGTATTTTGTATATGCATCATGTTGGATGCTTGAACCATGTATCTGTATATGTATCAGGTAGATACTGTGTATGATTAGGTAGATCATGTATGATGATATATATCAGTTAGATGCATTGTGTATCTATGTATGTATCAGGTGGATACATTGTATGATCAGGTGGATCATGTATGATGATATGTATCAGGTAGATACTTGGTATGCATCAAGTAGATACTTGGTATGCATCAGGTAGATGCATTGTATGATCAGGATGATCATGGATGACAAGCTTCAGGATGTTGCTCCAGATGATATGCAGCAGGATGTTGTAGTGATGATGATCAAGATGATGTATGGTGAGTATCAGGTTGATACTTTATGGCCGTGGAATAGGTTATGCAGATGAGCATATAATTTGGCCCTGGGACATTTGCAGATAGTCTTTCAAGGTTTTTCCTATGGCATGTAATCTGGTCCCGGGATATCTGGCAAATGCTCTTTCGAGGTTTTTCTATGGGAGGACATATAATCTGGCCCTGGGAGATCTGCAGATAGTCTTTCGAGGTTTTTCCTATGGCATATAATCTGGACCTAGGATATCTAGCAGATGCTCTTTCAAGGTTTTGTCCTATGGCATATAATCTGTCCTTGGGAGATCCGATAGGTTGGGTTGTGTGCCCGTAATAAGTCCTGGGATGCTCTTGCGAGGTATTTCCATGACCACATATAATCTGTTCCTGGGAGATCCTATAGGTAGAGCTGTGTGCTCATAACAGCCTGGGATGCTCTTGCAAGGTTTTGTGGTGACCACATGTAATCTGTCCCTAGGAGATCCTATAGGTAGAGCTATGTGCTCGTAACAGCCTGGGATGCTATTGCGAGGTTTTGTGGTGAGGTCACATATAATATGGCCCTGGGAGATCCTACAGGTCAGAGTTGCGTACCTGTAACATCCTGGGATGCTCTTTCGAGGTTTTGTGATGCACATAATAAGTCCTGAGATTTCCACAGTATGGCCAGTGAGGATGAAGACCTGCAGGTGGTGGGCCTACATCCAGTATGAAAAAGGACTGGCTCTGTAGAACTTCCTATGATGAGTAGATTCAGAGATTGATTGAGATAGCAGTAGCAGTGACGATGATGATGATTCGAGGATGATGATTCGCTGATGATGATCCAGAGAAGAAGACTTGTGCTAGCAGATCTGTGTCGAGAAATACCTTCCTAGTTAAGAGGGAGTGTTGATGTATATGTAATTTCGGAATGTATTTCACCCATGTATTTCATATATGTATTTTGTACTCCTATAGAGATGGCATTATTCCTCTATACGGAAGTGTTTGTATTCCTATAGATATGTTATTATTCCTCTACATGGAAGTGTCATCATTTATATTGTAAGTGTCGTAACTTATACTTGATGGGTTATTAGATCACCTTGTTGGCGTTGGCCCTGTATAAGTCATGTGGGTCGAAGGGTTATTAGACCACCCTATTGGGGGTCATCCATGTGGTTCAAAGGGTTATTAGACCACCAAGTGTGGGGTCATCCCGAATTAATTTAACCATGGGCTAAGCTAGACATGTAGGCCCCATTAGTTTATTGGGCAAGACAGAATAAGTATAAATAGAGATCGGGAGATCTCTATTTGATAATTCATTCACACACTTCTCTCATTTGGAAAGTGGCGCACTTATGAGGAGGAGGCTCTGCTGCTAGGAGAAGACTATCTCTTGTATTCTGGTTGTATCATTGCTCTATCTATCTCTGAGGAAGTTATTGGGGTTTTTCACCTTTATGGTTTTCCCCAAGTAAACTATGTGTCTCTTCTGTGCTTGCATTATTCTGTCCATGATTGATATGCTATAGATTTGTTGTACATGTTGTTCTCTCAGTTAAGATCCTAGATCAGATTGAAGTAAATTCTGAAAATTTAACAAGGAATACTAGTCGATCATGAAGATGTTTGGGATGCAGTCCCAAGACTTGAAGGGAAGTCTGTAGTGACTTCCAAGAGGATCTACAAGATAAAGCATGCTGCAGGTGGTAGCATAGATACTTTTGCTCCTATAGCCAGATACACTTCCATTAGATCAGTACTTGCTCTGGCTGCAGTAATGAAAGGGAAGATACACCAGATGGATTTCAAGACAGCTTTCTTGAATGGTGTAGTTGAAGAAGAAGTGTATCTGGAGCAGCCACTTGGTTTTGAGACACATGACGAGAAGTCATATATGTGCAGAACTTGGTATAATAGGATAGACAGCTTTCTATCCAGTTTGGGCTTTACCAAGAGTAAAGCAGATTCCAACCTTTACTACAAGGTTGAGGAAGGAAATCCAGTGATACTACTTTTGTATGCGGATAACATGTTTGTTACAGGTGAGGATAGATTGATTTCCGACACGTAGCGGAAGCTTGATGCCGAGTTCGAGATGAAGAACTTGGGTGTGATGCACTACTTTATTGGTATGGAGGTGTGGCAGAGTGCAGATGGAATCTTCCTTCGACAAGGGAAGTATGCAGTAGAGATCCTGAAGAGGTTCGGGAGGATGGACTGCAAGGCCATGGCCACACCTATGGCATCAAACCTGAAGCTTCTGTGTGATGCTTCATCTGAGCCAGTTGATATCACTATGTATCATCAAATGATTGGGTCCTTGATGTACCTGACGAACATGAGAGCAGATATTTGCTTTGCGGTGAACACATTGAGCCAGTTCCTGACGGATCCGAGGAGTGTTCACCTGGTTGTTGTAAAGCATATTCTGAGGTACCTGAAGGGTACAGTTGATTATGGGCTCAAGTATGATGCGAATCAAAAGTTTACCCTACAGGGTTATGTTGATTCGGATTGGGCAGGAAGTGCTGCAGATAGGAAGAGCACATCTAAGTGTTGCTTCAGTATGGGATCAGGTGTGATCTCTTGGTTTAGCAAGAAGCAGTCCTGCGTAGCACTGAGTACAGCCAAGGAAGAGTATGTTGCAGCATGTTCGGCTAGTTGTGAGGCAGTATGGCTTTGGAAGCTACTGCCTGAGTTATTTGATCTCTCGCTGGAGTCTACTGGTATCTTTTGTGACAACCAAAGTTGTGTGAAGCTGTATGAGAACCCCGTGTTCCACTATAGGTCAAAACACATAGAGATCAAATATCACTATATCAGGGATATGGTGCAGAAAGGAGCAGTGAAGCTCCTGTATGTTGCGATAAATGAGCAGGTGGCCGATGTGTTGACCAATCTGCTTGCCAGAGTGAAGTTTGAATACTTCAGAGGGAGACTTGGTGTACTTCAGATCGAGATGCCTTCTAAGGGGAAGTGATGAGTCCGGAGACACAGATGCACACGGGCCGTTCCGACATGGTGGCAGGTTAGTCCTCCCATGTTCACTGATGTAAGTACTGGGGCCATTCCGACATGGTGGCGGGTTAGTCCTCCCATGGCCGTTGATGTAAGTGCTGGGGCCGTTCCAACATGGTGGCAGGTTAGTCCTCCCATGGTCGTTGATGTAAGTGTTGGGGCCGTTCCGACATGGTGGAATGTTATTCCTCCCATGGTTTTTGATGTAAGTGTTGGGGTCGTTCTGACATGGTGGTAGGTTGGTCCTCCCATGGTCGTTGATGTAAGTGCTATGATCCTTTCACATGGTGGTAGGTTAGTCCTCCCATGGTGAGTGTAAGTGCTGTGTGTGTGCATCTAGGTTGTGCTCCGTGGACTATGTGGTGATCTGAACATTGATGTGACAGTTTGGTACACAGGTTTTGCAGATTCATATAATCAGTCCTGAGATGCTCTTGCAGGTTTTGCAGTGGCAGTGTAATCAATCCTAAGAGATCTTGCAGGTTTTGCAGAGGCAGTGTAAGCAGTCCTGAGGTGTACCTACTTGTTGGCTAGCTCACAGAGATGATGATGATCAGGATGATCATGTGATGATATACATCAAGTAGATGTATGGTGAGTATCAGGTTGATACTCTGTGGTCGTGGACAGGTTGTGCAGTGGCATGTAAAAGATCCTAGGAGATTCGATAGGTTGAGATGTGTGCTCATAAAAGGCCTAGGATGCTCTTACAAGGTTTTTCAGACGCACATGATGAGTCCTGAGGATTCCACAGTATGACCAGTGATGATGGATTCCTATAGGTGGTGGGCCTGCATCCAATATGAAAAAGGACTGGCTCTGTAGAACTTCCTATGACGAGTAGATTCAGAGATTGATTGAGATAGCAGCAGCAATGACGATGACGATGATTCGAGGACAATGATTCGCTAATGATGATCCAGAGAAGAACACTTGTGCTAGAAGATCTGTGTTGAGAAATACCTTCCTAGTTAAGAGGGAGTGTTGATGTATATGTAACTTCATAATGTATTTTACCCATGTGTATTGTATTCCTATAGAGATGTTATTATTCCTCTATACGGAAGTGTTTGTATTCCTATAGAGATGTTATTATTCCTCTATATGGAAGTGTCGTCATTTATATTGTAAGTGTCGTAACTTATGCTTGATGAGTTATTAGACCACCTTGATGGGGTTGGCCTTGTATGAGTTATGTGGGTAAATGGGTTATTAGACCACCAAGAGTGGGGTCGGCCCGAATTAAGTTAACCATGGGTTAAGCTAGACAAGTAGGCCCCATTAGTTTATTGGGCAGGACAGGACAAGTATAAATAGAGATTGGGAGATCTCTATTTGATCACTCATTACACACACTTCTCTCATTTAGAAAGTGGTGCACTTGTGAGTAGGAGGTTCTGCTGCTAGGAGAAGACTACCTCTTGTTCTTGGGTTGTATCATTGCTCTATCTATCTCTGAGGAAGTTATTGGGTTTTTTCACCTTTATGGTTTTCCCCAAGTAAAACTCTGTGTCTCTTGTGTTTTCATTATTGTGTCCATGATTGATATGCTGTAGATATGTTGTAGATGTTGTTCTCTCAGTTACGATCCTAGATCAGATTGAAGTAAATTTTGAAAAACTAACAAATAAATCCTTATCAAGGATACCAAAGGTATGGGACCTCTCTCTTTGTGATGTTGATGTATATGTAACTTCGGAATGTATTTCACATATATGTATATTGTATTCCTATAGAGATGTTATTATTCCTCTATACGGAAGTGTCATCATTTATATTGTAAGTGTCGTAACTTATACCTGATGGGTTATTAGACCACCTTGTTGGGGTCGACCCTATATAAGTCATGTGGGTCAAAGGGTTATTATACCACCCTATTGGGGGTCGGCCATGTTGGTCAAAGGGTTATTAGACCACCCTAGTGGGGGTCGGCCCAGTCAGCATTATGTTAAGTGGTTAAGGTGAGGCCGACCTAGTTGAGTAAAGGTCAAGTCAAGTTAGTGTATAAATAGAGAGTGTGTCTCTCTCATTTTACACATTCTGTTCTCTCACTCACACTTTGGAGAGTGGCGCACTTGTGGAGGAGGAGGCTCTGCTGCTAGGAGAAGACTATCTCTTGTATTCTGGTTGTATCATTGCTCTATCTATCTCTGAGGAAGTTATTGGGGTTTTTAACCTTTATGGTTTTCCCCAAGTAAACTCTGTGTCTCTTGTGTGCTTGCATTATTGTGTCCATGATTGATATGTTGTGGATTTGTTGTACATGTTAATCTCTCAGTTAAGATCCTAGATAATATTGAAGTAAATTCTGAAAATTTAACATGGTATCAAAGCTAGCCTGAAAGAAGGCATGATATGGCATGTATGACACTTGTTGCACTTACGATGCTAGGGCTTGATATAGCAAACACTAGTCATCGTAGCACTTTCGCTATAAATCCGTTTTGGAAAAAATTTCGGCTTTGAAACTTTTACAGGTCGAAGATGAGATCCCCATGTACCTTGTGTCCAAAGGAAAACCTCTAATTCGTTTTACTTTGTGATTTAGGATCTGTAAAATATAGGGTTTCTGCCTCTTCCAGATATGAGTCAAAATCAGGTGACCTTGGGAAAAAGGTCATAAATTGGGATAGGAAGCTCCAAATGAAATTTTGTAAAAAGTGACAGGTAGTACACAGACTGTACTATCGCAAGAAAATTCTTCAGAGACCAAAGTTGAACCAGTGACATGTGGCACTCCGTACAAGTTTGCTCTCATGTATTATCCCATAAACAGGTCACGTTGCAACACTTGGAATAACGCTCTCTTAGAGAATCCAATTGAGATCAGACCTATCGGGATGGAAAGATAGCAGGTCAGGCTATCTTAGAAAAAAATTTCAGACCTTGTGGATTGAAACATTCAGAGTTACATCAGAAACAATCAGGTACATATTTCTGTCAAAACAAAATTATTTTTGAGCACCTTCATTCATGGCTTCTGGAATTTAGGGCTTCAGAGAACGTTTGAATTTTTGTAATTGGAGACCACGACTGGATTCTACTCATCAAAATCAAAATTTAGATACCAAGATCAGATTTTTTGGTTGGGCAGAAGGCCGTGTTAGATTTTCTGAATTTACTTCAATCTGATCTAGGATCTTAACTGAGAGAACAACATGTACAGCATATCTACAGCATATCAATCATGGAGACAATAATGCAAGCACACAAGAGACACAAAGATTTACTTGGGGAAAACCATAAAGGTGAAAAACCCCAATAACTTCCTCAGAGATAGATAGAGCAATGATACAACCAACCAAGAGAGATAGCCATAACCTAGCAGCAGATCCTCCTCCTCCATAAGTGCGCCACTCCTCCTTGAGTGCATGTGTGAGAAGTGAGTGAGTAAATAGAGTTCCTCCCGCACTCTATTTATACTTGACTTGACTTGCCTTTTTACCTAACTCATGTAGGCTCGAACTTTACCACATAACATAATGCTGAGTGGACCGACCCCCAATAGGGTGGTCTAATAACCCTTTGACCCACATGGCCGACCCCCAATAGGGTGGTCTAATAACCCTTTGACCCACATGACTTATACAGGGCCGATCCCAAATAAGGTGGTCTAATAACCCATCAAGTATAAGTTACGACACTTACAATATAAATGACGACACTTCCTTATAGAGGAATAATACCATCTCTATAGGAATACAATATACATATATGTGAAATACATTCCGAAGTTACATATACATCAACAGGCCGAGCTTGATCAGACCCTAGTTCAGGACTTTGATAAGAAAAGTGGAAAATTAGGGCTTCTGTAAAAATGGGAATTTTTGAAATCTGTGACCACGGCTGGAAGCTCCTCGGAAAAATAGAAGCTTAGAGCTTTGGATCAAACCTTTTGATTGGGCAGAAGAGTGGGCTTCATCAAACCCCATTTCTGGGTCACGTCCAGTGAATCCAGAATTTTCAAAGGAAAAATTGAGGAGTGAAACTTTGCAGTTTTCAAATTCTGAATATACCAGCTTGATCAGCTCATCAAGGCACATATTTCTATCCTTTTGGAAGTTTGAAATTCAAAGTTTGAATTTTTCAGGTTTCTTTGACAAACCCTAATCTAGCTCCAGGTCCAGTTCTTGCAAATCAAGTGGATTGGGTTAATCCTAGAAGAAGATGGATTGGTCACCTGCATAAGTGAAGAAGTTCCTGTCTTAGAGGGAGATGAGGCTAAGGCCTTCCATAAGAAGATTACAAGCAATCTTGACAGGTATGGCTTACAAGTATGTTTCATGGTTAAGTTTATCATATGTTTGTCTTCATATCATTGGAGTACAATGTTGATTAATTACTAGACTTGTCGTATCACCTTAATAGAAGATATTCATTGATTAAGGTTTTGACACTTATGAATGTACTAATGCATTGTGATGTTGTATGAGGTTTATGTTGTTCTCTAACATAAAAGGTACACCAAGAAAGACAAATCATGTTCTACTTCAAGAACATATGATCCTGGTGGCATGAAGACAAATATTTATCCATTTTCATGGATCACATAGAAGATCTACTTTCGAGGTATGTATAACCTGGTCCTACAATGTTAACCTATGAGACATGCAGGTTACTAGCATAAGTCACTGAAGAGAACCAGAAGACATTATGCGGGTATGTTAGACATAACTAGCTAGCATGCTAATCCAGGTATGTTTTTACTATATCAAGCTAGAATCCTACCTTGTGTTAGGATCTTATATTGTTGTGTTGTTGATAATGATTATTCATGAAGTCATAGGTTTGAATAGTCATGGCTGTATGCATATTATGTTTCTTACCATAATTGATGATATGACTAACCAGAAGAATCATGAAGGTATAGGTTTGAGTAATCATGGGTTTATGCATTGATGATTTAACTAATCAGAAGAGTCCTATGATCAAATAATAATATGAATGAGTAAAAGAAGACTTCCCTGAAACCTTGAATACTAATGTTTATTATCTATGAATGATCATGACTATACATGTTTTAGATTATTGTGTTTTGATAGTATTAAGATTATACTAATAAATGTGTGATTATGTATGAGACCTCAAGGATAACACAATGATATACTAACAAGCATGCATAGTGATTAAGGATGGATGAAAGTTCAAGGACAGGTAATCCAGGAAGCAAAGTTCAAGAGGGAGCACACTCCAGTTGTTCCTGCAAGAAAGAAAAGGAGCACACTTCAGTAGTTTTTGCAAGGATGCAGATATTCAGAAGGAGTTGACCACTTCTCACAATCCACATCAGAATGGAGTTGCAAAGATTCAGAGGGAGTCCACCCAGCAACCAAGCAAAGATAAATATTTGAATTGTCATTTCTTACATAATTTTATTCAATGATGTATATGCTTATGTTCCTAGAATTAGGTTGTGTATTATGCATATTAGAATAGTTGCATTGATGAACAGTATACTACTAATAAACATGGGTAAGTGGCATATGGCACTGTACAACATTCCATTGCTACTTATCTAGAATGAAACCTCTTTGCTGACATGTTAGGAGTTGTGCACACTCTTAACAATGTTCTGGTAGAGATTGGAAGGCATCTAGAAAGTTACGGAATATGGATAAATGTTGTATTGAAGCATTGGCTAAGATAATTGCATGACTGTATGACATATTTCTTTATGTGTAAGAATTTGTTCTAAAAACTATGAGATGTTTTCTAATCATGCAATTTAACTTGTTGTGTAGGAAAGATCGTATACCATCACCTACAAAAGAAGGACTACAACATTTGTTCAGCAACAAAGTTATCTATTGAAAATATTGAAGATATTGAAGTTCCCAGGACCTGGAAAAAATGTCATGATTGAGGAGTACTAGTCAATCATGAAGATGTTTGAGATGCAGTCCCAAGACCTGAAGGGGAGTCTGTAGTGACTTCCAAGAGGATATACAAGATCAAGCATGTTGCAGTGATGAAGAGGAAGATACACTTTCTTGAATGGTGTAGTTGAAGAAGAAGTGTATGTGGTGCAGCCACTTGGTTCTGACACATGACAGGGAGTCATATATGTGCAGAAATTGGTATGGTAGGATAGACAGCTTTCTATCCAGTTTGGGCTTTACCAAGAATAAAGTGGATTCCAACCTTTACTACAAGGTTGAGGAAGGAAATCCAGTGATACTACTATGTGGATGACCTGTTTGTAACAGGTGAGGATAGATTGATTGCCTACATGCAGCAGAAGCTTGCTGCCGAGTTCGAGTTGAAGAACTTGGGGATGATGCACTATTTGTTTTTGGCATGGAGGTGTGGCAAAGTGCAAATGGAATCTTCCTTGGACAAGGGAAGTATGCAGTAGAGATCCTGAAGAGGTTTTGGATGATGGACTGCAAGGCTATGGCCATGGACTGCAAGGCTATGGCCACACCTATGGCATCAAACCTAAAGCTTTTGTGTGATGCTTCATCTAAGCCGGTTGATATCACTATGTATCGCTAGATGATTGGGTCCTTGATCTACCTGATGAACATGAGACTAGATATTTTCTTTGCGGTGAACACATTGAACCAGTTCCTGACGGATCCGAGGAGTGTTCACTTGGTTGTTGTAAAGCATATTCTAAGGTACCTGAAGGGTACAGTTGATTATGGGATCAAGTATGATGCAAATCAAAAGTTTAACCTGTAGGGTTATGTTGATTCAGATTGGGCAGACAGTGCTGCAGATAGGGATCAGGTGTGATCTCTTGGTTTACTAGGAAGCAGTCCTACGTCGCACTTAGTATAGCCGAAGTAGAGTATGTTGCAACGGATGAGCAGGTTGCAGATGTATTGACCAAGCCGTTGGCCAGAGTGCAGTTTGAGTACTTCAGAGAGAGGCTTGGTGCACTTCAGATCGAGGTTCCTTCCAAAGGGAAGTGATGAGTCCGGAAGATGCATATGCACATGATATTTCCTGACATGGTTGATGTGTTCTCCCTTGGTCGTGATGTTATTGCTGAGCCATTTTTCATATGGTGGTAGATGTGTTCTCCCGTGGTGAAAAAGTAAGGGATGGATCCTTCCCCAAATGGCAGTAGATGTGTTCTCCCATGTCGGTGTTGTAAGTGATGGATGATGTGCATCTGGGCTGTGCTTCGTGGACGATGAGATGATCTGAAGAGGACGATGCTATGATGATTAGGAGGATCATGGATGATGAGTGTCAGGATGATGCTCCAGTTACTGCTCTGTGTATGCATCATGTTGGATGCTGGATATGATCAATTGGATCATTTATATGTATATGTATGTATGCATCATGTTGGATGTTGGATATGATCAGTTGGATCATTTATATGTATGTACGCATCATGTTGGATGTTGGATATGATCAGTTGGATCACTTGCATGTATTTTTTGTATATGCATCATGTCGGATGCTTGGACCATGTATCTGTATATGTATCAGGTGGATACATTGTATGATCAGGTGGATCATGTATGCTGATATGTATCATGTATTTGTATTTGTATCAGGTGGATACACTTTATGATCAGGTGGATCATGTATGATGATATGTATCAGGTAGATACTTGGTATGCATCAGGTAGATGCATTGTATGATCAGGATAATCATGGATGATGAGCTTCAGGATGTTGCTCTAGATGACATGCAACAGGATGTTACAATGATGATGATCAGGATGATCATGTGTACATCAGGATGATGTATGGTGAGTATCAGGTTGATAATCTGTGGCCGTGGAACAGGTTATGCAGATAAGCATGTAATTTGTGCACTGGGAGATTTGCAGATAGTCTTTCGAGGTTTTTCCTATGGCATGTAATTTGTACCCTGGGATATCTAGAAAATGCTCTTTCGAGGTTTTGCTTGGGAGGACATATAATTTGTTCCCTGGGAGATATGCAGATAGTCTTTTGAGGTTTTTCCAATGGCATGTGATTTGTGCCCTGGGATATCTGGTAGATGCTCTTTCGAGGTTTTGTCCTATGGCATGTAATTTGTTCCCTGGGAGATCCGATAGGTTGATCCGTGTGCTCGTAATCAATACTGGGATTCTCTTTTGAGGTTTTTCCATGACCACATGTAATTTGTGCCCTGGGAGATCCGATAGGTTGAGCCTTGTGCTCGTAATCTGTCCTGGGATGCTCTTTCGAGGTTTTGTGGTGACCACATGTAGTTTGTGCCCTGCGAGATCTGATAGGTTGAGCCTTGTGCTTGTAATAATTCTTGGGATTCTCTTTTGAGGTTTTGTGATGGGGTCACATGTAATAAGTCCTGGAGATCTGGACAGGATGAAAAATGCCTCAGATGCTCTTTAGGGTTCTTGCTAGTCAAGAGACTCTTTTAAGGTTTTGTGACGCACGTAATAAGTCCTGAGATTTCCACAGTATGGCCAGTGATGACGAAGACCTGCAGGTGGTGGGCCTGCATCCAGTATGAAAAAGGACTGGCTCTGTAGAACTTCCTATGACGAGTAGATTAAAAGACTGATTGAGATAGCAGTAGCAGTGACGATGATCCAGAGAAGATGACTTGTGCTAGAAGAACTGTGTCAAGAAATACCTTCCTAGTTAAGAGGGAGTGTTGATGTATATGTAACTTCGGAATGTATTTCACATATATGTATATTGTATTCCTATAGAGATGTTATTATTCCTCTATACGGAAGTGTCGTCATTTATATTGTAAGTGTCGTAACTTATACTTGATGGGTTATTAGACCACCTTGTTGGGGTCGGCCCTGTATAAGTCATGTGGGTCAAAGGGTTATTAGACCACCCTATTGGGGGTTGGCCATGTGGGTCAAAGGGTTATTAGACCACCCTAGTGGGGGTCGGCCCATTCAGCATTATGTTAAGTGGTTAAGGTGAGGCCGACCTAGTTGAGTAAAGGTCAAGTCAAGTTAGTGTATAAATAGAGAGTGTGTCTCTCTCATTTTACACATTCTATTCTCTCACTCACACTTTGGAGAGTGGCGCACTTGTGGAGGAGGAGGCTCTGCTGCTAGGAGAAGACTATCTCTTGTATTCTGGTTGTATCATTGCTCTATCTATCTCTGAGGAAGTTATTGGGGTTTTTCACCTTTATGGTTTTCCCCATGTAAACTCTGTGTCTCTTGTGTGCTTGCATTATTGTGTCCATGATTGATATGTTGTGGATTTGTTGTACATGTTGTTCTCTCAGTTAAGATCCTAGATCAGATTGAAGTAAATTCTGAAAATTTAACATGTGAAAGTACAACACCTTGCTATCATAGGGTTTTGCATTTTTTAAGAATACCTTCATAGTATTCCCATCATCTCATTTTATCTCGGGCTATAAACCAAACCCTTTGTTGTATATATTCATTCTTATGTTATCCCTTAGCCCATTCCTACTCTTACATGAATAAAAATATAAGGTTTTATGTGTAGGAAACCATCCCATATTACTCAAGGCCTTCAAGAGAGTAACCATAATATATTATGATGCCTAGTGATATTTGATTTTTAAGGGAATTCCTCAAGTAACCATGAAAAAATTAAAGCAAACCATGATGGATGTAACAAAAACAATTATCTTTATATTTATGCTCCTTTTGAGATTTAGAATTTATACCCTTGAATCATGGGTTGGTAGACCCATTTCTCTTGACAATTGTTGTATATGGGATCTTGCCAAGGTTGGGTGGAATCAGATACCTTGCTAAAGCTTACAACACTTTTTAAGAACCATAATACTTGGGTTCTAATTTATTGTCCTTATTTAGTTGCTTGAGGGACAACTGCTTGTAAGGTTTTAGCCTGAGAAATACCTAATCCGCTTCTTCGAAACTCCTTTCACTCCGATGTTGATCATCTTATTGTTTCATCCTGTTTTTTGACATGATAGGTTTTCCTTGAGTATCTGGAGAACTTCTTGTTGGTGCTCTATGTGATATTCCACGGCTTGAAATGTAGATTTTCCCTTTAAGGGAGATGTGATAGATGGAGGCTGGTACCCATAAAGTTCCATAAATGGAGACTATTTTATGATGTATGGAATGAAGTAGTGTACCACCATCCTGCCAAAGATAACCATTTCACCCATTGTGTTTTCTTATCAGATGCAATGCAAGGAAGGTAACCTTCCAAACATTTATTCACTATCTCAGTTTTCCCATCAGATTGAGGATGATAAGATGAACTGTGAGCCAATTGGGTACCCAAAAAGTCCAAAATTTTCTAGTCAAAATTGGTTCTCTATAGCTTACAATAATCTTCGTATTTCCATGTAACTTATGAACTGTTTCTAGGAAAGTTGTGGCTACTAAACTTGCATTAAAAGGGTGAGAGAGCGCAAAAAAATGTGCATACTTTGTGAGTCTATCAACAACCACCATAAAAACATTCTTTCCTTTTGACTTGGGTAGACCTATGATAAAATCCATTGAGACTTCTTCCCAATGCTGGAAAGATATGTCTAATTGTTGTAGAAGTATTGGGGTCTTATATGTTTCCACCTTATTTTTTTGGAAAACCAAGCATTCAGGCCACAAACATTTGAACATCAAATTTAAGAAATTCCCAAAAAAATCCTTCTTGACCTTGTGGTAAGTTTTTTCAGGAATATGGAGTGCCCACCTATAGGAGAGGTGTGTAATTCGGAGAGGACCTTTTGTTTGGGTTGGGACTCTTTGCATAAATATAAGCGATCTTTATACCATAGTGAATCATTTTTCCAAACAAAATTATATGATACGGGCCCTCGCACGAAGTTGAGGGACCTTTTAGATGCAATTGGGTAAATGCGAAACGCGCGAGAATTGTGTAAATTCACAACGCTCGCGCGTTATGTAAAACTAGGAATGGCGAGCTCCGAACCTGCCATGTCATTTAACATGTAGGATAGGATTACAAAATGAGCGAGCGTTATGGTGATACATAATGCATGCGCATTATGTATCACCATAACGCTTGTGCGTTTTGGTTAATATAACAAAAAAAAAACAAATGAAATGAGCCATAGAATGACGACCGTGGCTCAGATTGACAAACTGTCAACTCCGTTGGATTCAGGACATGAGGATAGTGCTAGGGGTGCCCCTCTCCATCTGTCCCATGGCCATCCAGTTGGTCGAGCCTTCTTGCACATCATCGATATCTTGGTCCAAAATTTATGTGATTTTAAACAGGGGATCATGTGCGCCTTTTAACTAGGAAGAGGTAAAATGAGCTAGGTTGAGGGCAATAAATGTTGTACTTGTATGATGTTGCAAGGATTTTGTAATGTGACAAGGTTTTTCTCTATGCTCTGAACATGGAATCCATTAACTAATTAACGTCGACGTTAAATGTAGGGTAAGCATCCCTATAATGCCATAAGGGAAAGAGTTCATCATTTAAAGCACCAACGTATCGGATGTTCAGCCATTGTCCAAGTGGCTTGTGTATGCATCTAGAGTTTAATTTTAATCATTCATGTCATGTCCAATCGAATTTTAATGGTTCCAATTGAATTTTAATTTGTCTATCCGAGCCATATTCGTTATTCTATGGCTCGTTCTATACCCCTACGTCCTAAGAAAGTTGAAGCTGTAAAGCAATAGCTCTCTAGTATTCATTCTGAAGCTCTTTTGTTTATGTCTAAGTTAAAGAAGCTCTCAGTTCGTGAGATGGAACATATCGATCTTAATAGGATTTATACAATCTCTATTTTATGAGAAACTGACCTTAGAACTTCTCATAGCAATGACAATGAATCCTTCATTTTGCATTTGCTAGCAAAAGAAGATCAATTTTCGACAAAACAATGTAGTTATTACATGTGGAGGTAGTGATTTCCCGTGGAAAACGAGTGTAGGGTTGAGCAGAGGAAAGATGTTGGGAAATGGGCTATTACATTAGCTTTTCCGATGGGAGAGCGGCTTACAGAAGGAAATATGGCAGTTGTAGGTATCTATGCTTTTCTTCTGACGGAAATTGTAACAGGATTTCCATTTATAATACAGGCAGATTTTTTACTAGTTTCGTCAAGAGAAAGTATTATTTTCAATAACAAGTGGAACCATGGAATCCTTCGTTGTGTTCCATTTGCCTTTTGTTCAACATTTCGTGCTCTGATAAGTGGTAATTCATCTCTATCATCGAAACGTTTATGTAAACAATCAGAAGCTCGGACAATACTCCCTGCTTTTAAACGCATTGTGGAGAAAGCAAGACGACAAGTTCATCAAAGCGACTTCATTCATCTATATTCTTGTAATGTTCACATAGTCCATCCTTATCTTGATAAACAAAATTTTTATAATAGCTTGAAGTTTTTGGGCGTGGTTATCTCCCTATATTCAGTTGTCTAATTGGTTGACAAGCTTTCTTGAAAATCTGTACGTTGAACTTCTTTGTTTTATTGCTGAAAATTGGAAGGGATTTCCAAGTCACTTGCAAAACGCTCCTTTGTTGAGTGGTTGGATCAGTATCCTAAAATTACAGATCTTTCTATCTCAAAGTTTGTTGAGCGGCTCCTAGATGTAGTATCAGACTCAACAGACAGTAAACATGTTATCACCACTGCACATTTTTTGCACTATTCATATGCAAATAACTACATCTAGCCCGAAAGGTGTCCCTGAAGGCCTTTTGTATGCGAGACGGAACGAGCCATAGAATGACAACCGTGGCTTGAATCGACAAACCGTCAACTCCATTGGATTTAGGATGTCTTGTAAAGTGTCATGTTGTATGGGAGACAGGAAGGCGGGAGGAGAAAACGCAGAACACGGGAGGAT